>WKFP01015147.1:986005-1053738 GCA_011057875.1 Pterocles orientalis
TCCACCTGCGGGGAGAACTGTCAGGGCGGCCGGCACCGCACCCCCACCCGCCCCCGGGGTTGGGCCCAGCCCCCCGCCACGCACGTGCATGTTGGGCACAAAGCCCTTCTTGATCCGCCAGCAGTGCTTGTCGATCTTGTCCAGGTACTGCAGCTCATCGTTGTAGCTGCGGCTCATGGCGGCGGCTCCCGGTCAGCGCCTCCGCGCCAGCACGGCCTCCAGCCCCCAGCCAACGGCAGGAACTGACGGCGGCCGCTGAGGATCATACCGCCTCAGTCGCGGCAGGCAGCGGACAGGAGCCGCCCAGGGTCGAACTTCCTCCGGGACGCCGGAGAGCTGCTGACGCCCTCTAGCGTCCCGCCGCGGGGCTGCCATTACTCGGGAGAGGCGCTGCCACCGCCCGGCGGCTCCCCGCGCCCCGGCTGGGCTGCCTCAGGGCGGGGACCGCTCGTTCCTTCTCCTCCGCGGGTGGCCCGAGGCCCTCTCTGGCTGCCCGGCCGGCTTACGCCTCGTCACTGCCTTACCCCTGCCTCAGGCCGGGCGGGGCGTCACGCCGCGGGGCCCGGAGGTGCTCCAGCCGGGTTCCGATGCAGGGTCGAGTCCACGGTTCCCCGTGTGCCGCAGCCGCCCCTGGCTGCGCTGACGCGGGTGGGGCAGCCTGGGCAACGCGCCGGGAACCCGGGCCGTGCTGCGGTGAGGGAACTGGGATTTGTTCCTGGCTGCCTCCTCCCTCACACAACTTTTGGTCCGGCTTGGCGGAGGGAACAACTGTTTTTTTGACGTGTCTGTGTGCCATCCCCGGGGACCCGGCCGGGCCTGGGAGGTATCTGGGTCCTGCTGCGCTGCAGGTGGGTGGGTGGAGTTTGTTCAGCTACAGTCGGGCAAAAGCTGCCTGCACCCCATCATCGACTGCGTTTCTCAGCATGAGGAAAACAGCTTTTTGCTGTGCAGTCTCGGCTTGAAGAAGGCTCCTGTTGAGGAGTGAGAGGCATGGGGGTGGCCAGGGTCTGGGCACCACACAGGCAAAGGGGGCTTTGTGTAGGGATGGTTTGGGAGCTCACAACAGAACGGGATGTGGCATCACCCCCGTTGTTTCGCCCCTGGTGGTGCTAGTTTGAGAGGCCTGAGCTTGCTCTCCCTTCAGGCTTGGCCAAAGTACAAGCACCTAAGCACTGCTGGCAGGCACAGCCCTCTGCAGAGCTGCATACAGATCTGTATGCTAATAAAGGAAGCATTGAAAAAGAAGGTAAGGCAACATACCAAAATGAGCTAAGAAGTAAAGTATCTCTATTGCAATCTAGAGAAACATTGACAAAGATGTTGGAGGATTAGACTTGTAATACCTTCACAGAAACATTCAAGGAGTTGGATGTATCTGGCTCAGCAATGCTACACAGGAGACACGCCAGACAGAAGGATTTGAAGAGTTACAGGGGGAGAGGGACTATCAAAGGCAGTAGTAGGGCCACTTTGTCTCTTTTCTTGGGCTGCTGCTGCATCTTTAAGATTTGTTAGGAGTTTAGTTAATACACTGCAAAGATTTTTAGTTCCCAGGGTAACTGGAACAGTTCCGAGTCTGTCATGGTTTTGGAGAGGGCCCACTCCATAGCTAGGTGCATTGTGCTCAGAAAGAAGTTATTTAATAAGTCATTACAGTAGAAACAGATTAGCAGGCATGCCTGCCCTAGCAGCATTTTGACAATGTACTTTTCTTGCTTTTGAGAGACTGCAGCACCTTTCTGGCGGTGTCTAGACAAGACTTTATTTCAAGAGAGGCATTAATCTTAAAAACATTTTTGCATCAGTTAAATGCCAAAATAAATAACATCAAGCATATGTCATATGTTCTCCTCCATTGTACAGCCTAACCATTCGTCAGCTTTGCCTCCCTGCATCCCCCCTTGCCCTGAACTAGGATGACATTGCCCTTGTCAGAGCTCAAGTTACACAATTCAGCAGAACTGGACAGCCTTCAGAGTCACATAATTGATTTGAAGTTCATGCTTAACAAATGGTCTGTCTTCTCCTTTAATGTTTGTAGTGGACATCAGTAGAAATCAATATGTATCCCTGTGGGGAGAGTAACAGTCACTGAAGTGTTATGAATTAGAAAATAAAGTTGCTTTTTTGTTTGGTTGATTTGATTGTGGTTTTTGTGTTTTGTTTTTTTAATTTCAACTCAGTCCTGGTGTTAAAGGTCAGAAAAACTACTGAAAACAGCTGAGCCTTGGAAATAGCAAGCTTTCTTAAACTCTGTCCTTTTAATTTTTTTTCAAAAGAGTCCCATCTCTCCCTGGGTGCTATCCCTTTGCACCATGCTAGCAACAGAAAGGACATCTAAAGATCATACAGCCTACACAGGAAAGTTCATATGAGCCTTGAGACAACTAGGCAATCATCATAGAGTGGGATTATTTTTCACCTAATTTGAGACATTTAAGAATTAGCCATCTAATTAAACTTGTCCTTAAAGCCTGCCCCATTGTCAGAGCATACAGAGCAATGAACCTGCAGAGAACAGCCCATCACAGTCTGATATGGTTATCTCTGAAAAGTGGGAAAAATTGTCTTTCTTCCTATCGACTGTAGCCAATACACTGTGAGTGGAAGTGGAGACTATTCCTAGCTTTTAAATAGGAATCCCAGTCACGTTGTTAGGGTATAGCAATTCTTCTGTGTCCTCTCTCATTCCTATTTACTGACAAGGAGAATGTTTAGAGAAAGTGAAGTGGGGAATGGGCCCCACAGAAGCACTAAAATTCATAAATTAGCCTATATGGCTGTTGGCGACTAATGCCACTGAAAGCAATCTCCAAGCAATTACATTTTGTAGGGATTGCATGGCTGGCTGCTGCCAGGTATGCAGGATGCAAAGAAAGATTAAAAACAACCTTTGCATTTCCTTTCCTGAGTTGTGCTTTGTGTTTGACCACAAACAGGGATTTGAGACTGTCTCTGCAAAGCTGAAAATAACTGAGAAGTTGATAAACAAGTGCTGAAATGTGAGAGGCTTACCCATTTTCTGGGAGTTCATTTGTCAGCAATGCCCTTGTACTGACTGATTGTCTAGCGACATTCTGCATGTTCAAACTAAGGGCTAGGACATGTTGCAAGAAGCATTAGAATATGGCATGATTTGGAGAGGAGTATACCAGAAGGCAAAGAATATTTACTGAGAGCTCACTAGTAATAGCCTCAGTTATCAGCAATTATTAACAAAAATCTAGTCATCCTAGGTGTACAAAATTGAATTCACCTCCCTTTCGTATTTCAACTATTCCTGTTAAATTCAACAGGACTAGCTTAGACAGTGATAACTCTTGATTTGATTGGCCAAACTTGAACAAAATGTTAAAGACAAACCTGTTTTCACACTAAATTGCAACTTGCAAGGCTAAGCAAGCTGTGTGTTTGATCATTCAGTGGTTATATATTTAATTCAGTTCTAGCTTTTCCTCTCAAATTAAGAAAAAAATTGTTTCTAATAGGATTTTACCATTACTACAGATCTCAGGGTTTTTTTACAGCTCAACTAGCTCAAATTGAGCAAGTTTCTTCTACAGACAGAAGGTAAATAAATGCCTAGCCAAAAAAAAAAAAGAATAACCTTTTCACGAGAGTATCAAAATCTTACCTGTGCAATTGTAATGTGAGGTCTTGTCAGGGTAACATTGGCCAGATTGGGAAGAGGGAATCCTTTTGACAGTTTAGCTTAAAAAAAAAAAAGACAAGCACAATAATTTAGGTATGCATTGGAAGGATAAATACCTGCCCTTCAGCAACACTTTTTATCCAGAGATTCCTGGGTCATTTCCAACAATTAACCTTCACAAGCAACCCTAGGAGGTAGATACAATGCTCATTTACCCATGGGGAAAAAGAATTACAGATGCTCTTCTCTGGGAAGAGCGTTGCAGCCAAACCAAGGCATTTTATGTTCAACACATTACAAACACAGTGATTTGTCCCTACTGACCTGAGGGATTGTTAATACAGCTCTAGCATCATTAGAACCTGTTCCCATTTGTCTCCATTAATTAAGGAAGGTGCAGTTCATCCCAGTACAGAGGGCTAGCACAAAGCTTTATCTCCCTTCAGGATCTTAAATAAGATTTACGAGAGGCAAAAGCCCTGTGCTAGTCTAATAGGAATGTGTTTCATACAGAGTAACTGCAGGCAGGTGTGCAGACTAGAGACATCCTTCCCACCGATGCATCAGGGCCACCTTTGGTGAGGCAAATTACAAGTTTCCAAGTCCTTTTTGCAGGACAGTGCTAGTGAGAGGACATACTGACACCCCTACAAATCAATCTCCCCCTTCCTCTGCTTACTGACCGATGGTCATTTTCTGCTCAAGTTAATGGGAACTGGAAACTTAAGCAGAAAGTCAGTAGAAGTTCCTAGAACCACCCATTCTGCTGGATGCTTTTAGCTGATGCTTTTAATTACAGCCTTACCATTAACTGATGGAATGACTTCAGTCTGTAAAATGTAAGACAGGATGTTCTCCAGAAGTGAGATCTGCCACAGACAAGAAAACTGAGTTAGCCATCACTGCCTGATGGCAGCAGAACTGTCATGCTCAAATCCTGGATGGGGGCTCATGTTCAATTTACATCTCTCATTTGGCCCAAAAGGGTCAAAAGTTCAAGTGAATGTTGCAAAGGAAGTGAGATGCAAAAAGGCTTTCATCATGCCTGGACAATATTTCCATTTAAAACAGCCTATTTCCTTTATTTGTGACATAACTTATCACCAATAGCAAAGCAGGAGCAGAACAGTTTTAATCCTTTCTCCTCAGCTATCCAGAACTGATTGCTTGTAGTCAGAATTAAAAACTCTGCGGAGGCAGGGTTTTCCCCTGCAAGGCTATAACTGCGTTATTTCAGGCATCCGAGACTAGTATTTTGGCTCCCATTCCCTACTGTAATTCTGAGCATCTGTGATGAGCACCACCACACCAAAAGGAGTGCCTCTGCCTCAGCCATGCACAAGATTGCTGACAGCACACTGCTCCGTCTGCTTCTACAGTTCAGATTAGTGCTGTGCATTTCACTGTTATGATTCAAGAGATCTCTGCTTACTGATGAAATACGGTAGTCAGGGGAACTACAGAATATCATGTTTTCAGAGCACCAACTTGCTCTAAAGAATATACTTTTAAGTCCACAGCAGAGAGGTGGCTGCCAGAAGACAGGAAAAGAACCACCCAGGAATGAAGCCAAAGGGTTTAGAAATACAAAAAAAAAAGAGCTGCTTACTCTTTAGCTTTATATCACTGATATTCCTGGCTTGCATTTTCTATGTGCTTAAACTATCCACTTACCTCGAAAAAGCCAACGTTGGAGTGGGCTAGGGAGAACTGGAGCCTGAGGGAAAGAAGTAAAAGAAGATGAGTCACTACAAAGGAAAAGCACATCCTATTCTAGTCATGTGCAGGCACTACTGCAGAGCTCCAGCCCTTGAGAATCATCTGTAGAATCATCTTCCAAGATACTTTGGAAGCAATATATTTTACACAATGCATACTGCCTTACAGGGAAAGATGTGGGTTTCTTAGGGCACTGCTGAGCACACATGCAAAAGTGAATGCTAGAAGGGCTGTAGCCAGCTATGTGAGTGCACTTCTCCCTCTGTGCTGTATTTTGGAAATCCTACTGACAATGGACTTTACCAGGGACCTGCAGGCTCTCAGATATTTTGCAAGGATTTTGGTACATCTGCATAATACTTTGATGTAAGCCTTACTGGAGTGGGAAGAAAAAAATAATCTGTTCATCATATGGTAATGCTGCTGATGACTGTGTTGCTAATGTCTCTGTTTTCAAATTCAAATACTTATTCACTACATACTCAAGTATCCAAACATGTATTCAAAACATGATTTCAGTTTTCACAGAACCGGCATCTCAGCTCTCATCATACTGTAGATTTTTCTCTCTGAATGTTGTTGCAAAAAATACTAACAGCAGTATTCACCTTGAGTTCCTAACATCTGTGTGTCCTGATTAACTCTGCATATTCTTAACCCTATAACTGTCTTCCCAAAGGGACTTTGTGAAATCAGGGTCCCAATTCCCAGCTGTGAGGTCCTGGTATACAGAGCTTCTCTCTATAAAATCTGACATGTTAGATGTCTAAATGCCCAAGCCTCTGGTCTCCAGCTTTCTGACCCTTGGGAGTTGAAGTGCCTCAGCTGGAAAATCTCTGCTATAAGAATATCAGTGTAGGGGAACTGCAGGGATCCAAATGCTTTACAGTGTCCTGGACCCTTCTGCACTAGTGCCTCCCACTAGTGGTACAGGTGGGCTAGAAAGCAGTTGCATCTTGCCAGCTGGAAAGGCGTGAGGGAAGCTCTCAAAGGATTCATGGTCATCATAACTGCGCTGCACACTTCATTTAGCTAGCTCAGAGGGGAGAGTAGATGTCAGGCGCCAAGAAGTCCAATGAGACCGCTGCCCTGCAGCAATCCACAGGTGGTGGGCAGTCCCTTGGGGACTGTGGCAGTTGTCACAGAGAAGCTTCCTGGCTGCTCTAAACTATACAAGTACAGCCACACAGAGAATTAGAGATATAATGCAGACGAACTCACCAGGGAAACATGTTCATTAAATTATGGTTATTTGATCATATGCCTAAACTGCTGATGTTGGGATTGCTAACACTGTTTTCCAAAAGGCTGGAAATCCTTTCCATCCCAGGCTGAATTACCTGTTCAAACATAGTGAGCCCATCAATTTCTGGTCAAATACATTCAGAGCAATGCTGGTGTTGGCTGTCTGCGGAAGAAAAACCATGGGTTACCAGACATAAAAACCATAGTTACAGAAATACCATCTTGTGGTTATATATGGAAGATTTTCCATGTAGATGAAACTTCCTCCCTAGCCCATTGCCCATGGAAGGCTGCACATAGTAAATGTCTGCTTTTCTGAATGGTGCTGACAAGAGCTGAAATGTGGGTAGTGAGATTTCACTAGTCAACGACACTTTCAGTTAAATGAACAAGTTGGCAAGAAGTATGACTCATGCCTGCAAATCTGTCCTTACGGAGAACAAAACTTTTCCATCTAAAGGAAAATGTTCTTTGTCATAGAAATGTCCTATAGGTTAAGTGGGGCCACATAGGCACCACCTGTGACTAGGGGTCACAGAGTGCTTAACTAGAAATCTGGTACTTTGTTTCTTGTACAGAGTTTTAACAGAAGGAAGGAACAAACATATTTAACCCATGTTAAACATCACCTTTTTCATTGTACTTACTATGTTCATTGTGAACAACGACTGGGTGGTGGAATCTGGCAGAACAGCAAACACCTCCATGAAGCCTTGAATCTCTACCGTGAAAGAATCCTTCTCTAAACTGATGATAGGTATTTCAGCAGCCATTAGCTTCAACATCACTGGGTAGGGTGTCACTGAATATTTGGCTACCTGTAAGGTTCCAAGACAAAAAAAAATACAGAAGAATACTTTTCTTGCAGAACAGAATACTACATTTTCTCATTCTCAAAGCAATAATTTTGAAGTAGTTCCTTAAGACAAGGTTAAAGACAGTTCCTAATATAAGGTTATTTCAAGCAAGCGGGAGGTAGAAGTTTTCTCTGGTGATAAATTAACAGTCTTTGCCACAGCAGGACTGTGGTGGAAAGTTCCTTCTGCTCTAGGAACATGATTTCTTCTGTATCACTTTCAGAGAAATTAAATGCTCATTTGTGAACATAGGAAAGTAATGGAACATGAATGTGACCTTTAAGTAAGTCACAGAATAAAAGAGCTCAGGAGTCATTCACTTTGAGATTCATTCATCTCATGAGACAGGCTCCTGCTCTGGACTGTCCTCAGAGGAGCCTCACTCTGTCTGTTGCCTGAAGAGCCAGTAGGTTCAAATTCATTAATTAGAACAGAGAGGGTAGAATATTAGCATCCATGCTTATGGCATCTTATGGAGAACACTATATGACTGCCCTTGGTGTATTCTCCGATTTCTGAGGAAGGACCATAATATCATCTGGGAAGCAAACAAGGATGTGAAGTTCTTTGAACCATGAGTCCAATTTCATCCATCCTTGGCATTCATGACCTAGGCTCTCTTATGCTCATTTTTGGTTTCTCAGTCTGTCTGAGAAGGCTGGTGGAAGACATGCATGCTCATATTCTCTGTCCTATTATATTCATCTCCTCCACTTAAAAAAAAAAAGGAAATCCTGTGCATCTGCCTGCCTGTTCCATAGATGTAATATTTCCTGCCCATCTGTTAGCTCAGTTTCCTGCATGTGGCCACTATAGACCCTTTCCAGATCTTTACTGGATTCCTAGTCAGTCACGAGGTAGCAATGAAGCAAAGACAATTATGCAGGTTTGGGCAGAAGAAAGGAGTTCTGAGCTGAGGCCCTCTCAGAAGTCTCTCAAAGCAGGACTCATGGCTGGAAGGTTTTTCCTGCCCAGAGCTGGCTTTAGGTGGGAACAGCTGTGGCTTTGGCACAGTCTCAGAGTAAAGACTGATGTGCAAGATTATGGGCCAAGATTGGTAACAGTGCAAGTCATCCAACTCAGTGTGGGGATGGGAGGTGACAAGGCTCATCTGCTCTGCCATTATGAGGCTACATGTGCCCACTTCTCCAGTGCAAGAGCCCTGCTGGCCCTACAAACCTTTGGGATACACCAGTAGTGTGGTGTCCGACAGTCACACAGGGTGATTTCCTAGAGTTCATGGAAATAATGATACTCACCTCAGGGATGATACTGCCAAATATCTCTGTGCTTATATTAAAATAGCTGCAAGTCTGGACAAAAAAAAAAGATAGATAAGAGTTTACCAGATTTGACCTTCATGGTCAGCTTGTTTTTAAATGCATTATTACTGTAATTTCAATTAATTTTTTATTTTGTACCTTTTGTTCTCAGAAATATTCTTAAGGTACTAAGTGTACTTAAAGTTGATTCCCAATAATACATGCCAAAATACTTCCTGGGAAAGCAAATGCTTAATATCACTACGGTTTGGGCAGCAATCTATAGGTTTTGGGACTTTGTAAACCTCCTGAAGACAGGCTAAGGAAGTCTGCTAGCCTCCAAGGTGCAGCTACTGTACTTTGATATATGCTTTGCTTCCATGGCCCCTGTAGTACTGTGAAGACTCCTCAGAAAACAGCCACTGAAGCTGCTAAATTCCCCAGAGTAGATCCTTTGTCCATGTCAGAAAACTATGCCTCAGGTCTACAAAAACCTTCTCTTTTGTAGCAAAGTTGCCTGTATTTAGTACCTACTCACCTCCTCGGTAATGGTGATGTTGAAGGCCCCTGCTACGTAGTAAGCAAATGAGGAGGTCTGAAAGAAATACTCAGAGAAGGCAAGGTAGAGCATAGAGTCGCTTTGGTCTGGGATAGTGAAGGGAGCTGCCACATAGGGAGGGTCAGTATAGTTTCCAGCTGTGTAGACTGTCCCCTGTAAGGTATTGGCAGAAATAAAATAAATCAGAATCAAAATATGATTTTAAAGTGAATGCAGAAAATTAACTTTTCTCTCCCTTGCCCAAGCTATTCATTTGGTGTATCAATAAGTACACAGGTTTTGTAGTACACTCTGAAGCCTCAATGCTTTCAAGCAAATGGTGAAGACAAGTTCCAGAAATTGCACATCTTCACAGATCATAGAATCATAGAATGGTTAGAGCTAAAAAGGACCTTAGAGGTCATCTAGTTCCAACCCCCCCACCATGGGCAGGGACACCCTCCACTAGACCAGGTTGCTCAAAGCCTCATACAGCCTGGCCTTGAACACCTCCAGGGATGGGGCATCCACAGCTTCTCTAGGCAACCTGTTCCAGTGTCTCACCACCCTCACAGTACAGGATTTCTCCCTTATGTCTAAGTCTAAATTTGCCCTCTTCCACTTTAAATCTGTTATCCCTTGTCTGGTCACTGCATGGCCTTGTAAAAAGTCCTTCTCCATCTCTCCTGTGGGCCCCCTTCAGGTACTGGAAGGCCACTATAAGGTCTGCCTGGAGCCTTCTCTTCTCCATGCTGAACATCCCCAACTATCTCAGCCTGTCCTCATATGCAAGGCATTCCAGCCCTCTGATCATCTTTGTGGTCCTCCTCTGGACCTACTCTAACAGCTCAACATCGTTCTTGTGTTGGTGGGCCCAGACCTGGATGCAGTACTCCAGGTGAGACCTCATGACAGCAGAGTAGAGGGACAGAATCACCTCTCTTGACCTGCTTGCCACACTCCTCTTGGTGCAGCCCAGGATCCAGTTGGCCTTCTGGGCTGCAATCGCACACTGCCGGCCCATGTTTTTCATCTGACACCTGAGGTCTATCTTTTGAGATCCCTATCTCAAAACTGTCTTCAGTAGATGATCTGAAAATAAAGCCTCTTAATTAAGAGTCTATATATTGAATGAAAAATGTGGCTAAGGTTCCTCCTTATTGACAAGTCTTATTTTCTCCTTTCCTCATCTGCAGGAATTTAAATCTGAGAACTGCTACCTAGATCTTTCCAATGGTCTCAATTACAAGATGGATCCCTAAAACCAGAGGCCTTTCTAGGTCAAAATCAGCATCTTATTCTACCCAGAAGCAAGCTGGTAACTTGTGCAGACAAAAGAATGCTTACAAGAGAAAGGGAAAATGCGTCAGGCAATCCTAAAAACACGTGTTGTCTTCTGCATTACCCATTGTATTAGCCAAGGCTTGCAGACCTAATACTTCCAAATGCATCCAGATGAAGCAGAAAGGTTAAAACTCATTTAAAGTGAGGAAACGTACTCAGAGGGTAAGATTTTTTTTATATCCCCTTTATCAGTTCCTCCTTTCTGTTTAATCTCAAATGTGTTCTGTGTGTCTATCTTCTCAACTCCTCCCCATTTATGTTTAATTTTGTGTTGCCTTTTAAGGACTATCAAAATGCTTACAAAGTGCCGAGTTCCTTTGCTGATGACCTCCCCATTCAATCCTCACTTGCTGGGTTTACCAGTCACTTGCTCTGTATCTTTTTCCCACATTGCATTTTATAGGGAAGAGTAGCTCTTATCAACAGCCATGACGTTACCTCTTTAGTCTTCCTCAAGTCTCTGCTTAAAATCTAGTTGCTACAATACCCAGCAGAGCGTGACAGCAGCTTATCTGTACCAAGACTATTCTCTACCTTACTGACTGGTGCTGCCTCATTGTTCCTTTGTGTTCCTGCCTCTCTTATTTCCCCGTTGTCTCTTGTTAATACTTAGCTTATAAGATCTTTGTGACAATACTGTCTTTTTGTTACACCTTTGTAGAGAACCTAGCATCTTGAAGGCATCTTCAACTTAGTTAAGGATCTTGGATCATAATAACTACCCTCAACCGAATCACCTTACACAGAATGACAATCAAGTCATTCTAGAATTAGGAACTAGTCTGATTTTAGTTTAAATACATAAGGATTTTTCTTTCTTTATTTGAAAGAAACTTTCAGGCCTTCAAACTCAGCAGCACTCCTTGGGCTTCCATGCTTTTTCAAGGGTGTTCTCTCTTCCCATTCAAGGTGCCAGAGGCTCAATTCTTGCTCCTATAGGCTTGCTCTTTCTTTTCCTCTCTCATCTAACAGCAAACACATCTAGTTAGTGCAATGTGTAAAAATCTTCCCCTAACTGAACAATGAAGTCCCAGATATTAATCAACAGTAAGAGGATAAAGCTGCATACCTTTTTTCTCTCCTTTCCCTTTTTCTTTCTACTTCTAACTTCCTTAGTCAATTTTTCCTGCTCTCTATCTGCTATAACCAACTCAAAATCACTTAAAAAAAGATGTGGATTTTAAATAATTCATTTTGCAACATGATTGTTAAAAATTATTCTAATAACAAATGCAATAGTGCTTTGAAAGGTCTGTCTTCTCAGATACAGAGTCTTAATGTTCAGAACAGCAACCACGTTCATCTTAGAAAGTAAATAAGAAAATAAGAATAATAAGAATTTTTCAATAAGAAAAACCACAGCAATCTTGGCAAATAGCACTACAGGCAATTACCTTCAAGTCCAGGTCAATGAATGGTTGGAACACTGCTGGCAAGCTACTTAAGGAGTAGTCTACTTCAGCCAAATCATCAATCGGCATTATGACTGTAAAGTGTGGTAGATAAGGCAAAATACCCATTATTAAAGAAAACAGAAATTATTTTATGTATATTTAAAACTAAGTCACTTCCTGATGCAGAGTGACACAAGTTGTTTTAAAGAGTAGGAAAAAACACAACCAGGGACATCCTAACATGCATTCTGACCTAAGGCTTGATGTTTCTACTGGCATCGTCGTTAAAGCACCTTCTTTAGTTTGTCTTATGTTTCCTTATTATGGAAAAGTAAATTAGGTCCCACCAAAAAAAAAAAGGAAATGGCCATGTGAATGCTTCAGGGCATGAGGAGGTGTTGGGATTTCTTGTCAAGCAGTTCTGAGAACATGCAGAGTGCCTCTAATTTGGAAATGCTTTCCCAGAAAGGTGGGTACCTGATCTGCTCAGATAATTGTGTTTTGCATGTGGTATCTGCCCAGCGCTTTGGGTGCCTTAAACGCCTGCAAATCTAACCCAAAATGTTTAAAGTGAGAAACTTTTTTACGCAGTAACTTTTTTCACTTTGCCTTTGGCAAGTCTGTTAAATAGGCAAGTAAATCTTTGATTTCCAGGCAGGCCAGGAGAGCAGGCAGGAGGACTCTCAGCATGGGAGGGAAAACTGCTTTCATGTCAGTGCTGTGTGGCCTCTACATGGTATTTCTGACAATAGAGGTGCACGCTGCCACATTTGCAAGTTGAGAATTGCTCCCAAGTCCTTGGCTTCTCAGAAATATAATTTTCTTGTCCAAGTACAACTCCCTTTATTTAACTGTGGTCTGGTAAGCAAGGGAGCAGGCAGGTCAAAGGGTCTGATGCCACTCCTGGAGGCTTTTGCTGACCAGAATTTCACTGAACAGGAAAGAAAAAGCAGAAGGAAAATATCACTAGTGACTCACCATTCAGTGATTGGAGGTCTTCATCTATCCACTGGATCCCAGATCTGATGTTGGGACATGACTGTATAAAAGCTCACTCAAGTTATTGCCTGATTAGCATGGACCTGTAAACACCTCTCAGCTGTGTGCTAGCAAATCTGTCTGCTTATGTGACACATTGCAGCATTTGTTTGTTGAGACACCTAAACTAGCTTTTCTTCAGCTAACTGGTTCCCCAAGGCTTCTACTTGGTTCAGTGTAAGAATGTCCTATGTCAGAGCTGCCTTTAGGCAACAAAGTGAGAAGTTGCCAAAGGTAGCCTGATGGGGGTGACAAAACCACAGCATTAAATATCTTAAAAGAGACAGATCTCGAACTGATCTCACAAGAGAGATCTCTGTCCTTGGACAGAATCACAGCCATGTCAAGCTCTGTCTCTTCTCAGAAGCCCTTGGCCATCAGAACTCATCACCTCTTTGACATGATGAAGTTGAAATATGTCATACTATCAGATGATGTACTGCAACATCTCTATGCATCACCTAACAATATATGTTTTGTCTGCTGAGTTTAAAAATTACCCAATACCTGGGATGCCTGTAGGTACACAGGCAGAGACTTATTCTGCATTGGAAAGGGAAAATAACTACATTTTTCCTCCCTACTGCTGCCTTGGTTGAACCTGGCTGTGGACCAGTTAATATCTTAGCCGTGAACTTAGCACTTTATCTAGAAGCATTTCTGGCTGGCAAAATAGTGACTGTGCTGATCAGGCCAGAACAGGACTATTATTTTTCTAGTTCTTCCTTTGCCAAGTTCACAGCACTGACTTGTGAAAGTCACGTTCCTTAAACCCCTCCCCTACGCAATTTGAAAGGCTTACGTTAGTGACCAAGCTCCTGTGAATGGGCTTCTTCAGATACTTGATAAAGAAGTTATGCAGGAAGCTAGAGGAAAGGAAGAAAGCAATTCATGGGTCAAGTACTACAGTCATTAATAGGAAATCGGATATCTCTGCAGAACATGAACTTAATGGCCTCCAAGTGTGATATTCTAGTACACAAGGGAGCTTTCGGAAATGTAACAGCTATCAGAGAGCCATCATTTAAAAGGAGATAATTTCACCCCAGGCATCTCAGCGATTAGCCTGGGCAGATTAATCTTTATGAATAAGGAATTCTTCATATTACCACCATCATGTATGTACAAATACAGAATAAACAAGTGGTCTCTACACGAGGAACTTCCAATACAAGTAAAATCAAGCAAACAAAAAACCAGACCTAAAAACAAGTGACAAGAGTTATATTCAGACAGTGAGAGAAGCGCAAGAAAACAATGAAATCATGTTGCACAGGGTTGTAACTAGAGGCACAACAGCAGTCTGGTTCTGTTCAGTTTTGATAGCAATGTGACTAGGAGTGCTTAAAGCATAGTACAAGCATGTAACTTTCTACCTCAAGTTGAAGAGCTGGAAAAGAACTGGGTTCTGAAGAAGCACAAGGGATTGTTTGAGCTGAGCCCAAGTGCTGTATTTATCTTCTACTTGAGGGACAGTGGGCACAAATACAAGGAAAATGGTCAAATTTGGCCATTTTAACACTGGACTAGGGCCCCGATTCTCACTTGTGGTGCCTATAGATGCCAAAACAGCTGCCCTATTTTGTGAAGTTGTCTTTGTGCCATTCATTGGCAGTTATTTTCTCCCAGAGTATTTACAGATTGCTTCCACTTACCCACTTTTTCCATGCAACTTGATGTCTATATCACCAGAAGTTGTTCGGCAGCTGGTAAGTGATATTGATGTATGAACCATGTTATCCAGGGGTGTTGAAAAGATTGCAGTAACAAACACCTTTGAAATGTACACTGTGCTTCTCCCACTGTCTTTGCTGCATAAAGTAAAAATAAAGAAATAACTGAAAAAACAATTTTTAATGAATGTTCAAGACTCAGTTCTCAAATGGACACTTTTCTGTTCCCTGAAGATGAAGCTCTTTATCCAAATACATTTTACTGCATTAGTCATAGTGAAAATAAACTCTAGTATGTCTGCAAAGAATCAAGTATTCTACACAGATTCGCAGCTAGGAGTTCTGGAAAATGATGGATTTGGGAAAGTGGATAATTCTTTGTAAAGCTTTTTCTTAACAGTTACCAGACCTGCACCCTCAGCAGAGGAAACTAGGATATGCCTGATACAAGATAGGGCCAGAGAGCTGTAGTGGGTTCTAATCTATTGGTGCTTGGGGAGGGTCCATACAAAGCCATGTCAGGGCTTAGAGTGCCCAAATGGACTCCATGCCCTCTTCCCCACCCCTCCCAGGGGTTTGACAGTCCATGCTCAAGGCCAGCTCCAGTATGGTGAAGCTGTATTTTTGTTTGAATCAAGTTGTTCATAACTTGTTCTCACTGGTTGTGAGAAAGAGCTGTGAAAAGCTGCATTGGGGGTCTACCCTTGGTTTATGAGCTGCACTGGAGCTTAGGCATACCTACAGCATGGCTCAAGCAAAGACCTATATGTGACTCTGTACTTGGTTAATCTTGATGGTGTTTTGCTGTCTTGGCTTCCTGGCTTTGCCTTAGATCTGCCTCTTCACTATGGACTTGCCTGGCAATCTGAACTGGTGGTTCTTCCTGGTCGCAGCCACTGACCTGCTCTGCTTGCCTGTTCTTGGGTACTTGCCAGTGAGGGCAAGGCCCATCCTGCCATGCCACCACCCTCAGCTACTGGCTCCCCTCCTCTTGCAAGCAGCTGGTCCTCACTCTCCCTGACAGCAGAAGCCCAGAAAGGCAAATCATAGCCTGCTGTAATTCAGTGGGTCTATCAATACAGGTAATGTGCGTTGTGGGGAAGAGGAGGAGGGATTTCTTTCCACTACAACAGCTTGGGACTAGGAAGGTGTGGAGCCTGCTCTAAGGATATTGCCATTTTCTTGTGCATTTTTTCCATCAGCTTTTGAACTGTATCTCTTGGAGGCATGGCAAAGGGTTTCTAATACTGTAGCTGCACTGGGAGGGTTTCTTATACTGGCCCATGATTCACCATATGACAACTTTTCTAAATGTGTCATTAGTTTGCAGGCTGGACAACGATAGCATTCAGCTAGAACATCAATCCTTTACCATTTGCAGAGGGGCTTCTCAGCCATGGGCTCTTTATCAGTGCCCATGGCCGAGGGGGCAGGAGCTGTCTCCCACCGGCAGACCTGTTGAGAAAGACTGGTCTGTACTCCTGGGTTACTGCTACTAGCTGTTAAAGAGCACCTTTGCCATGAAGAGGTCACAAGAAAAACTAAATTTTGCATTTTTGCAAAAAGAAAAATCCCAGGACGCATGAGGCTGTACGTACAACATCCAGGTCCTTATGTTCCAATTCATATCAAAGGTTAGAGAAGCATTTCCAATCATCAGTTTTATCCCAGTTCCAGGTATGAGGGAGATGGAAGCACTGGGGAATTCAACAGCAGTGACGTGTATTCTAGAGCATAAGGGAGATAAGAAAAAGTTAGTATTCCATAAGCCAGGGTGAGCAAAAAACAAGATTCAAATTTCAGTCAAACACAGATTGGCCCCTAAGGGAATACTTACCTTGAGATGTTGTATTTGACATTACCAAGCCCAAATTTTTCATAGCCATTCAAATCAGGGAAATGCTCCTTCTCCATATTCTGCTTCAGGATTTCCAGCCCGACCTCCTTGGCTACAGGAAAACAGTGATCAGTTCAGTTGCCTTTGATACTGGCTGGGAGTTTATATTCTGTGCTTCTGACTTAGGAGATGGGATGGACACAGATCAGAAAGAAGAGGGTATCTCATTTGAGACCCAGCTGTGCTATTTCAGATCTCACTCCTAGCCACAGCAAGAGTTGAACTTACTGATTCAATATCCGAAATCAAATAAACCTTGATATGATGTACAATGCTGTCAAGCAGCTTACTGTATCTGCTATATTGTGCTCTTAAACTTTCCTTTTCTTTATAGGCTGTGATCAGGTTATTTCCTTCAACTGCCATTACTTCCCAAGATGTCTGTCATAGCAGGATTCAATGCGATGCCACCACCAGATCCTGAAAATATCACACATACCATATTCCAAACCCTTCTGTGTGATCCTCACTTTGACTCCAGGGTTGGCATTGAGTTGTCCACTGAGCAAGCTTAAGAGGAGGATAGAACAGCAAATCTTCACCATCTTCCTTGTCTTTTACAGGATCTGTTAATAAATATTTATAATGATAGTCATGCTATGTCACGTGGTGGCTATACTCCCTTTTCCCTCCCTGGAGTGAACTGTTCTGACACCAGCTTTCTCTCCAGAACGGGTAAAGCGGAAAGCCCCGTAACTGTGGAAAATAGAACCTGTTCTTCACAGACTGTTAGAGAAAGACTGCTCCTTGGGGGAGAGAAGAAAAGTCAGCTTATTCACTGTCACAGGGAATAAAGTGCTTGGGATACAGCCTCCTGAACAAACCCTGTTAAAAACCCTATCTTAAAACAAATTGCCCTCTGGGGAGTGCTCATCTTCCTCCTGTAACTACAAGATTCAATGTCTTCCTCTGAGGTTGGTCAAGGTAGATAAGCTGAACCTATACCCCTTGTATATATATATTACATGCCAGTGGTCACCAAACACTGTAGGGTTGTGGGGTGATCCTTCAATTAATAGGGGAGCCCCCACACCTCCTGGTGCTAGCAAGGTCTCCCAGGAAGAGTGGGAGAAGCCACCTTGATGGAGAATTTTAAAAGCAAACTTGACATAATCAGAGAATGGTTTTGTTTTGTTTTTTTTTTTTTCCCAGAGCTGGGAACAGTCCTTTGGGGAGTTATCTGTCCTCTGATGTTGGCAGTGTGAATGGCAAACAAGTCATATTGTTATGGTTTTCCTTGTTTCCAGCTACCACACTGCACTACGGACAGCTGAAAATACAGGAGAGTGTCTTTTCTAGCACTACATTTTTGAAAAAAATTCTTTAGTTACCACAAGGCTGTTACATAGCTAGGATGAAAACATTTATAAGCAGGCAATTGCCTCTCTCACAATACCTGAAAAATTGTTTTGATGTTGCTGCATATTTCAGTAGCTGTTTCATTATGAGAGCTAATAATATACCTCAAACCCCTAAAATAATTTCAGTCATAATCACAATTTAAGCAAACCACAAAATGATGACATAATATTGACTTATTTTTTGTGTAACAGTTTCAAGTAATCCCACAGAACACTTTTGCCTTTTAGTACAACTAATATTTTATTTTCAATTTTAACTGACCGAAATTGTGAGGCAAAAGAAATACACTTCATGTGTAGAAAAAAAACAAAGTACTGCAAGGAGATGTGTCTTTAACATAGGCATAATTCTCATAATTTAAAATCTCAAAATTAATTTAGCCAGATTTAGCTACATCTATCGCTTCCCAACACCACTCTACATCAAAAAGTAATCACAACGTATCTGTTACCATACCTCTCCTCTGAAGGCTGAAGAGACGACCCTTGCTGTACCAGATCACAGGCCTGAGGGTGCAGCAAGGAAAACCCTCTACAGCTGCAATCCTGTCTTTTAAAGGAAAGAGCTGTGAGCTTGAGGAGAGCCAATTGCTACCAGCTTCAGCAGTATCATGCAGGGAGTGGCCTCGCCAGTAATCATGTCCCAAACTATTTTGGGTGCCCCAGCTTAAATCTATCGCTCTAATTTCATTTAGGGACTAATCAGAGGGCACTGTAAACTGTTGGGTGGGGGTGCTCAGGTGTCAGGGTGCTGAGCTTGGGGTGACATGCTGCTTTGGTGGGATACTGTTTTGGTATTGACTTTTCAGATGGACCTGAGAGGAAACCCCAGTGGAGACTCAACTCCAGTAGTTCCACAGGATTGATACTCATAGCCAGGTCTGTATTGTGAAAGAAATGAATGTGCCATTGGTAGGAAGAACAGATGAACAGAACAACTATCTAGGCCCATCTGTTCTGAAATTGCTCAGGATACAGAAACCCATAAATTATGTAATATTTGTATTATAGTATACATATACTATAGTGTATATATGTGGTGCAAATATACAGTATCAAGTCCTTGCAGTCAATATTTTCTATTTCTTCTGCTTGCTTATCCAGTTAACCAGTACGTTAGCTGACCAGTACTACCTGGCTTGTCAAAGAGGTGATTTAATCAATTAGCTTCACCTAAACCAAGCTAATTCCCTCAGGCATGGAGCACTTTGCTGGACAATCTGAGTCACTTCATTGTGCAATCCATGAATAGAAAAGGGTAGAGACATTTGTAAAGTCAGTCAACAAATACTCATACTTTACACAGATCTAACATTCACCACAGGAGTCACATGCATAATAATTTCATTATTTATATCTCTGGCAATTGAGGATGAATAAAAATCACACCCTCATTTACATAAACTTCTCCTTTAATTTTTTTGCACAAGTTCTGCAGTTCCTTCAAAGCAAGCAAAAAGCTCCACTGTTTCTCCATCCATGTAGATCTCCAAGATTTACAAACAACTGAATTGTCTGAAAACTATCTCATCTTATTCTCATCATATTCTTTTAACATTTTTATGGTTCTTCTAATGGAGTACCACCCAGCTTAGATAAAACTTTCAGCAAAAGTTAACAAAGACAGCCTAAGGCATCCAGAACAGTTTCATCATCTCTTTCTACAAATATAGGAGTAAAAGCCAAATATCTGATTGCAAACACATTCAGATAGCACATTCTAACAGCCTATAGTTTCTGCAACCAAACTTTTCACCTTTCAAAGTGTTACAAAGAGCCTATAAAAGGAATGTCTTGTTTCAATTTTCTCTGTTGAGCCACCAAGCATTTGCTTCAATCTATCTGCTAAAGGGGATATAGATTTCGATCCTTTTTACCCAATATACAAGAAGCTTAATGAGCTTATTGGTATGGCAATCAATGGAGACTTGTTGCTGTATCTCTGTGGATCACTTTGACTTTGCATGATTCCAGTTGTTGCCTCTGCCTCAGTGCTCTAGTAGTACCCTAACCCCACCTCCCCAGTTCTCTGCCTCCCCAATTCTCCCCTTTCTCCATGTGCTCTAGTTTGTGGCACACTGAGGTACATGTATCATTTCCATTGTTCTGTCAATTGGGAAACAATAGCAGATCAAAAATGGTACACTGACCACTAGGTAAGTATAGGATGGTACAGGGGGACTCTTGATGTACACAGAATCCTCTTTAGTCCTAGGAGAAACAATTGCTTTGTTTGTGAACAGCAGCCAGAGTTTAAGGGGCACAGTGTCATGCTAAGCCATGGCTCTGGTTTGAAAAGCCCCGTGTAGTCATGGCATTTGCTGGTCGGTCCTGGACCACACGTCCCATTGGAGGAGAGAAGAGATGGGCATCAGGGCTTTAATTTTCTTTGTCTCATGAATTCTCCTCCAAATAGGCAGAAGAAAGTGCCTGAAGTGTTATCAATGAAGGACACCAAACTAAAAATCTCCATTTCTTTTGAGTTCTTCTTCTTCCATTCTCTTTCTAGTCACACTTCACCTACTGCAGAACACAATGAATTAGAAGCTCTGCTGTGATTTACTGCTGTTTGGTTTCAGGATGCTTCTTTTAGTAAAAACTGTAGCAGACAGCTAGATAAATAAACTGATTCAGCTAAAAATCAAACACAAGCCACATTTCTGTCCCAAGTTGGAACTGAATTTTCTGTAGTGTGACATTTGTAGACTAGTTCTCCTCTCCATACACTTTTATATCTCCTGGTTGAATGTCTCTGGTGACACTGACATAAGACAAAAGAAAGCTTCCATCTCCATTTTACAAATGTGAGAGGTACAGAATTAGTTGGAGATTGATACCCCCAAAGAGCTTCAGCTACTCACAAACAAGGAAGAACTGCTGGATGATGTAAAGGCCAAGGGCAGCCTTGGCTGCAGTGAGCAGAGATTGTGGAGTTTCAGATCCTGGGAGGGACGAGCAAGACAAAAAACAGAATTACAGCCATAGACTTCAGATGAGCAGATTCCAGGGACCTGCTTGGCAGGATCTGTGGGAAATTGCCCTGGAGAGCAGAGGCCCAGAAGAACTGGCTAATCTTCAAGGGCAGCTGCCTCAGAGCATAAGAGCAGTCCATTACGATGTTCAGACAGTTGAGCAACTGTGGCAGAAGGCCAGCATGGATGAACATGGAGTCCTCTGTGAACTCAAACACAAAAAGAAAGCATACAGAAGATGGAAACTGAGACCAGCTACTTGGAAGGAAAACAAAGATATTGCTTGCACATGTAGGAATGAAGTCAGGGAAGCCAAAGTTCAGCTGGAGCTGAAATTAGTTTGGGAGGTGAAGGGCAACAGGAAAAGTTTCTGTAAGTACATTGATAGCAAAAGGAAGATTAAGGAGAATATGGGCTTATTGTTCGGTGGGCTGGCGGACTAGCGACAAGACACATAGAAAAGGCCATTTTACTAACAAGACTTGTCCTCTGCTCTCCCAGGTTGCAGAGCTCCTAGCAGAGTCTGTGGGAGTGAGGCAGTACCCACACTGGAGGAAGACAGAGTTCAGGATCACTTAACCCACTTGGACACACACAAATCCATGGGACCAGACAGGATGCATCTGGAGGTGCTGAAGGTTCTGCCTGGCTGGTCTCATTGTGAAGCACCTTCAAAAAGTCAGGGCATTTGAGAGAAGTTCCTCATGGAAAAAGGCAGACTTCACACCTGTCTTCAAGAAGGTCAAGGAGGATGATACAGAGAAGTCAGTCTCACCTCAGTCCCTGGGAAGGTTATGGAGCAAACGAAGCCATTTATGAAGCACATGAAGGATAAGAAGGTGACAGGGAGCAGCAGGATGTCAGGCAGGACAGTGTCAAATGCTTTGCACAAGTCCAGGTAGATGATGACAGTTACTCTTCCTGTTCATCTTGGAGAACAGAGGGCTTGAAAGATCTTTTTGTTGTCTACAAGTTTTAATCAGAGAATACAGAAAAAATGGTACCAGACCCTTCTTGACAGTGTGTGGTGATAGGACAAAAGGCAACAGAACAAGTTGGAACATAGGAAATACTGATGTTAGGAAATACTGGTGTTAGGAAAAAAAAATTTACTCTGAAGGTAGTTAAATAGTGGAACAGATTGCCTGGAGAGGTTGTGAAACCTCCATCCTTGGAGGAGGTTAAGACTCAACTGGACACAGACCTCGGTAACGTGATCTAGTTAGTCCTGTTTTGAGCCAGGGTCTGGACTAGATGATATGATTCTATAATTCTGTGACAATTCATTGTATTTTATAAATCTGTTCCCACTCTTGGTATCCAGTTACAGAGGGACAAATTGTGAAAGTCTTATGAAGAATAAGGTCTCACTCCATACACAAAGTTTTTCTAACACTAATGGAGATAAACTGAATAGTGCAAGAACTGTTTGCTAAGATTAATAAAATGTGATGTCTATAACTCTAGTGAAAAGAACCAGTCATTCCTCATTAGGCTGCAACAAGTTTTCTAAAGCATCAATAACAGTCAGCTACACTCACTGTACTAAAAATCAACAAATCCAGTTTGTGAAAAGTGATTAAGAAGTTTTACTAAAACATCAAAAATAGTGACGAAAAGCCATGCTTCAAATGTTATAGCATCTACTCCCTACAAGCCAAAAGAAGGAAGACTACATTTTTCTCCTGTTACTGTTTAAATGTAAAGTGATGTTAGGAGAGACTGTGAAGGTCCTCATCTCCTCCTTCCTCATGTTTGTAGTGAACATCAGTGGAAATCACCAGATGACCCTGAGGAAAGAAAAACATGTAAAATTACCTTACATTTCAGATGGACATAGTCAGTACTATTGGACTGGATCCTATGGCAAGCCCCTCAGCAGGGCAGGAGACAAGAGTGGCTTTATGCCTCCAGAACTTTAGTTGACTTTAGGGTAGGAATGGGCTCTGATGTGAGTTAATACAAGCCCCCAAAAGGCTGAGTAACACTACAGAGACATTCAGATTGCCTATGAGCCTTCCTAGACAATGGTTAGAGTAGTGAGGACTCATGCACTCAATGCTCCTTAGCCCTGCAGTGCATAGCAAAGCTGTCCTTCTGATGTCCCCATGCTGGCATACTCCAAAGGACTAGTGGACCCTTTATAACCTACAGCTGCTAGGGATGTGGGGGTGGAGGGCTCATTTTTGATCCAGAGTTTGGATTTTATATCTAGTGTATAGTTAAAGCTTTATTATTAACAATGTTTAGGTCTACCCAACACAAAAACACACGCAAATGTGCAGGCCTGAAAAATAAGTAATACACTTTAACAAGAAATCGGGCTTCTCACCTGATTCATTTTTATTACAGGTCCAGTCAGGGTAGTGTGGGCCAAGTTAAGAAGAGGAAATCCTTTTCCAAGTTTATCTTCAGAAAGGAAAAATATAAATACATTTGAATGTAATAATAAAATGTACTTCAGAAGCATCTTTCTCAAAGAATTCAATTTGTTTTGCAATTTCCCTTTAATTAGCCATCCTTCCGCCTATTAAGGAAGCTATTATTCTTATCTACTAAAGAGCAAAAAATCCTGGGAAAAAGTTGCATGCAAACTTTTTACAATCTCTCAGCTGTCTGACACTGGGATCTGACTGTCTTTGCTGTTCTACAGATATCTGCCCCACAAGATTTGGTTTCTGCTGTTTCCCACTCTGACTTATTCTCCATCTCTTCCTTTGATTTTCTTCTCTACCTGATCCTCTGTCAGTCCCTCTTATTCTTATCTATCCCTACTTTCCTGGACCAAGCCCCAGCTCTGTTCCTATTTGTTTTTCCAAACATCTGGCTTTTGCGCCCGTCCCTTTCATTCTCTTTCCTTTCTCCTCATCAATAGCTCCCTTCCTACCTCAGCAGTCTCCTCACCTCTGTTTAACTTCATAGGCATCTTCTGTACTCTTCCGCCTGCTTCTTTCCACCTTCACCACTTTCTTCATCATCCCTCACTCTCTGCATCCCACAGAGCTGATTTTCTACTTTGTCCTGCCTGTGGCAGCAGGTGAAGCACAAAGGCAGAGGGAGGTGATAAAGTCAGAGGTGCTGCCTTGAAGCCCCAAGACACAAGCATGCTTCTGCACTTCCCCAGTCTGGGCCATTCTCTGGTCATGGCTTGACTCTGTGTCAGGACAAGACTCAAGCAAGTCTCAGCTCTCCTGCCATGCTGCATCCAGTGAAAAGAAAACCCAAGCCCCATGTTTGGAAAGGAGCAAAGACTTGCTTTGTCCCAGCCCCTGATCTAGGTGACCGAGGGACCAGGACTGAAATTCAGCACAGAGTAGACCTGTCCAGATGTAACAAAATGGACAGAAAATCTCCCATAACAGTCTTCAAATCTGGGCAATCCCTTTTATGGTTTTGGTCTTTCCCACCAGCTGTGCTCAGGAAGCGGCTACAATCCTTACCATTGATTACTGGGATCAGTGCACTCCATAAAGCGTAAGATGGGAAATTCTCCAGCAGCAACATCTGCTTTGAGGGGGAAAACACAAATGGTGATTATTGCCTGATGCTTATGGGATTGCACTTTGATGGGGGAGATGAAGGATTAGAACTGGAGTGACATGCAAAAAGATCAGAACAGAGCCTGGCAGAGAAAGTCTCAGGTAAAAAAGATCTTTTTTGGTTTAAGTTGCAGCTGAACAATGTAAAATATACATGACAAAGAGGTATCCATTTTTCTTGCAATAACTTAAATTGAAGGTTTGGTTTGTGGTGTTTTGTTGTTTTTTTTTTTTCTGTATGTTAAGTATCTGGGTTGAACCTTAACTTTAGGAATAAAATCTGTTCAACCCCATTTCAGCTGCCAGGACTTAGTTCTCAAAAGTGAATTGTTCTCTGGATGGTAAGAACTGCCTTGTCTTGGATCTCTGTCTTATGCCATTGTGGTTAGTGTCCTCCTCCCTTCACTTAAACATGTAGGTTGGGCTGAGCTGCTGCAGGGTTGCACTGACCATTTCTCAGTCTACAGTGAATGATCTAAGCAGCGGCATGGTGTTTCTTTTATTCCCTAATTTAGACTTCCCCTTGAAGTGATTCAAGACAATTCCTGAAACTGAGCTTAAGCCTGACGTTGTATTCACTCCAACTGCTATGCCTCCTCAATCCACCTGTGAATGCAAACTGGCTGTCAGAAACAGCTACAAGAGGTGCTATCCCCATGCCTGTCCTTGTGCTTCTGGATACAGAAGCGAGCAGAATCAGCTATGACAGCTTGACCCAGGCACACATTTTTCTTTGTTTCAATTAATGTTACACAGTAATAACTCCATAAAATTTGGAGCCTCTGATTTCTCTGGAAAGAAAAAGAAAAGGAGAGAATATACTACTTCAAAGCAGAAAGAGCAGTGGCAGATGATATCCCCAAGACAGATCAAGAATTTTCCAGCAACAAGTTCAGGTGAATTTCTTTTATCTCTGAAGTGCTCAGCTACCTTTCCTAGGCACTGAAACCATCAACTTACCTCAGAGAAGCCAAGAGTGGAGTGCAGCAGGGAGAACTGGAGCCTAAGGAAAGAAGTAAAAGGAGAAGATTCACTAGAAAGGATGAAGGCACAAGTTACGCACGCTGCTTGAGGATTTATTTGCGGAATTACATACTGATTGCACACATTTAACTTTGCCAAAGTATCTTTCATTCCCAATAGCTTTTAATCAAAACTCAAACAACTACAAATGAGTTCTGGGATCTTTATGATACTAATCTCCTCCTACTGTCATGTTTAGCCCTGGGCTGTGACTGTAAGACTTGAGAAATCAAATTTTTCTGGATGGCCATTTCCTGAAATGGCTGAACTACACATTCCTCAAATGTTCATTATGATTTGAATAAACTCATATCCATTCCTAACCATTACGATTTCCTAACTTTTTTCACTGATGCCTGTAATGCATCCTCAGATCACTGCAAATATAATCCTGGGGAAACCCAACATTTTGAAGAGCAGAAGAACACATTCTTGTGTCAAAAGCTGTGAGTGGTATCATTACTTCCTAAACTTACACTGTCAGGCTCTTAAACTCTAAGTCCTCTTTTCCTGTTAAAAAGGTCTAACTAAGAAAAGGCTGCTCACATTTTAGTTTAATGAAAATTTAATAGGTTAAAAAATATAATATAATCTGGAATTCTGCCCCAACTTGGAGTATAGGGCTAACAAGAAGAAACACCAATGTGGGCTACTTGCCTGAAAGTCTGTTCTTCTACCCATCTGGTGCATTTAGGGAGAAAGGGTCTGTAAACCCAGTCCAGCTTGAAGTGTGAATAAAATTCATTGTAAGACAGCTGAAAACACCCATAACTAGTAGGCAACCACAAAACCAGCAAGATCTAAGCAAAATCTAAAAAGCTCTGAGCTTTGCTTCAAACTACAGACACCTTTTTAGTCTCATTTGTTTGATGGCACGGTGTCTGCTGTTGCGGTACGTCCTATGTAGTCTCCTTTCCCTTTTGCGAAGGCATACAGAGAGCTATTTACAGTGGTCCAGTGCAGTGTTTGCACTCTGGCAGTTCTGTTTATGATGCTTGGATATGGCAGGGCAGCAACATTTAGCAGGTTTTGAATAAACTACTGAACTTCATTCTCCAACATCAGCACAGACTGAAACAGATGCCTTTTAGATAACCAATAAATTGAACACTGTCATCTGGAAAGGTATTAAAACTACAGAAGGGGGTAGTATCACATTGCACAAGAGATATGGTTGTTCTACAACATTATTATATTTCATCTGCAAGATTTAGACTAACTAGTCAAAAATATCTTAGAGCCCCTGTAAGAAAGAAGGTAGCTAATTTCCTTTTTCTCACGGTAAAACAAGCACTGTCAGGCTGACACAATGAAGTTCTGTTGTGGTCTAATGTTGGCATCATTTATGTTGCTTTCTGAATTTTCCTTAGTTACCTCTTCAGAAGTAATGAGATAATCAGCTTCTGTTTGGTTATTGTCAGATTGGCTCTGGTACTGGCTGTCTGCAGGGAAAAAAAAAAAAACAGTCTTCTGTGACTGTATACACAGATAGATACTGTCTTAGATACAGGCACAAATGTAATTCCTTTTGTGATTGGAAACACAATGTCTAAACTTTTTATTTGGTTAATACATGTAGATAGTGAAATCATTTGTGAATTTGCTGCTTTCTGCCAGCAACTGAGATTGCGTGAGCGAAGTGATAATACTGCCCTGATTGCCTCCTTATCATTAAGATGATTTAAGTGCTTGCATGGCTGACATAATTGATTCACTTTCAACTTAATGAAAAGATGTCTGGGGACACACTGAACTATTTTATAACAAACAAGTTAGGAAGACAGGGCATCAGATAAACACATTTTTATATATTACAATTTATTCTTGAATAATCACTCAACCTCCCACATGGAAAAAAAGGGCTTTTGTAAGTAGTTCTCTGCAGCTGCCTATTAAATTCTCCAATATGCGGTGTATGTTTCCTCCCTGTGTAATGTAATAGAACAGTATGCATATTTGTGACAGACCAGTATATGCTGTTTTATGTTGATCTCTGTGATTTTCAAAGGATCTGGAAGATTACCGTGTGATTTGTTCAGCCCCAGCACTGAACGTTATCTTCTGTTTCACATTACTTACTAGATTTGCTGTAAAGATGTACTGGGTGGTTGAATTTGGCAGAACAGCAAACACTTCTACGCAGCCAGTGATCTGTATGATGCATTTGTCTGCATTTAAACTGACAGCAGGTGGTGACGTAGCCATCAGCTTCAGCAGCACTGGGCACGCTGTAACGCAACTCAGAACAATCTATGGAATTCCAAAGAGGGAAAGAACATTGAATGCAGAGTTAAGCTTTTCTTAAGCTACAGTTTCTGTGGCTGCATCATAATCAGGTGCTATATTCCAATTTTCTTGTTAATTAACCTATATTAAAAATACTTCACTTTAATTACACCTACTGAAATAACGAAATTAGCGTTGCATATACTGAGTTTCAGAGACCATAAAACAAATGATGAAGGTTTAGACCCGCCAATATTGAACACATAGAAAGAAATAATTTAAAGGTTATGCCTGAAAAAAATATTTCAAGAGGGGGGGAATAGCACTGCATGTTAATGAAATGAGGGAAATAAGTGATTCCAGTAAAAAAAAAAATACTCTGACAATATAAAGAATTTGGAAAAGAGGCAGCATTCCAAAAGAGTCAATCTTTTGAAAAATAGAGAAACTCCTAGAGGACAAAACTTTACTTTGCAATGCCACAGACTCCAAATGTCATAATTTTATAGTAAATGTTACCATGATAGGGATTTTTAAAGCATCTCGTAGTATCTTAATTTCTTGCATCACATTTCTAAACTGAGTTATTAATGACTATTACTTCCCATTGTATATAATATCCAGTAGTCATAAATCAGGTATCTTTGCATAGGAAAGTCAGGCTACCAATAGCAGAGATAGCATTATCTTGAACAGGAATAAAAGGAGACTGATCTCATAGATGTCTACCACTTAGTCCTTATAACTGTTTCAGAGACTGCAAGCAAATCCAGCAGTTAGAGGGGAAGAGAACGGCTAAATAGTTAGGAGTTACAATGGACTAGATGTGTATGTTTGAATCTTGCACTAATCATAAACACACTCAGTTTCCTTGTCTCCTCCGAACTTGAGCAAATGAGCTAGTACACAGATAATATCCATAAGAAACATTAGCTACTGCTCTTTCTTGAAAGGTCTGTACAACTAAGAGTACCCACCTGAGGAAGAGAATCTTTGAATATGGCAGTATTTAGGTTAAAAGTATTAGCAAGCTGTAAAGAAATGAAATAAATTAGATCATAGTATCGTCTTGAAAATGAGGTTTTCCTTGGGGAAAAACACCCCAACATATTCTGTTTACTTCAGTTTTAGATAATCCATGTTTTGATTTAGTATTTCCTTGCCCCAGAATGATTCCTAGGGAACCCACAGGGCTCTGTGGGAACAGAAGAGAGACGGATTTCTTATGGTCGTGTTTCAGAAGCACCTACCAGTGAAGAAGCATTATCCTTTGAAAGAACAGATGTGGTATCCTGCTTACTTCCTGCCTTTGGGACTTTCTTAGATGAATTATACTGAATCTCAGGTAGGACTCAAAAATTCCATTTGCCCTTTTGCTGCTAACCACTGTGATGATGTGTGTCTGTACTACTTGTGTCACCAGTTTTTATAAAGACGCTCTTAGCACTGTTTCAGTTAGCAAAACTCCCTGGAAACTCTGACAACTAAGGCCAGCATGGAAATAGCATTTCTGAGAGAAGTCTTGTATGTTCTTCACCCACAGCTGAAAGCTTGGTTTCCTTGTACCTGGTTCTTGCCTCATTTTACTGCTCTGTTAAGTCTGAGGGTTCATTCTAGCTCTCAACACAGACAATACATTTGTTGTGGGCTTCTCTGTAGCAGACTGCGGCTTCAGTACACTTTTTCTTGTCTTGCCCTTTCCTTTCGTATGTGGAATCCATAAAGAGAAAAGCTTTTTCTGGTTCTTTCTGCCACTCCTTGCACACCAACTCTGCGATGCTCATTATCTGTCATTCCTTGCCTAGAGCTACCAAAAAGTTCAGACTTAGGTCTGGGGGAGACTTTTGACTATTTAAACCAATGACATACAGAATGAATGTCATTAATTCCTTCTACAAGTGGTAGAAGTGTGACCCAAATCTGTGTAAAATGGCAAATATAAAATGTTACTCTCCTTTGCTGACCATCCATACTGCTGGTATTTGTAGTTCTACTACATGCAAATTATACTCACCTCTTCAGAGATGGTGATGTTAAAAGCCCCTGCTCTGTAGTAAGCGAGTGAAGCAGACTTAAGAAAATAACTGGAGACTCCCAGGTATAGCATGGAGTCGCTCCTGTTTGGGAGAGCAAACGGTGTTGGCACAAATGGAGGGTCTGTGTGATTTCCTGATGGATAGACTGTGCCCTGCAAAGAGTCATTGTCAAGTATTTCTGGTTGTGAACATTTGTATATGTCAGAATGTATTAGCAGTGGTTGAACAGAAAGAATTCTTCTTAATCTGAAGAAAAGCTTGACATTAAAGAAAACCTGATTTAAGCAAATATGTTTGTGATATGCCCTGAAAATCATCACATTCAGGCTCTCTTGGAAAAATACACAAAACAGAGAAAATCTGGCCTCCGTCATTTAAAAGTTTGAATTTGAGCATTCAAGTGAGTATTCTGAACTGCAGGTATGAGACACAGAAAATATCCTCTGGACTACAGTTTTCTTTCCCCTGTGGCAAAGATATATTTGTTAATGTAATTCTAAGGGTGACATTTCAAGAAAATCTTAGAATCATAGAATGGTTTGGGTTGGAAAGGACCTTAAAGTTCATCAAGTTCCAACCCCCCTGCCATGGGCAGGGACACCCTCCACTAGACCAGGTTGCTCAAAGCCTCATCCAGCCTGGCCTTGAACACCTCCAGGGATGGGGCATCCACAACTTCCCTGGGCAACCTGTTCCAGTGTCTCACCACCCTCAGTGTGAAAAATCTCTTCCTAATGTCTAAATTTACCCTCTTTCAGCTTATAACCATTGTCCCATGCTCTCACTACACTCCCTGATAAAGAGTGCCTCCCCATCTCTCCTGTAGGCCCCTTCAGGTACTGGAAGGCTGCTATTAAGTCTCCTCGGAGCCTTCTCTTCTCCAGGCTGAACAACCCCAACTCTTTCAGCCTGTCCTCACAGGGGAGATGCTCCAGCCCTCTGATTAATTTTGTGGCTCTCCTCTGGACTCTCTCCAACAGGTCCAGGTCTTTTTTATGTTGGGGGCCCCACATCTGAACACAGTACTCCAGGTGGGGTCTCACGAGAGCAGAGGGGGAGCACATCCCAAAAACACTGGAAGTTGCTTAGGACAGGGACACAAAGGAGCCTTTTATACTGCCTAACTCTGAGCCCTGGTTCAGCTGCCAGTCCTCCAAGACCTAGTTTGGGACCTTGGTTTAGTTATACTAAGAAAATAATTCTTAAAGTGTTAGAAGGTATGTGAGCTCAGGCCGTGTAAGACAAGAAAAGTAAGAGCAGACAGTAAGTAGCGTAATTACTGACACTGTAATGGTTAGTAGCTGAAAGATTCAACAGGAAAAGTACTGACATGGAAAGGCACAAAACTCCTAGAATAAAGTTGAGAGTTAGAAGATGGCAACTCATAAGCATCAAGTACCAGCCTCTTCCAAGGAGCACTGAAGACCAGCAACTTCCTCAACTAAGTAATAACTGATTTACAAAGACTCATCTGGTATCCCATTGGGGTGTTAGCCTCTAAGTTGTAGTTAGCTATAGTAGCTGATAAATAATTGCTTAGTGCTTTTAAGCTTTGTATATCTTGCTCACAGAGTGCTTTTTGTGAGTGGTAAAAGTTGCTTGAACAAAACAACTAAGAGGGAGAGTTTCAACCACAGCTCTATCACATCTTTCTTAACTGAAGTCAGTTCTAGGAGCCATGGGGATGCTCTGAATTACAAGGACTGCTGAAGCTGCTGGAAAAGCTGGGTGTTGCTGAGGTATCTCTTACCAACAAAGGCGAAAATAGATAAGCAAGGAACTGCTGTGTGCTGCTTGAGGACTGTCTGTGAGAAGTCTTTTTTTGGGGTGTGACCTGTACATATACACGATACTGAGTTATCTCAAAACAAATGCTTTGGATTGCAACGACACTGATAGCCATCACGGATTATGTATCACCAGTCACAGGCGAAGACAAAGCAGCAGTGGAAGAGTTGTGTATCTACAGAACACTTTCATGCTGTTTATAAAGCACCTCTGAAAGGTTTCAACTCTGAAATAATTTAATTCTAAATAATAGCTTTGGTTAATTAACAAATGCAGTTAATTTATTAAATAAACAATCATATCTGGTTTCCAAAATAGCTCTTGACCAAAATATCCAAATACCTTATTGTTTTTCTAATTAAATACTGGAGAGGCTGAGTAAAACTGCAGTGGAAAAAAATAATCACAAAAGAGAATCAGAAAAGTATTAGAAAGGACACTGATATTAACAACAAATTACCTTCAAATCCAAGTTAATGTGTGATTTGAAGACTGCTGGAGAACTAACTAGGGAATAGTCTACTTGTGCAAAGGCATCAATCTGGCTTAGGACTACAAGAATTATGGACAAAAAATATAAAACAGACGTTATTACAAAAACACATACAAACAGTTATTGTTTAGTTAAAGGCAAAGGCATTACAGAAATGATGAATCTGAAGAAGAAGAATGGTGGGAGAAGGAAGAAGAAAAAAAGACTTGTTGCAAGGGAAAAAGTGAGAGTATTCCCTCTGGAAAAGTCACCAATTTCCTTCTAGTTTAGGCCTTGTGCTCCTGTTGTTCGTAACTGAATACACTCCTCAGGAATCTCTCCCATGCAAGGGAGAAGGAAGGGCAGAATTCCCTTTTTTGTTATGTGTTTGCACAAGGGAACTAAACTCTCCTATATGATTAGTGAAATACTGGTGAATACTACGTAATACTTTGACATTAGCACATTTTTATGTGTATCAGTGTTGAACACCAGAAATGTTTGTTTACAACAATAGAGGGCACTTTATCGGACAATATGATTGAACAATTTTTTGGAAAGGCACTTGCATGCAACTTCAGTCTGATTGTTATTTTTGATTGGACTGTAAGGTCTGTTCATACTGCCTAAAAACCAGATGTGTTTAAAGAGAAATGGTGAATTCACAGAGATTATGGACTCCTCAATATAACAGCGCAGCTTGGAGTGTCCTTGAGTCTGAAGTGTTTAGGTATGTGCTGCATAAGAAAATGTTCTTGATGACCATGATGACCATGATTTTCAGTAGTATTTGACACTGCTTGGCACATGGCAGGTGTACGCTATTTTAGGAAAGAAAGTTATACTTTGCTTCTGAATAGCAGAGCAGATAATAGAAATATCCACAATGCAAAGTGAAGAGTGGAAACAAACTCTCTGACCTGAATTATACGACTTACATGACTTAGGTGAATTAAATGAATTTGAATCGGCAGAAACTAAAAATATTCCTAGTCTTGGAAAAAAAAAACAGCAAAAAAAAAAGCTGTGAGATTTATTATAGAAGTGAAAATCTTATAGATACATGCTTTTTGGACAGAGATATCTATCGTCTTCATGTCTCTGCAAGAGTGACACAGGAATTGTTACTGGTGTGAAGAGAATCATGCTTAATGTGACCCTGTCTTCCTGCAGCATCTTGTTATCTCACTGAACTCAAGTTCAAAACAAGATGTGCTAAGTTTACAAGATCTTACAGGGATGTCTGATAGGTTCTTAGTGGATTTCTGCTAAGTCAGGTTTTCTTATATCCACAGTACTAAGAGCATAAAGGATCAGCATGAAAACGTTCCTCTCAAAAATCTAAAGAAATAACACAGGTCAGCTACAACAGACTGAAAGATTACAGATGACCTGCTACAGACACAGAAGAAATCTGAATATTGTATATAAGGTGCACGCAAGAGATTTCTAGGGTGGACTCTGGAACAGGTTTATTTACAGAACAATGGCACTATTTTTCTTCCTTCACTTTTTTTGTACCATGAACACAGGAATGGTTTGGCATCTAATAAAAACAGCTACAATTTGAGCAGTATGGAAATTACTTAACAAAAAGCTGTTATCAGCAACTCACCCTCATGCTTTCTTAGCTGCGCATCCATCATTTGGATTTTGTATTTGATATTTAGGCATAGCTACATGAAAAGAGAGACAAGTCAGTAATGTAAGGGCTGTATTTCAACTCCTCCCTTCACTAGCTGAAACCATCTTTGCAAACTTACATTTTTTTCCAATTTGGTGTGAATGGGCTTCTCAAGATAACCAGATAGAAAGCTGTAGATCCAGCTGGAGGAAAGGAAATGAACATAATTACTTTTTACCGTGGATTAAAATCTTTGAAATATAAACTCTGGAGTTGACTGTTTTTATTAATTTGTGAGTCTTAGGCAAATGCTAGGGATTCTCAGTCTCATAAGAGCAATTTAGAAGGCAACCTGCAAAGTAGTGAATGTTCATGTTAATGTGTTGATAAACAATACTCAATTAGCCATATTAAATCTTTGAGTAAGACAAAAAAATTTATTGAAAACAAAAATGAGGAGAACTACAAGCATTGTTTCATATTCTCTTTTGAAAGTTTTATCCTGAAATTGTAGGTCAGCTTGTCAAAAGGCATAATCCGTCTAGACCACCTTCATATCTGCAAATTTGCAATCTTGTATTCTTTGATATGCCCAAATGGATTTTTTTTCATATGCAGTATGTTTAGTCAGCTCATTTGTTGGCACTTGCACAAAGAAGTGTAGATTAACTGCACTTCACATGCTCAGCAAAGGAGCCTGGTTCTGAAAACAGACCTTTAAAAATCTCTTTTCATAGTCTTCCATAGTCGTATCCTGTAACTGGATCCCTAAAAGTCAAAATTGGAGAAGTGGCCCTCATGCTACAAATTCTGCTGGTTCCCACAGAGCAATTAGAAAATCTACTGTACATACCTAGATCCTCCATTTAACTTGACTTTTACACTGTTAATGCTCAGCTGGCAATTGTGTAGCAACACGGACAAACGGCCTGTACTATCTCGTGACACTTTGAAGATAACTGCGATAAACAGTCCTGAGATGGACACAGTAATTCCTCCTTGGTCCTTGCTGCTCAGAGGAAAAAACCAAACTCAGTCAAGGAAACATCTGCTTTAAGGGAACAATTTAAGAAACTACCTGTAAATCAAGTTTGAAAGGACTTTTTGCTTCTATCGTCTAGAATGAAGAATGGCTTTTCTAGGGATTAAAGTAGATTAGGGACATACATGGTATGCAAAAACAGATTATAAGGATGCGTTTCTACGACATGAATTTTCCAGTGTTGTGCAGGATTTGACAGGTTTGCAAAAATGTCACAATTTCACAGCAAAACAAGACACTCCAGTCCTTCATGACAGATCACCCTGAAGGCCTCTGGGACCGGAGCAGCAGAAACCAGTTAGCTAATAGATATATAAACCCAGTGGTTCTCAACTTTGCCATTGTTCCACTTTCCTCTTGCCTGTACATAATGACTTCCAGAGATCCTTCCAACCTAGGTTTACCCATACTTCAGTGGCAGAAACCATCACAAAAGGATCTCAGCCCTCCACCTCCCTTTTTGGGCTGCCTAGGAGATGAGGAGAAGCCCTGCTACTTAGGTCCTCTGTTCCTGCATCCTTTTATCTGCTTTTCTTCAGGAGGAATCCTGATTCACTGGGGCACAATCCCAGCTCCAGACCTCCAGAAGCAAAAGGCCCGTCAGGAGATTTTTGTGACTGGCAGAGTGCTCTGGGACACAGTGGAGAGGAGGGCTACAGTGAGAGCTGAGAATGCAGGGATAACACCTTCACAACTAAAAAGGTGTTGTAAGACCCATCTTACTGACCCTGGAAACAGCCCAGGACGGGTGGGTTGTCAATGGTCTCCCTCGGAAAGCTAATTTTCAGCTGGTCCCTCTTAGTCTGTTGTGCTGAAAATAACATGTAGGACTAGGGAACGGAAGAGCTGAAGAGTAGGGCATATTCTGGATCTGTCTAAACCTACAGCCATTCACAAAACATCATATTGAACAGAGCTGCACAGATTGTTCCTTCTGCCCCTCAAAAAGGCAAGAAAAATCCTTTACCCCCTAAACTCCATGAAAGCTGGCTTTGACCACCCCCACCATGATCTGCTCCACCAAATCCTGCATACCAGCTGCCTGCCTGCCTTGCTGTCCGGGAAGTCTTTGGAGTTTTATACATCTGAGGTCTCTCCAGATTATGCCCAGGTCCTTATTCTTCAGCAACAGGGAGAGGTGGCTTTGTGTTTGGGAACATCTGATTTGCCCTGCTGAACACATTATCCTTTTCCTCACAATACTGGTATGATGGGAGGAACAACAGACAGGTCAGGGGCACAGTGACAGCAGCTTCCAGCCACCGGTACTGAGACTGAATGCAGAACTGCATGTCTGTGCTCCTTTGAAATCAGGACATGTTGTGAAACTTGCAGACTGGTGATCCATCTTGCTGTATTATCTGGCCCAGAAATAGAGCAACCCCTACTGCTGTTACTAGCTACTCCGTTAACCCAAATTGTAGAGATTAGCACCTTGCAAACTTTTCTGATAGCCCAGAAGTTTTAGCCCTCCTCCCAGCCCCAAGAAAATCTAGAATATTATAGTAAAAGTGCTGAGATAAAAAAATTGAAAAATCAGTATGCAGTCATGCCATTTAAAACAATCTCTGCACATTTAAAACAAACTGCACAGGCTCATGAAGCTAAGTCAGATTTCCATAGCAACGTGAATTCTGGAGTTTCTGAAGTTCTGTATGTTTGGCATTGTGACAGAGTCTTTCCTTTAACAGAAGCACTCTGGAAGACAATACACACTGTACCAGCAAATAGATTGTTAGCTATAGAGTCAACCTTCCAGTTACACTGCACAAAGAAAATAACAGATGTGCCCATTGCAAACTCTGTGGTCCTGAATATTAATATAATATCATGCAATATACAGTCTGGACAAACCAAGCATTCTAATAGACGTCTGACCTGATGTTTCCCAAAGAGACAACCTGTGGGGTAGAGTAATTAAAAAAAAAAAAAGAAGAAAAAGAAAAAAAAATTAGGTGGCAGGGGATGTTTCCTTCTCAATAATTTATTCAAATAGATTGTTGCTAAATAATAAAACATATCTGACCTGAAAAATAATAATTACCAACTAGACTTCTGAATTTTATTTGCAATCCTTCTCCTGGAACTGTCCCCTGCACTTGCATCACATTGTACAATACTTACAGCAGCCACGCATTCATTCTCCAGTCTGCACTGATGGTAGCAGAAGCATGTGCCACTGACAAACTAATGCCAGTGCCAGGAACAAAGGAGGCAGAAGTTTCTGGGAAATCTACAGCACTAATTCTGAGCCTACAGAATACAGAAAGGGGGATATATTAGACTGCATGTCAAAAGAGTAAAAAGGACTTGTGGTCACTGAAAACCCTTCTGCTATAAAAGGCAAAGTCTATGCTTCAGTAAAGGAATTTCTCAGAAATGACTGACCCTTGCATATTTTAGGAAAGAAAGACACCTATACCATTACACTTAGTAGGATCTTTGGAGAAAGAATCCTTGATATCTGCCCAGGGAAAAAAGGATGCCTGGCCAAACCAAAAACCTCCCCCTGGGAGAAAAACAAACTCCTTAAAGTGCAATGTGCTTGCTAGGGGAAAATAAGTCTGTGTGTTAAACCCAGATCTAGAAATAAATCCAGGTTGTCTGAATGCTAACATTTGCTGAAGAACATAAAACCTCTCTCCTTTGCCTCAGTAAAGGGCTCTCAAGAGGATCCATGTTTCTAAATAAAATCTTATTTGAAGATTTCCCTGCCAAAACAAATGTTTCTGATACTCAATGATATTGTCTTGCAAATGGGTGTGTTGAATTGAGCTGAACATTGTAAAGATATCAGCTGTAATCTTATCATGTAGTACACATTTCTCATTGTTTCCTGATATCTGGCAGAGAGCTCTGAAACAACCGCCTTTAATCTACTTCCCCAGGGCACAAAGCGCCAGCTACTTCTAGTTAAAGTGATCATAATTTTCCAATAACTTTTTAGGCAGCAGTAAGACTGCCTTCAGTAATCTTGTTTGAAGTGACCTAAAATCAGATTACCCACTGGGAAGATGGCCAATTTCAAGAACTATGGTTGGGAGAATGAATTGGGGTTTTGAAGACCATGTAATAATTTAGGTTGGAATGGGACCTCAGGAGATTTTCTGGTTCAACCCTCTACTCAAAGCTGGGCAAACTCAGGGGCCCTGCCCATTTAAGTCTTGAACACCTCCAAGGATGGAGATTCCCCAGCTCTTTGGGTCCTTATTCTGGTGCTCCCTTGCATTCTTTCCTAACTTCTAACTGGAACTTTTCTTGATGTAAATTATGACTGTTGCCCATGATCCTTTCACTGTGTACCTCCAGGAAGAATCTGGCTCCACATTCTGTATAATCACCACCCAGCAGCCAGTGGAAGACATGCAGTAAGACACACACACCTCCACCCCCAGAGCCTCTTCTTCTCCAGACTGTCCAAATACAGCTCTCTCAGATGTGCAGGGATTAAAGTTGCGAGAATGGTATAATACAATGGTATAATACACAATGGTATAATACAATATTAGGAAAATATTAGGTATAGATAAAGGATGCAGACCCTATGCAGCAGAACGTACATGAAGTCTCTCAGATTGGTATTTCTTGCTCTAGGTAATTTGTAAGGAAAAGGAAGTAAAATGCTACTAAGCAGCAGAGCTTGGCTTGAGAGTAATATTAAAGGACCAGAAGTCTGTTTTTTTTCTGTTTATATCCTATGGGAAAAGCTTTAACTGGAAGATGGGTTTGAAAGCTGTAGAAAAACCTTTTGTATTAGTCTCCTTATTTGGAGAAATTGTAGGAAACTCTGTAAACCTCTTTTTCTACTGGCTGCTCCTGGTACAATGATTTTTCTCAGCAGGGAATAGGTATTGAGCCCTATCCAATCAAAATGCTGATTTAACATTGTAAATCCATTCAAAAAGATTCTGTAAAAGTCGTCTTCCTGCCACATCAGCCCAAATCATAGAATCATAGAACCATAGAATAATTAGGGCTGGAAAGGACATCAAAGATCGTCAAGTTCCAACCACCCTGCCATGGGCAGGGACACCCTCCACTAGACCAGGTTGCTCAAAGCCTCATCCAGCCTGGCCTTGAACACCTCCAGGGATGGGGCATCCACAACTTCCATGGGCAACCTGTTCCAGTGTCTCACCACCCTCACTGTAAATACACCATTCCCCTGCACACATTTTCATATTTGTAGGCTTTTTCTCATCAAACACAAAGAAATTACAATCACTTCTACAGCTCCTTTATAGTTGCAGATTCTTGATAACACCTATCCTTCCCTCTTTCCCACCCATTTCCCCTGCTGTTTCATAGCTATGCTTACATATGCCTTGCCTCGAACTCAGACAAATCAACTAAAAAGCCTGCCAAAGTGCTCCTTCAGTAGCTTTCTAAAGCTCATGTCTGAGAGAGGTAGAAGGAAGTACTTATAAAACAAATCAGTGCTCAGGAAGTGGGAGCAGAGTTAGATGAACCATTAAAATTTTACACTGAACAAAAAAAATATGGCTGCATAATTATTACTATGCAGTAATAATACAGTAAGATGTTTCATCCTAAAACTTTGAAATCTATTTCCTTTACTTACCTTGAAATCACATAGTTGACCTTAACAACTGAGAAACTCTCCTGTCCACTCCAGCTTGGGAAGGTCTCTTTCAATACTGTTTGCTTCAGGAGCTCCATCCCAATCCTCTTGCCTACAAGTGGACAGAGGAAAGCACATGCCTTGCAGACTGGATTCAGGCAGGTACACTGCCAAATAATTTAATCCCTTTTAACATAGTTCATAAAAACCTCTGATTCTTAAACCCTTACCTAGGCCTCCTTCCAACTACTTATAAACCCATTTACAACTTCTGTTAGCCTCATCTACAAATCATTTAACCAAGATCATCTCATCCCTGAGTGGTATTTTATATTCTAGAACTTGTCAGGTTTCTGAAACTCCTATACTTCCTTCACTTCACTGACAATGTGGAAAGCCTTGGGAAACACTTGGCCGTAACCTTTACCTTAGACTGCTCATACCTGTTGAATGAAAAAGCCAGTTAAGAAGCAGCAAGATGACTTGTATATGTAGTGTTTACTTACGGAAAATGTGTGATATATACATCTAAAGTGCTGGTATGTCAAATATGGAACTATCTGGATTGTTGCTTGTGTACAGGAAGTTGTTTGAATTTTAAAGACAATCATTTTAAATGTTTTCTTCCCTTTTATTTCAGAAGACACGTTTTGCCACTGCACCTTATCTATTACATTATGCTACAGATCTCTGACTTATTTCCTTACCTTCCCTCCTAGCTTTAAGGAATCCCTACTTTCTTGAATGCTTCAGTGCTACTTGTGCATTGATAATACACACCAGACTCTACCATCAACAAACAGAACATCTTTAAATCCAAAATTCCTTTTGTCTTTCTTCTTTTTGCTCATCTTTGATGAAGACACTGATAAAACTTTAATACTGAATGGTGTCCTGCTTTCAGATATTTTTCAGCATGAGTTTCTTCAGCTTTTGTCCTCACAGTTGCTGAATGGAAAATATCTATTTTTTTTTTCTCCCCCAGACTTCAGGGGAGAAAAAGCAAAGAACTGAAATCAATGATAACTCAACACTGGAATACCTTTTTAGAAAATCCGTCTTTTATGGAGGAGAGATAAATTATGATTCCCTGGGAATTCCTGCCTCCAAAGTAAAAGGTAGGCTCTGACTGAAATAACTTACAGCTCCCTTATGATTATCAGTGAAGGCTTCCAGTGATCCCAGGTGAAATTTCTCTCAAGGTTCTTGCAGCAGGCAAGGAGCATGCAGGCAGGATCTATTGCCTCAGCCTTCAAATCTCAAATTAAGGGAAAAGACATGACAGGTACAATGGTCTTCAAATACAAGAAACACCTTTGGGAGGCACACTGTTAATGTCTGTTCTTACTACTCATGTGGGGGTGTGCAAACTTAGTCTGTTCGTTCAGCACTTGAAGGCCATGGGGAATGTCACAAAAACTGCTAGGCTCACATGAAAAAATAACAGGCTGAATTCTCATTTGTGAAGGCATGAGAGATCACTAGAGAGCGATTTCTCCTGTGTGTCATAAAAAGATATGGAGATCCATTCTGTCTCGGGTGACTGATGTTTGCCCTGCACTTGTCAACTCCTCAAAAACCTTTAAAACAATGCTTATACAGAGAAATAAGTGGACCTGATCCTTGCTTTCATCTTGAAGGCATAAACCCTGAACTTCTACTTTTCATATCACAAGTCCATTGTTTACCTGTCAGCATGTTCAGTACATAAATGACGATTAATCCTCAGCATGACCCAGCCTTTGTTGAATTTGTGCCTTGTTAACCTTTATTATTAATATTAATTCTGTAAACAATGGAAAATACACTGCGCGCCCTCCACACCCATGGAGTAAGTCTTAGGTAAGAGACAGTGAAAGTATGAATAGAAAGAGTAAGGAAAACATATGGTGGAAATTGCTGATATTCTGTTAAGGGGTAGAATTATGGCAGACAGTGACTAGATTTTTTCTGAAAGAATGGCACACGCAGACACTATCCCCTCCCAAATGGAGGAATGAGAGTAAAGGTATGCAGCTATGTGGCTGTTCCAAAATTTTTAGCTTTTTTCCCAATTACGTCTTATTATCTTCAATTAAATATTGCACTTTCAATCAGGTTTTTGACACTTTTAAAAAAAGGAGCAATTATATGACCATCTCATTTTAGTTCTAAGAAAGTAGATCAATATGAGGAATGTACCAGAAACACTGTTGGGCTGTAAGAGAATGCAATCAGCAAAGCAAGGATAAATTTACACCTGGGGTGCACAGAAAGAAAGGACATAAGTGGGAGAAGAGACCAAGAGTGTTCCTGGTGTGAGGTGATAAAAGGAATATATTCTATTTCAATATTTAAGGATCTTGTTTCTACATTGCATCTTTATTAAGGAACTATATTCTGTGCTTAGAGTATTTATCATAAATTAACTTCTGGCAATGTTAGACATACCGTAGTCCAGTCCCTTCTGAGTAATCCTTATTTTAAGACCAGGATTAGCCTCAAGTTGCAAGGACAGCAAACACAGCAGGAAAGAATACCATGTCTTTAGCATCTTCTCACCTTTGTCACAGGGACCTGTTAACAACATTTATGATGCAAACATGTTCATAAACGATGCATACCATGAGTTGTAAAAAATCAGTAACTATCACTTCCCTCAATGAAACTGGGACAAGTGTGGATAGTCAGAAGAGGTTTAGCCACTGATTTTATTGCATGAAGCAGTCAGTGTGGGAGCAGACACAGATTTCTGGATACTTGGATAGCACTTTGGCAGGCATTAGTTGTTGATGAGACTGAATGGTTCTGCTCCACTACTCTATGCTTTCCCCACACCCATGTCTTGGCTGGTTTATTTTACCATCTGTTCTACCTCCTGCAGAGTGAACATGACAGGTCAGTCCCAGCCAAGGAGAAGCAGGTGTCCTCCTATAGAACTACACCCTTCTTATATACACACTCTGTAGCATATACTAGATTTGTGTGTCCAAAAGTTTTCCAGCTAAATCAGCTGGTCTAATAAAATACAGTAGGCCTCCCTACAAAACTTGCCTCCCTGTTACACCCGAAGCTCTGACTTAATCCAAACACTCATACATGAGATTGACTAAATCAGGTCTCATGAGAAGGGAATGCAAGGATAAATTCAAAGCAAAGGTGAGAATTACATAGTGATCCCATACGAATAGAGAAGGGTGTCCTGGCATGAACCTGCAGCACAATGTCTTTGAGTGCAATGCGAGACTGTGAGCCACTGCGAGGCGGGACATAACCATAAAGCACAGATTCATAAACGCTGTGACAAATTATTTCTTTCTGTTACACTTCCCAAGTACAAAAGTATGGTTTCTTTGTTCGGAAGTCTTGCATTAATTCTGATTTTCACTACCAATGACAGCCACTGCACAGTTTCCTAGAAATAACAATACAGTTTCTCAAGATAACTTCAAGTCCTCTCAGTGCTGCATTAGGAAATTGTTTATTAGGGATCTACGGTAACTTTACTCTGGCCTTACCACTGAGTGGAGGGAGTGGCTCATCCTTTTCTAACACGTCTTGAGCGTGATCATGGTACCTGTCTATGTACAATCCCATGCTAATAAATAAGTAGCAAAAAGGTCTTGCTAGTTTCCCAGGTATTCCAGCCTATAACGTCATTCCTGGATTTCTAATAAGTACCACATTGCCTTGGACAATTTATCCCATAATCTGCCAGAAAACAAATAAATGCATTTAAAAATCCCCCAAACCCTCCCCTCCACCAAAAAAACCCCAAACCCACCACCCTTTGGTAGTCTTACTTCTGTGTTGGAATTAATATTAACAGGTCTGGCTCCAAACAGCTGAACATCCAAGATCTACACAGTACCTGACAAAATACTACTCTTCAGTATTCTGAAGTATTTCTGAACAATGAGACATACAAAACGCATTATCAATATTGCCCTGATATCAGTTCTCTGAGAAATCCTTACAAAGTTACCCCAAGATATTATGCAAGAAAAAGCGGTTTCAGGGAAAAAACATTCTGAAAACATAATCCATATTGTGACAAATTTTGAAAATCCTCCTTTTAGTTGGTCATTCCATCTCTAGTTCTTATGCCTTTTTGTTTTTCTCTATTTTAAGCAACTCAAAATAAATAATTACTTTAAGGTAGCAATGTTATATTATGCAGAACAGCCAGTTGCAGTCACAAACCTTAATTTTTTTCCAGAAAGTGTCCTAGCTTCTCCTGCACACATGCCACTTTCTATCCTGATTATTAAGGGTCAATTAAAAATCAACATAAAACCAGAAAGTCAGAGTTTTCTATTATTAAAGTACATAGATATTTACTAGGTATTTATCTAGCAGGATTGCTAGAAGCATTGATGCAGGTGAGGTACCTCATTCTCATTGAATTTTAGTCCCATTGAGGAACAGAAAACAACAACTGAACTGCCATGGCGGTAAAAGACGGTATCACGGCATATTGCTTTCTCAAACCAACAAGGCTGATATTCTTTGTTTCTTTTGCACTCTAAGGCTGATTCTTGGTTTCATCAAAGCCCCAAGCCTGTCAGATGCTAGGACTGGTTGTACAGGGTTAGTCAGATGACTGAGACAGAGCTAAGGAGATGGAAATTGTCAGCTGCCTGATAGTCTAAATCAGAGCTGCCAATTGCATTGTTGATGACAATAGATGGCAGACAAATTGCTCTGATTTTTATCTTCAGTAACTGAGCTTGCACCAAGCAATTCCTTGATGTAAGTAATTCTCTTAATTCTTTTGTCTTCTCAGAGATAGTGTATTCAAGTAAGTTGAGGAAAAAAATGCAAAACTCCTTTGTTGCAGTTGTGTACTTGTCTCACCCTAATGAAGCACTCTACTTACCAGTCTGTAGATACCATATTTGTTTTCTCCTTTGTGAATAGTCTGAAAAAACTTTAAATAAAACTTGCAATAAAGATTACAACTGAAATCTGCCTAAAAACTAAGAAAGCTTCTGATGAAAAAAGTCACTATCATTGTCTTGTACAGCTTTAACATAGCCATAAAACCAAAATCTTAAACTGACCAACCTCCAAAATAGAATATAATATCTCTGAAAAATAATTTTGTCCTTGCTTTGCCTTGGTCCTGCACAAAACTCTCCACTTGCAGCCCAGAGAAGAATTTCTTTTGCTTACAAAACAAAATCAGAAAAAGAATGTCAATAGTTAAAACACACAGGACAAACAGTTCTCGAACATGATAGCAAATATAGTGTCTACCCAACCTGAAGTCCAGAAAGAGCACTTTAGTTTCACAAATATATCTGCTGTACAGAGCTGGGACTGGATTAGTTTCTGCTTTGCTCCATTGTTTCTAGCTACTCTGCAGCATGCTCAAGAACAGGTAGGCTTTGTGCAGCTCACACAACAATGTCAAATCAAAAAGGACTCAAGAGGGTCAAGATTTTAACCCTTCCTATACACCAATATTCCATATGGAAAATCACCTCTGAGGGAAAAGGATTACAAAATTTATATGGTTGACAGGAGAGATATATTGGCAGGAATGTTTAAAGAAACCAGCAAATTTTACAAACAAGAGTTTGCTAAATGGCATAAAAGCAGATGATCTCAACCTCTCCACAACCACTGGAAATACCCATCGAAAAATAAAAACTCCAGTAAGTTCCTGTTCATTTTTTCCATTCAGTGTGAAAGCAATGCTATCCACTTCCCAAATTATGAGGCAGCAGGCGATCCAGCTCAATGCAATCTTCAGAGTCCATAGAAGCCAACGGCCACTCCTGTCCCCACAGGTCCAGGACCCCCACACACTTTCAGAGGCTTTGCAAAGGCACTCTGTTACCACAGCTTTTCCTGAGTGTGGCTTGCCTACTGCTGCCTTTCATAAAGGCTTTCAAAGCCTTGGAGCAGAGTTGCCAGAGAACTATTAATCTGTGTCAGGCTGCAAAATAAATAACATAGCTGCGATGCCTACAAAGAATCTGTTAACAATGGATAACTATGTTGGGAGGCAGTTGTCTGATGAAAAACACTTTCCACCATTTGGATCCACCGAGTTCACATTGTTAACCTCTGTAACTGCCCTGTCCTAGCACCTGAGCCAGGACTACTAGGTTCATTTTTACCAAAGTCCATTTAGCAAAAAAAATCAGTGTTCTTGTTCTAGCTCTGTACTGCACACTGCCCTCACAAATAAGAATTGTAAGGGCACTCTTAAGCTGGTCCTCAAGAGACAGGGGAAGAGTAAGAAATATTGAGATCTTGAACAGGAATGCAGCAGGCATTATTTGTCTATGATACGCTTAGATTCCAACCTGAGTCCATCATTTGCATAGGTCTGTTCTAAGCTTTCTTCTTTGCTTTTCTTTGAATTGTTTGGCTCACTCACTAGTCTCTTGTACAACCATTCAGATACTTTCATGGAGCTGACAGCATGATGAGGCACTCTCTCAAACTATGCAGCCTCTACCCTGGTTTTGTGCAAACTGCAGTCCTGCATGAAGTTAGCACAGATTCCTAGAAGGTGGATGCTGTAATCTCATTAATAAAAACTTGGCCCCTTTGGTTCATCACAAGATGTAGGATGTATTCCTCTGAGAATCTTCCTCCATGGGTGGAGCCTCTTGACTTCCCAGAGAAATAAGATTTTGGTCTGCTAATGCAAAGATATCAAACTCTGCCTTCGATGTGCCACTTCAAAGAGTTTTCCTTTGCACCCAACTCTCAGCAATTCAATACTGTAAAGAAATATATAAATACAAGAAAACATAGTGGTAGCTAAAAAGGTCTGAGGCAATCTGGCAAACCCCGGAAAACCCACTGAAAGGTCCTTTGCTCCATATAACCAAAATTTTAATCAGAAACAGATAAGTTAAGAGCCATGTGAGTGAACTTCAGACACTGCTTAGGGTCATCTGTAGACAGCCAACCTGAGATGGTGTAAAGCAGAGCTCCACTAAATGTGTTTGCTGCAGAGCACTAGCATAAAGCGCTTTAAAATACTTTTGAGGAGTAAAGTTGACCACCATCAATCTGCAAGAAATTAGGAGGTTCTTTCCACTGGCTTTGATTTGAATCTCCTCCCCCACTGGCACACTTAAAATGGTACTTCAGACTTTCACAGATGATACTCCAGCCTTCATACTCTTCTTCTCATTCCACCATCTCTCGCATCTTTCAGTATGACCCTAGTCACGAAAAATACAGGTATCATAAGGGTTAATATATACACATATATATTTATTTATATGTGTTATAAAATACACTCTTTGTATTGGCAAATACAAAAAGAAAAGTAATGGAAAAGGTCCACTGTCTCACAGCTTTATTACTAAACTCGGCCTGCAGGAAAAAAAAATTCCATGAAGTATGTAACTGAACCAGAGACCTTTACTTTTTATAGGTCTCCTCTGCCATGGAAAGTCGACTGCAGGTCAACAGGACTACAGCTATATTAAGTTTCAGTTTTCGCAAGAGAAACCACGAGGGCTATCAACAGGATTTTACTTATTTGGTGGAACAGGTTCTATTGCTTGTGTTTTACACTGGCCATGGGGCGGAGAAAAGCCCTGAATAAAGTACTTTGAGTTGAGAAACCACGTTAACAACCATTCTGAGCTACAGATAAAGAGCTTTCTTTTGTAAACATATTGTATATTATTTTAAAGAATCAGACTTTTAAAAAAATCACCATTTCTGAAAAGGGTGACCTATGCTGGAAGTAAAAAATTCTTCTGTATACAAGCATTTCTCCAAGCTTCTAAGCACATAGGTTTCCCCTACTATTTTGACACAGTGCCTTTTCCAGCCTGAGGTCAACTGGCCACTGCAAGTCTCCTGCCTGCAGACTGAGACAAAATGAAAATGCTGGAGAAAAATATTACTCATCAAATAACAACCCTTTCAGAAAGATGTGATGTGTGAGGGAAAAATGATGGTGTTTTGGGGTCATTTGAAATCTGCACAAACTTGAAAGCTATGGAAAATGTTTTAGCTTTCATTATGACTGCTTGTTAGGAGCTTTTCTTGCTTAATACTTACTGCTGCGTGGAAAATGTGTCTAAACCTTACATTGTGTCATGACTCATAAAATTCAAAGAAAAACTTATCAGAATGCCAGCAGAAATGCTCATTTATAACTGGTGTAGCTGGTTACCTAATGAGTACTACAGCCAGCTCCTGAGAAACCGAACCATCTTCACATGATTACTTTAGCTTATGCAAGCTACTGAAATGGTGCTTCCGCTGGAAACATCACAACTGCAGCCATGAACGTTTCTCATACTAGGGAAGCCTCCTCCTCTCTTTCTGAAGAGCTGCCCTGAAGCCAGTGGGAACAAAGGAGGTGGCTGGGACAGGGACAAAACTGAAGGACAAAACAGAGCAGGACATCCATGGCCAATGGAAAATGGTCAGGATGCCACCGCAGCAGCATGACTCACTTTGGATTCAACCCTCTTAAAAAGACAAGTTTCTGACAAGCGCGGTGCTGTGTTCCTTCCGCTCTCATCCTCTGCTGCTGCAGCAACCTGCCCTTCTGGATGTACCCAGGATGTGGCCTATGAATAAGCACTTCTCAGACTCGGGTAGTGGCAAAGGGTGCAGTAAGCTTCTCAGAAGATCGCTTGTTTTAACGCTTCCAGTTGAGGGTCCAGTATGTAACACCAAGGTGATTGTCATGAGCATCAGCTCTTTGATTGATCAGTGACTGGTATTCTTCTGTTTCAGTAATCTCTTTGCCTTTCCTTTTATCACCTTCATCAATACAAGCCTCTTCTTTCCACTGAGAATATTGACGTGTTGAAAGCAGATGATGGTTGCCCTTGAGCTTTAGACATATTTGACAGCAAACTCTGAAGTGAAGTGAAACTTAGCAACCACATTTACCTGGGTTGAATGACCCAGATGGCATAAAAGAGATTTTACCCATAGCCCAGAACAGAATTTTTGAAGTTTCAGTCTCCTTTTCCTCACTGGCCCCGAAAGCACCAAAAGGACACAGACAGGGCTGTTTCTAAACACATAAGTTTAAGCAACATGAATAATGTCATAATAAGTGGTTGCACTTGGTGGCAGCTGTGCAAGCTAGTTCTTTTTTCAAGTTCACTTTGCCTATTGTTATTTCAATATTATATTCCTTGAAAGTACTCCAATTTTCTTGCACCCCATATTATTCCATGTGTGTGGAGAACTGTAAGTAAATTGTATTCTTAGAAGGAAAAACAAGATAACCTGAGAATAAGCATTGTTCAGAAGTTACCTCTGAATTCACGGTTCTCTGAACTTTAATTCATTAAACAAAGTAAAAACTTGTGCCTTTCACATGTCCCCCCTGTTGGCGTTACATTTCTACATGTGTGTTACTAGATGAAGGCAAGCATGCTTTTTGAGATCTTAGGGGGTGTGAACAGATGTTTTTTCAAGTACGACAGATAAAAGTGAATTAAAGCCAGTAACACGAATTTTGTGACACTCTGTATTTTTGGTGACATTGACTGCAGGTGTCAAAACATTACCTCCGATATAGTAATTCAGTATTCTGCCTTAAAAAACCACCTTCTCTTACAAAATTAAACACTCCTGGGGGCAGCGTCCCCCCTCAGCCCTTCCCTTAACGCGCGTTTCCATGATCTTGGGCAGCAGTGTAACGCCCAGCAGCAGCAGGATCTCCCGGCGGTTTTACTTTTAGAACAACCCCTACACCGGCATCGCCCTCAAGAGGGAAGAGAAACGCGGCCCAAACAAACCAGTCCGCACGCCGTGCAGAAATCACTCCTGCCCGTGGCTTATTGCCTCCTTCTCTGCACGGCGGGACAAACCATCGGAGCGGAACAAGCCCGTGCTGAAGAGCAGCACAGCAGCCCCCATAACGCAGGCGGACAGGACGAACCGCCACCGCCGCTCCGCCTCCACGGCCCACCCCGCGGCCGGGCAGCTCCTGCCTCACGCTCAGCTTCAGCCTGAACTCCCAATCAACGCTCAGGGCCGCCGCGCAGGCCACGACGTGGCACGCCGAGGCATCGATCAGGCGCGCGAACTGAGCGCGCTGGGGGGAACGCCTCGTGCCCCGGGGGCGGGGCCGGGCAGGCTGAGGCGGCGCCGCGCCAACCAAAACAACGACACGCCCCGGCAGCCCTTGCGCCCGCTGCCCGCCGCCACCATCACCACCGTCGCCGCCACCCGGCGGAGCCCGCTTGGGACCCGAGCCGCGGAGAGCCGCCGCCGCCATGAAGCTTCGGGTGCGGATACAGAAGCGAACGGCGCCGCTGGAGGTGCAGGGGGCGGAGCCAACGCTGGGGGAGCTGCGCGCGCAGCTGCGCCGGGACCTGCTGCCCGCCTGGGGGTACAGGTAACGTGCGGAGCGAACCATCGCGGGGGGAAGGGGGCGGCCGCGCGCACACGGGGTTGGGCCTGGCGGAGCCGTACCACACGGTGCGGAGGGGAGGGGCAGCCCGGCCCATCTTCCCCCCAAACCTCCCAGCGGCGCTGCTGCCCCCTGCAGGACGGGCGGCGGCGGTGCCGGGGCTGCTGCGGCGGGAGAAGGGGTGGCCGGTACCGTGGGGAAGTGAAGGGCGGGCGCCGAGAGGAGGAGGCGGGGCGGCCGGGGGCGAGAGGCGCCGGGCTGCGCTGCAGCGTGCGGGGCGAGGCCGGCGGTGTAACGGCCCGCGGTGGCTGGTAGGCCTGCCTGCGGGCGGTTAAAATCTTGCCGGCCTGGGGGTTTTATCCGGTTCCCGAGGGCGCGTTGCCAGCGCTCGGTAGCGGCGCTGCCCGCTCCCCCCGCCAGGCCCGGCGGCATGGGGGGCCGGCGGCCGGTCGGTAACCAGAGCTCCCGGCCGGTGCCGCGTCCCGGCCTTTCGCCGCGGAACGGGGCGGTAACACAGAGTTTGGGAAGCGCTCCGCTGTGAAATTCGGGTTGCAGCTCAGTCAGAGCGGAGTGAAATGTCCGTGTGGCCTTCGCGTTAGGAGAGCGGCGGTGGAGGATCAGTGTTGTGGTTCTGCAGGCTTCCCGGGGAATCTCGGGGTTTACATTTCATAAAGCTTTTATCCGTGAAGAGCTCACGGCAGCCGTAACAGAAGGCTAAACTCTGCAAAATCAATTTAAGACCCGCCCACAGATGCGGCTCGTTTCCTGGTGGTGGCTGGAGGCTTTGTGCTGGGCAGCGCAGCGCTGGGGGCAGGAGGGGTCTGCGGTTTCTCCTTGTCTTGCCACAGTGGGTGTGTTTTATAGATTGTACTGGATAGCTGCTTCCGTGCTAACCACTTACATTTCTATTTGTCTTTTTTTTATAGTTCTTGTCCTGAAGCATCTTTTCTTATTACCCTCTTTTGCAGCGAGCATGCTGCAGGGCAGCTGCTGACCTTTTGAAATGAATATTTTGCTTCCTTAGAGAGTAAGGTGGTTGAGTCTGCAACACTATTTTTCAAGTAATCTCAGCCAGTAGTTTATTTAAAGTTTGTTTCTCTAGGTGTGCTGTCTTCTAATTTGGAGGTTACTTGTTTGCTTTCTTTCCGAACTTCTTCATGAGCATATACTGTAAATGAAATTATACCTACCAAGCAGTTATGGCTACTTAAAACGTACTTGGAGAGAAACATGGGGGAAATATTTGAAGACCATTTTTTTTTTCTCACTCCTTCTTTAATATACAGCTAATTATTAATGGATTAAAGCCCATGGCATAGTACTGTTGTAGTATGCAGTATGCATTTCTAACTATACTTCTGTGTGCAATTACCCAGGTGCAGCCAAGCATGTTTCCTTCTGGGTTTTTTTTTGTATTTTGCAGTTCTGATACCACGTTTTCAATAACTTTGAACAGAAAAGATGCTCTCACAGAAGATCAGAAGACCTTAGCTTCATATGGGATTGTTTCTGGTGATTTGATATGCTTATTACTAGAGGAAGCAGATGGACAACCCAGCCTACCTCCTCTTCCTTCCACACCTCCTGCACTTGAGAATGGTCATGAGCCGTCCACCTTGAACCCCAGCAAAAGTCAGGCCGGCAATCCAAAAGAAGAACGGCAGAATGAGCAATCTGACAACCAGAAAGTTCAGGTGGAAGCTCAAAAGAGTGATGGGAGGGTAAGTACATGAGAGTCGGTCTGTACAACACAAGGCAAGAAAGAAGGTATCTTGTGTCATTTGCTGTACTGTAGAGTAGAGAATCTTTTCAGAATATTTGGCTCCTTACACTTGTCTGATATATAGCCAGTTATTTGTATGGAAATTTGTCTCTATTCTTTGTATATTAACTGTGACACAGAAGCTAGTTCAGAGACCCTGAAATTTTTCAGGTCTGACATTTTTGCAGGATTGAATGTTTTTGCTGTAACATACACTTTACATAAGGAAGTTAAGAATACGTTCCTTACCTGGTTCAGTGCTGCCTTTTTAAGGAAACTGATTGTAGGTACTGAGCAAACGTGACAGGCGCTGCCTGTCGGAAACATCACTTGCAAGATGAGTGCACTATTCCTTTCTAACGAGTTGTAACGGTTCCCTGTGATCCAGGCAGCCTGACATAGAGTGAGACCTGTTTGTCTTGTGCATGGAGGTTGTGTTGCTGAGATAGCTCCTGCCTCGTGCTTCACAGGTGTACATCTGTATGACCCTGTATGCTTCATGCAGCTAATAAGCACATTTTTTCACATTACTCAGTGGTTTGTTTTCTGTGTGACAGTACATAATGACAGTACATTAAATAGTTAAGCAGGTAACAACTTCCACCAGCTGCTGGGTCCTGTGGTGAATGAAGTCTCCCTAGAGAAGACTCTGCAGGTACAGCTTAGTGCCACGATCTCTTTTCTTGTACTATCCTTTGTGGTTTAGGCAAGAGCTTGAAAAGTGGGGAGCAAATGGTCTTCCAACGTTCTTTCAGAGCAAGTAGGTTTTTTGGTTTGGAACAAATTTCAAATTCAAAACATCCCTTAATACAACCTTTATATGAGGTCTTTTAAAAATATTATTTTAACATATTAAAATTAAGATTTAAGATAAAAAGAATTATAAGTAATGAAAGCAAATGTAGTTGGACCATGGTCCCATTGATTCTTGTTGGGAGCAATAATCCTTACATTTTGCTGTAGACACGCAAGCTTCTTGTGTCTGTCAGTCAGACCATAGTAAGCTGTGCAGAAGTATCTGTTTCATATTTATTTAATGTTCAAAGGCAAGATGAAAGATTCTCGCATCTTCCTCCAAAATTGTGGTGAAAGTTGGCAGGAAAATTTCTAAGCAAGTAAGTGTCATTGTAGAAGAGCTCTAGAAGTCTGAAAAATCTGTGTTTGTCTGGGGCTATGTCCATTGCTGTGAATGAGAGAAGGGAAGTTTCCTAGGTGTATGGCCATGCCAGCCTTGTACAAACGTGAGGTTCTCTTGTGCCGTTGGGCATGAATGTGGGGGAGGAGCTAGAGCTCCTTTGGACTATTTTTTCCCCTTTCCTGAGCCTTCCCTTAGGTAAATTTGCTTATAGTTTTCATTCACTACTTTTTTTTTTGATGTGCCTGTGGGTACTTTTGTTGGTTGATGTAATAATATGGTGTGATTTTGGTAGAAGAAAGGAAGCCACAATAAAACCACAGTGCTCCTCAAGTGTCAATAGATATACTCCATTGATGATGTGTCGTGGGTTTTTTTTTTTTTTTTCCTCTTCTCTAGCTATTGTGTTTCTAAGCACTCAGGGTTGTCATTTTGGTTACTTGCCATGCATGTTGGCTGTATTTAAATAAGTGGTGTTACTACAGCAAGTAAATTATTCCTGTGTATGTTGTGAAATTTCTGATGAAGGTTTAATATGTTAACACTTTGTCTCCAAGTAGAATATGCAATCAAATCACAGACTCTTTTAGGAAAGGTTCACGTTACAAAAAAATACAGAGGCTATGTGTGTAATCCCAATATAATCTGTATAATTCCAGTCTCCAGCTGGGATGCTAGGAAATGGAGATGTAATGAATCTGTCAAACTTGCATGAGAAATCAGTAGAGTAGACTTGGTGCCTGTAAGCACTGGAATTAAGCAGATGAATAATCTTCATGTATATAGAGGTGTTATTTTCTGAATAAAGGTGTGTTTTGCTTCCCATGAAGGCAGGATCCAGCCTAGAATTTACTTCTGGATTGGTCCCAGAAGATATTGACCTGGAAGAAGGTACAGGTTCCTATCCTTCTGAACCCATGCTATGCAGTGAAGCTGCTGATGGTGAAACACCACATTCCTTAGAGATGCTCTACCTTTCTGCTGAGTGTACCAGTGCCACTGATGCCTTGATCGTTCTAGTACATCTTCTCATGATGGAGACAGGCTATGTACCTCAGGTAGGTGCACAACCAGACAGGAAGTTTCTTGGTCAGTATGAGAAAGCTGTGGGATATTGTGGGAATGTGCGATAGAAGGTGCAGCTGAAGATCTGCTTCTGCTTTTGTATATGTCAGTCAGCAGCAGGAGCTGCTGAAGTATCAGCTTCTCAGATTTCTCTGACCAGTAAGCCTTAAGCGTAAAGACTAGAGCACCTTTTAGGTGTGAGAAAGGGCCCTGCTCCGTGTTTCTTTCAGTCCTCAGCCTATCTGGGACCCAGCTGATAATGTCCTGTTTCTGCTTTATACCATTGAGCTTGTGTAGGTGTGCTTAGATTGTAGCACTTCTTTGAAGTGCTGCCTTAAGCATCAGCACCGTTTCAGTGGTATCCTGTTCAAAGGGTGGTTAACAGGGCCTACATCTGACAAAATATTGTCATCAAATGTGTGTTAACTTCAACTGAGTTCAGTTAGGCTTTGGTTCCATTAACTTACAGAGGTATTTAACTTGTACTCGGGCACCTATGACGCTACCTCTGTACAATGTATGGATTCACCTTTTCCCCTTAGGTTTTCAGATTTGCATTGTATGTTTACTAAGATGTGGCTGAACATTCAAAAAAAGACTTGCTCTCAGGGAAGGTGTTTAAATTCTCGTGTCTCTTCTTGCAGTGAGGGAAACTAAGCACACGTAGTGGATCAGTTTAGGTGTCCAGTTGGCCAATAAATAAATTCAATATTCTTCAAAATTCAATTCGATATTATTCAAAATTCAATTCAATATTCAAAGTTCAATAAATCTGCAAAATTAATTGCATTCATTTGCCAGTGGGAAGAAAGTTTATGTCAGTGAGTAGGCTTAGAAATAGGGAAGATGATTGCTGGGCAGATTTAAGAGGAAAGAGACAGAGTCGCTTGTATTTGTGGTTGTGTTGTTCCCCCTCTGGGATTCCATCTGAGCCTTTTAATACTGAAATTCAAAGAAAAAGATGTTCGTTCACTCAGATTTTCAAATGGATTTCAAGCTATGATTCTTCAAGCCCTGTCAGACCTCATAAGTTCACAGAAAAGGTGTAATAACATTTTTTTCATGCAGCAAATTAATGTACATGCAGGAGTTGTCAGCATGCTGAGATGAATGACATAATGAAGTGCATGTCTCAAAGCAATAGGTGAAAGTCTGCCCACTGAACAATGTTTTCTGTCATCAGAAACTGGGACAGGAGAAAAAATTACTAAACTTGACCTTAGATTTGCTGTTAGTTTTGGGGAAAATGACATATAATTTGCAGTTAGTCTTGGGGAAGAAAAAGTATATAATAGTGCAATTATAGTCTGTGTCATCATGCACATTGGCAATGAACTAAGATTTGAATTGCAAGCGGCATTCTGGCATTTCCTAAATTTTAATTCTTTTTTTTCACCCCTTAGTCTTGATGTATTTTAAAAGTACGGCAGTGTCATCTCTGTGTATTTTTAGGGAACAGAATGCAAGGCAGTCTCTATGCCAGAGAAATGGAGAGGGAATGGTGTTTATAAGCTACAGTACACACATCCCCTTTGTGAAGGAGGTTCTGCTGGTTTGACTTGTGTGCCTTTGGGAGATCTTGTTGCTATTAATGGTAAGTTAGTCAAGATTTTATCCTGGATACACATTGCTGAATACCGTTGTTTTTTAGCAAGAGATGACTTAAATACACTTTTGTGTGATCTGCTTAGAACTCTACCTTGATTATCCAAGTTGTTGAGGTGCAAGGGGTGCCACTTCCTGATGCTGAATATTCTTGGCACTTCCCGTCTCTGTGTTAACTGTTTCACTCCCTCTAATAGGAACAGATCAGTGCTCAGGGGCTTCAGTTGGCCTTTTCATTGCAATGTTGTAAAAAACCTGTTTCTTGTCTCATTTCATAGGAACTTTGGGATATGTTGCCAAACATTCCAAGAGGTAGATTTGCTCCAGCTGCAATATTTTGTCTTATGTTCTTTGCAAGACTTCCAGACAACTTCCAGTCTATGTATTCTTTAGTTTTAATGTATAATCTTTCCCGTCTTTCCCAAAGCACACTGACAACTGTTAAACTATGGTCTCAAAAACTGTATTTAGTTAAAGCTATTCAGTCCAGAAAATTGAGGGAAGTGTAATTTTTTGAAGGAACTTCCATATCACTTAGTGGTTTTGGAGTTTTTGTTTGTCTTTTTGGTTTTTTTTTCTTTTTCATATTTTATTTAGCATTTGAGCTATTCCACATTTTTGCAGAACCAATGTTAAATTGGGATTTGATACCTTTGATTAAAATTTGTACATTTATTTGTAATTGACTGTGGCAATTTGTGTAAGCACATATGTTTTCTTAGAATGTGTACATAATTTGCTCTCTGAAATTATGGTTTTAAGAAAGTCAGGTTAAGGTTAGATTTAGGACAGTGTTATAAGTACCATGCGTAATAGTGTTCATGTAGTAAACTTGTTGAATCTTTCTCTATAGAGTTTAAAATATTTGAGTTAATATTTCTTTGATGACTGGTTTATAATAATGGCTTGCTGTTTACCTCTTTTAGCTGTGTTACATCTCTTTGCACATGATAGAATTTTATTTTTCTTAGATTTCTATTTGTCTAGCTGCTTGCTATAGTTGTGTATTTTCCTAGAGGGAATCTGTTAGTGGTAAAACACCTCGGAAGGGTAAGTCAGTAATGAAGTGATCTTTGTCATCTCTCAGTGTGTGTTAATTTATTTTTCTTATATTTGCAGCAACATTAAAAATCAACAAAGAGATTAAAGGGGTTAAGAGAATACAGCTGTTGCCAGCATCCTTTGTTTGCTTTCAGGAGTCAGGTATGATTGAGCTATGATATGCATAGTAGTAAATGGAAAAGTAAGGAAGTCGCACAATGAGTAAGGATATACTTCAATAGAGGACCAAATAGCTAAAGAATAGCAAAAAAAAAAAAAGTGGTTACCATTTAGGTGAGTCATAGCTTTGTGGTAAAAGGAATTCAGAGTGTAGCCATTTACTCAACATTTTGCTGTTGAAACAATTTGAATTTATTGGAGTAATTGTGTAAGGAAAGAACCTTGCAAAGCCTGACTCGTCCCTTGTCCCGTATGCCTGGGATTTATGAAGTCCTAAGCATACGTGTGAATCTCTGGGGCAGCATTGCTGGGTTATACCCCCTTTCTGCCTGGCAGTTCAGGAGTTCAGAGGCTGATGGTATCCTTGTGAGGACAGACCTGACTAGCCTTTTGTTCTCTGAAGTATGTGAACTGCTTTGTTGGCAGTTGAGGCTGACTCAGTGTCCTACACTGTCTCCTGGGTAGCCTCAGTCACTGATGTGCAAGTCTAACTGAGGGTAACTGAGCACTGAAATGTGTCCAGTATAGCAGGAGAGTCTTCTGGCTCCTCTTTCTTCAGAGAACAGGATGGAAAAACATTCCTGTCAGAAAAATGAATATTACAGGCATTTACAGCATAAGTGCGTGTTACACATGAGCTTTGAAATTTGATGAAGGAAGCTCTGACAGCTTGAGAGTCAGTTTGTTTCTGAAGAACTCAAGTATTTCTTGTAATGATGCTTTTTAAGGCCAAAGGAAAACCTAGCCTGACCATTGAACTGGTCTGTAGTTTGTCAGTTAAGTGTTTATTGTGTGATTGTTACACTCTAGCTGCAGATCTGCTCCCATCAAGCTTACACACATATTACAGTTCTGTGTTTAAGAAAACCATGATTATAAACCTGCTCTTATATAATTTTTGCGTTATAACCTCCTGAAGTATTAAGCTTTTTACTTCTCTTCTTTTATAGAAAAGGTTGCAGGTGTTTACAAAGACCTTCAGAAATTATCCCGTCTCTTTAAAGACCAGCTGGTTTACTCTCTTCTAGCTGCTGCCCGACAAGGTGAGAGAAAATATTTACGTTTAAAGATAGTACTTCATTTTTGAGGATGGAAGGAAGGGGGTCTACCTAAAGCCTTGAAGGAAGAGGTCTAGAAACAGCTGTTCAGTGATGCATGTATAAAGAGTAAGCATAAAGTAATTTGTACATTCTAAATAAATTACATTAATCTTTGTGTCTCAGAAAATGTTAGTGTAATGATAATTTCCTGGTTTTAATTTCTGGTTGCTTAAGAGACTGGAGCAGCTGTTTTCCGCACTTAGTGATGAGAAAATCATACCACAATAATTTTGTGGCAGGAGGTCTGTAATTTTGATCCATTTATTTGTCAAAGCAGAGAAATTTATATAGCATCATTTTTGGAAGTCTGACCTCAGGAATGATCTTCTCAGTAACCGGTCGTTGAGGGCTTGAAAAGATGGTAGGAAGTAACCTGGTGTGTGTGAAGCAGTAGGAAGCTTTCTTTGCATAGGTATTGCCATAAAAGGTCTCAGATTTGTATTCTTGAGGCTATTTAGTGGAATCCCCTCTAGACTTCAGTGCAGGAAGGTTTTATGTGAAGCATGTGCTCTGTATGTAATGTGTTTTTTGTTCTGTAGCCTATAAACATAGTTAGGTGTGTGGAATGTTTCTTATGCCTAGTGACCAATAGTGGTCAGTATAAAGTGGCGTTTGCACTGTTTTGTGCACTCCTTAAGTGTACTTACATCTGTTTTATGTGAAGTCATGTCACAGTACTTTCTGAGAAAAGTGGTGTTACTTGAGCATCAAAGAAAAATTATTTAAGGGAAAGATTATAATGTCCGTTCTTTCTTTCTTTTAGGGTATTTAGAAATAGAGTAAACTCTGCACCACTTAGGTAATGCTTTTATTTTCTGCACTTTGTAGCTCTGAACTTGCCAGATGTGTTTGGGTTAGTGGTCCTTCCTCTTGAGCTCAAGCTTCGGATTTTCAGACTTCTGGATGTCCGTTCACTCATCTCTCTATCTGCTGTTTGCCGTGATCTTTATACAGCTTCAAATGACCAGCTTCTATGGAGGTTTATCTATCTGCGAGATTTCCGAGGTAATGTTGAGACACATGTTTTTCTAATTACATTCTCTCATGAACAGAGGGATTAGGTCTGACAGATTTCAGTTAAGAGGCTCCTCAGGCACTTCTGATTTTAAAACACTGAGAGTAAATGCAGTCATTTGTGATATTAACCAGTACAGTTGGTCACATGTAATGCAGGTGGTCATGCAGTTTTCTGACAGGAAAACTGGTGATAATCTGCTGAGCCGTTACTGATGGACCACATAGTTCTTACCATTGTGTGGTGCAGACTTTCGTTGTTTTCATGTGTTTCCCTGGCTACCTTGCTGTACTGGCTATTGGAGATACTAGGAAGTGGAGGGAAGAGATACTCCTGCTATAATTTCTCACAAGAGATTGAAGAAATAAGGTGATCAAGGGAAGTGCTGTCAGAAGTCAGATATGGGGATGGTGTTTTTGGGATTTCTCTACTTAAGTAACTTCTGGAGATGATGCTTTACGTAGAATGGGCGTGCAAGTAGATTACCTATTGAATGGTCCTGGAGTTTTATATTTTTTAAGATGCATTATCTTTATGAAAAATGTATTGACCAAGAGTGTTTTTTCATTTCTTGATTGTTTTGCAAGGTCTGACAAAACTGTAGGCATCTGTGGCATGAATGCTACTTAAAATAAAATAGGTTGCTCTTCTTAATTTTTTGCTTTTCTTTGTAGATCCTGTTGCAAGGCCTCGTGACACAGACTGGAAAGAAGTAGGTGACTTTTTTATGTAATTTCTCTGAGATTAGTCTCCATGGGCTAATTTGAGAATAAAGCATAGACTTAGGGAGTTTAATTTAACTTTAACTTTGAGTTAAATTTTAGTTTAAAAGTTGTGTTCGGTCAGATAAGAGAACACAACATCAGCAGGTTACATGGTGCATGCCCAGGTTGTGTGTTAGAGATCTTCCAGAGGGGCTGTGTTTGGTCTTTGGCAGGCAGGGGAGTTGCTGTTCTGGGTTTTCAGGCTGGCGAGGAGTGCTTTTCCGAGAAGTGATGCAGAACTGAATGCAGTTGCTGAAGGTAGAACACAAAGCATTTATAGAGCTTTAAAATACCTTTGTTTCTGTCTGCAGCTGTACAAGAAAAAGTTGAAACAGAAGAAGGATGCCGTGAGATGGAGACACGTGATGTTTCTGCCCCCTACACCTCATCCAATCCCCTTTCATCCCAACCCATTCTATCCTGATCCCTTTCCTCCCAACCCATTCCCATCAAACCCAATCTATCCCCCAATGATCATTGGTGGAGAATATGATGAGAGACCAACCCTTCCATATGTTGGAGACCCAATTAACTCACTCATTCCTGGCCCAGGAGAAGCACCAGGCCAGTTTCCTCCATTCAGACCACATTTTGACCCAATTGGTTCCTTGCCTGGAGCAAACCCTACACTTCCAGGCCGAGGTGGTCCCAATGACAGGTTTCCGCCTAGACCCAGCCGGGGCCGCCCCATGGACATTCGCCGTGCATTCATTTGATTGCTGCTTTTTCCTTCAGTGAGTTTTCTAGTTCCTGAGCTTGCTTTCTAACTGCAGGAGGTTGCAGTCCAATCCCAGGCACTAACATCTGCCTTCTGTTCAGATTGTGGTGAGAACATGTGTGCATGGTAATGCTTCATCCACAAAGGCTGGGTTCGTTTTATGTTCTGGTAGTACTACACGACCTGGCACTGAGGTCTGTTTCATGAAGAGCTACAACTTAGAAGAGTTTGTTCTGCTTTCCACTGCCCCTCACCCTTAATCATCTGTGAAGTGCTACTTAGAGACCAGAAGGATACTGGGCAAATATCTGCTGCATCAGATAAAGAGCACTTTAAATACAAACTCTGTACTTGTCTGTCTTATTTGAAGAGTTTTATTAAATTGCCAGGAAAAAATTATTATGTTTAGAATCTACCTGGCTAATAATCTTCATTAACAAAAAAAGTCTACCATGTTCCACATAGAACAGGATACTACTGTTATGGTGAATGTGTGTTCATGGAAATTTTCAAAGATGACATGTCCTTTTTCTTTTAATGTTTTATTAGGTAAAAAGCATTTTTGTATTGTTGCTTAATACACAAAGAGTACAGGAAAGGGATTTTTCTTTACAAGGGGAACATTAGAACACAATTTCATTTTACAAACAACTGAGTGAAGTCATGCTACAGTGGAACTCAGAAGTCTGAATAGAAGCAGAGCAATTTTACAAAGAACTAGCAGCAAAACTTCTGTCTTTCTCCTTGACTTTACAAGTAAGGAGCTGTAGTAGATGGCTGCATTTACTGTGTGTGAACTAAAACCAGTGCAAAAATAAATCTTTCCTCCTGCCTAACTTAAGGAATTAAATAGATTGACCTGGTTGCAGTGGGAATGGGATCACAGCAGGAGAAGCAGAATGAATTCTCACTCTACTGGAGTAAATTGAATTTAATTCCATTACTTAAGTATCAAAATATGTCTTGCAAAGAGGAAATGTGTTGTAGCATGTTATGAGCACCTTTCAAGTGTTGTCTTATTAACTAATGAGCATCTAACAAGACCACTGTTAAAGTCTCCTGATGATATCTGCAGGCTAGTGCTGGAGCTCAATTAAAGGAAGACTGGAATGACTAAACTTTGATAGAACTTCTCATTTCTTCCATATTTTTTTGAGATGGATTAATCTCAGTGTTTCTATAAATGTAAATGGTACTGATGACTGTTGTGACAGCTGATACTATTTTCTAACGTCTTTTTGAAATTCCAAGAGTGGAAATGGAATGGCATTTCCTGTTAAATACAAGCTATTTAGTCAGTAATACTTGAGTGCTTTTTCAGGTGATACTTGAGTGATTCATTTTCTTGTTTTGTATAAAATCATATGACTTCAGTGTGGTCAGGAAGTTGTGCCATTAACTCCAGTGGAAGTAAAAATATAATACTTTATTTTGCTGTCAGAAGTTGTATTGCTTCTTTCTTCCCTTTTCTACTCCACGGCAACAGCATACCAGTGCGAATCCTGCCATAACTAGACACCTAAGAGTATGCATTTACAGAGTTTGGGGACAGTGCTTTCCCTTCAATAGCAAGATTAGCGTTAATATTTAACATTTGCCTGCAGTGGTTGAATTACCTTGTTCTAACAGAATTTTCACTTAAGTGTATAGACAGGTCTCTTAGAGCTTACAATGATTCTTTATATTCCACTGACTGTAAAAAGGAAAAGGGAAATCTACACTGGGTTGGTCTTACACCACTTTGTCCTTGTGATGAGTGCTTCAGGAATGCATACCTAATATTCAGATAAGGCTATACAGCTTTAACTGATAAAATGATTTGTAACTTACTCTTCACTTTTGTCAAGCTATTTCTGGGAACAAAGATTTCTGTGTATGTGATGCATATGAATTTTGTGGTGCCAATGGTACTTGCATTACCAGTACCTCGGTGAGAATCGTGCGTTGCGTGCTCTGCTGGCATGCCCCATGTTGCTCTGGAGTTGGGCCCTCTCTGCCATGAAGACAACCTTGTCATACTAATTCCAGGCTGATGCCACAGGTTCTGTTTATCTTGGATTTTGTCATAATGTTTGTTTTTGAAGAAATGAACTCAGCCTTTTTATAGATACACCACTAAGTGACATGAAGATATTACTTCCCTTTCTTCATTGTTCCCTCACGTTGTAGTAAAGGTATTGTGAGCTGAAGGTAAAGGAACCTGAATTACCCTGAACTGTCAGGTTCCCAAAAGAGGAGTTCCTGGACCAGTAGCATAAAATTAGAAGACAAAGCACAGGAAATATTTGAAAACTAGCTGCTTATTTTGTTTATTTGTCAGCTCCTCAGTCGGATATGTGTCCCTACCATTTGCGAACTCTATAGAAGAGAAAAAACAGAAGATGAAATGTCGAGAGGGGCATTTCTTACCTGTACTGTTTGTCTGTATCTAGCCCTGTTAGGATTGCGGCTAACAATCACTTGGAAATAAGGAGCAATTGTCTTTGGCTTTTCTATTTGTTGATTTATCTTATACATGAAACTTCAAACAACCAGATGGAGTAACTGGGTCATATGCAGGCTGTAAGGTCTTTTGTATATGCCTGTGATTAGTGAAAGAGAAGAAAATTCCGCTGCAGTTATGAGCAGGACTGCTATTCTTCTGAACTTGAACTTTTTACAAGACTCTTAGTTGCATGGGAATGTAAGTGACATTCCTCTTGAAATACTACACCTAGATATTACAAGAAAGTTAAGGTGTCTAAACAGCAACATGTAAACTAATTTTCCAGGTGGTGGATTTGAGTGGGTGTCATAGCTGTGTCCCAGCTCCTTCCTGGGCTGGATCCAAACACACAAATCTATTCATGTTTCCTGGCTTCAATGTGAAGAAAATAAAATCATGCAGGACAAAAGGGAAGATCTGACCAGGTGCTCAGTTTTCACAGCTGTGTGAGAAAGATCCCAAAGCATGCTGTAGGGCATGTCTGCCCTGTGATTTAACTTCTATTCACCAGCTTTTCTGTTGCCTTCTCACTGCTCCTAACTCCAGCTGTTATATTTGGGTACCTAAATACCTCTTGGGTGTACCTTAGTTCCCCATTCATCTAAATGGGGAATATACCTCTTGTATTGCTTCTCTCTTGCTTTGTTGGGTTGTAGGGATTTTGGAAAAGAAACCCTGTATCAAAGGTGATAACCTGAATATATGATCATGTATTTGTGAGTCTACTTCTATCCACAACATCTAGTATCTGAGCATCATAGTTGTAGATTTGTAGGATACAGTATAGAGTTTAATAACTTTAACTTAGGAAATGAATCCAGTGTTTTCATTAAAGCACTTCTGTGGATGGAACTGAAGGTGCTTTTCAGGAACTATAGGAGTAACCAAGTTAAGTTGAGAGTGCCTGTTTTTACTTGTTTTTGCAAGCTGAAGCTGGGATGAGGGTAGATGCTGTTCTGTTTGCTTGTTCCTTCAAAGGTGACAGCTGGGAGCTGTAGGCAAATGAAGATATCAGAGTCACTGCTGGGTATCAAGTCCACAGTGCTATCCTGTTACTGTGGTCTGCTGGAGGACAGCCCTGCTGTGTTCAGATGCAGCATCAGCAGATGATCCAACTGTTGTGGTTTCAGTGATGAAGCAGAGTTGATTTATGGGGCCATGCTGTACTAGTCACTAGTTATTTTTGTATAGGTTGTGTTGGTAGGAGAGACATACAAAGATTTAGGGAATAGAGCAATTGAGGATTCTGGCAGTAAACTTTTATTTCTGTCTTTGCATCTCTGGTGACCATTTAGTAGGGAAAGGCATAAACCATGCTGAGTGCAGTGTTACAGAAGGAAATCCTGTCCCACCAGGGTTGTATTACCTCCTCTCCATGTAGTGGAGCCTGTTAATCTGCTATTGTTCATGCCAGTGGGACAGTGCTTGCTCGAGGCCATTTGTCACTCTTTTATTGCTCCTGGAGACTGCAAAACAGCAGGGTCTGTTTTTTTTTTTCTCAATGACATGTATTTATGATGCTACATTGTAAACTGCTTAGCAAACCTTGGAAGGACAACACAGAACTGAGAGAGAAAAAAAAAATCCTCAGGGAATAGGGTGGTTCTATAATACTGAACTTGAGGTATAAATCATTGATCCAGATGAGTCTCTCGAGAACCTTTCAACCTGGAAAAGCTATGCTGTTACTTGCCTGAAAGTACACAGGTTACAAAAGCCACTATGTGTAAAGAAGGCCTGCTCAGGGGTAGGTCATACAAGGTTTGGATGACTGCATTGGATTTAGATGTTCATTCATTACAGGTGCTACGCAGGAAGGAATTGCTTGTTTGGCTTTATTCCCACCAGTAAATCGTAAGATCCAAGATGACAAGTGCTGCTTTTGCTTTTGCTGCTTTGGGGATCTCCCTGGTTAAGTGACAGCAAAGATCTGTGCCATTGGCTTGAATATTTTTAAGCTAGAGCCCTCCCTGGGCATTCCTAGGTGTTACCGAGGTGAAGTTGCCGAGGGAAGCACAAAGACAGAAGTCTGGCCTTGAAGCTGTATGCATAGTTTGTGACTAAATTACTTGACTAAATGGGAAGAAAAGTCAAGGATGTGGGATGGGAACTGGCACCTGCATTAGGCGTGTGATAAATAAAATACAACTAGCACGGTGCAAGGGGTAGGTTCTCAGCCAGTAGAAACAACCTTAAACACATTGATTTACCCAGGGTGTTTTTTTCAATTGTGAATGTAGCTTTTGTCATTCCTGTTTTTTGCCATGTCCCAGTTCTGGTATATGTACTCATACACAGCTCCATTCTGTGTTGCAGCGTTGGAGGAAAAGCACACCTGGCAAAGATCCATCTCTGTCTTCTCTGGAAGAATAATTCTTGGGAGTGGTCAGGGAGGACTGATGCTAATCATTACTTGCTTGGGGCAATCCCATACCTGCCCTCCCATGGCTTGGTGTCTCTGGATGGACCCCAGCTCCTCTTATTTGTAAAGGGTAGTTTTCCTGTTCTGTTGTAGGTTTGTCACCTTGCATTCATTTTGCACTCACCGCAGTGACATCAATGGGAGTCCAAGGAGGGAGACAGGATTTCACTCCATCTCTCTGTCCATTCAGTATTATGGAACACTCAGCACACAAGTATGTGCACTTCATCAGCTCTGCTATTAATTAAGCATGTTCCTGGGGGACATACTTATCCAGATGTGACCAAGTCACCAAAGTGCTTGGAGTTTAGCTGGGTTTTGTCTGGAATTTGTGTGAACTGTGAGCGTGAACTCTGGTGTTTCCAGGGGCAAGGGAAGAAGTTGGTTTTTGTGTAGAAGGCCCATTTCTCAGGTTATTTTTGAGCTAAGGCTACAGGGTTAGAACATGACATTTTTCTCTCAGAACTCAGGAAGCACGTGCGGGGGACATAAATGCAAGGCATGAAACAGAGATGAAGAGAGTGATGAACAACTGGATGACCTGCTCATGTGGTCTTTGGTGCTTACTGCTGCCTGGTACCATCTTTAACTTGAATGTAGTTTTTCTCTGAAAAGTGACTTTTTATAAATTTGGTATCATGAAGTTCCACAGTTCACTGTGTTTCCATGCTCAAGCATGCTCACTTTATCAGTCAATAAATACTTATTCTCGACTCTGAGTTTGCACATCTGTTTCTGAAATAAGCCTTTTTTTTTTTTTTAGCTCAATCTCAGCAAGGATTTGGTAATTGGAAGTTAGCAATTGTATTGACTATATACAAATGAAAATAGAATCTATTTTGCACTGTCATAACTGTGTTGACTCCACAGGGGGTTAGCAAGAGTAACATTTGCTTTACAACTCAGTCATTTGAACAGATGTGGTTCTAATTATGCACAAAAAACAATGAAATGGTGCCACTTTTATACAGTCACTTTTCAGACTGTTATTAGAATATTTTCTTTGTATTAAAACAACTCTAGTGCTCTAAATTCCCTTTGCCCAGATGTTGTAAATTGCTGGGTACCATCAAGTGTATTTCAGGATGACATCAGGTACGCTGATATGAAGAGGGCTGACAAAAGCACAGATCCAGCTGCAAGGCTGTTAATCAGAAAACAGGCTAGCAAATGATTTCCTCAGGTTGCGGATGGTCTCAGCTTTTGCTTCATCTTCATTAGCATTTCCCCGCTGAGATGATTCAGATATGCTGAAGGTGTTTGTCAGGGACTGTGATTTGCTGAAATGGAAAACAGAATTGAGACTCAGGAGGACAGGGTGGCAGTTCAAAGCTGGTTACTGATGCTTTGTGTTCCATGACACAAATTCAAGGATAAAAGGAGAGATTAGAATCTCCATATGCTGACATCCAGGAATGGAGGAGGTGGGAGAGGTGGAAGAGGATGGGACATGGGCAAGTAGCTCCAATATCACAGTCCAGACTAGTAAGTGTTTATAAAAACATCTAACTAAAAGTATGCAATTGCCATTTGGTGCAACTGTTGTGAGGAACAGTTATTTCGCTACTAATACAGAAGAATGTATGCATAGTGAGGGTCACCTGTCTCTCATCAGAATGATGGTCCTGTCCTTTCAGATGTGTCCTGTCCTTTCCCCACTACCATGCTTTGTCACTGAGCGGTTTCTCCTGGTCAGTAACAGGCATTCAGCCCAAGACCAGGCTTTGAATTAAAGTACCTGAAATATGCATAGTGTGGCAACTGCATCCTTAGCACCAACATTTTGATCCTTAAGTACACTGCTCTTGGTTTATTTTGTGAATGTAGATGTCACTGAAAGCCTGTTCCAGAACATCACTCCTCTGCTGTCTAGAAACTGTCTTCTCATTCCTAGCCTATATTTTGTTCTGGCTTGTTCACACCAATTTGCTCATGTCAACTTTTTGTCAACACCAAACATACGGAGGCTGGAGCACCTCCCCTATGAGGACAGGCTGAGAGAGTTGGGGTTGTTCAGCCTGGAGAAGAGAAGGCTCCAAGGAGACTTAATAGCAGCCTTCCAGTACCTGAAGGGGGCCTACAGGAGAGATGGGGAGGCACTCTTTATCAGGGAATGTAGTGAGAGCATGAGGGGTAATGGTTATAAGCTGAAAGAGGGTAAATTTAGACATTAGGAAGAAATCTTTCACTATGAGGGTGGTGAGACACTGGAACAGGTTGCCCAGGGAAGTTTTGGATGCCCCATCCCTGGAGGTGTTCAAGGCCAGGCTGGATGAGGCTTTGAGCAACCTGGTCTAGTGGAGGGTGTCCCTGCCCATGGCAGGGGGGTTGGAACTTGATGATCTTTAAGGTCCTTTCCAACCCAACCCATTCTATGATTCCATTGTATTTTTGCCAGTCTTTCCTCCCATAGTGCCAGACAGATAGGCTCCATGAAGGGTGGCAGTAAAAGGCTGTTACTGAAGATCTGCAATAATTCAGTGGTGTGCTTTGCTCCAGAAGAATGCTTAAACATACAGTCACCATATGGAGTTTTACATATATATATATGTATGTATACATACACATACACACACATATATATATGAATCACAGAATCACAGAATCACAGAATGTTAGAGATTGGAAGGGACCTCGAAAGATCATCTAGTCCAATCCCCCTGCCAGAGCAGGAACACCTAAATCAGATCACCCAGGAACACATCCAGGCGGGCTTTGAATGTCTCCAGAGAAGGAGACTCCACACCCTCTCTGGGCAGCCTGTTCCAGTGCTCTGTCACCCTCACTGTAAAGAAGTTTTTTCTCGTATTCA
>WKFP01015147.1:1059945-1074370 GCA_011057875.1 Pterocles orientalis
TCACATTGCATCTTTGTATATAGTATTATTTCTAATATTATTGTAGTTTAGTTATTAAATTGTCCTTATCTCAACCCACGAGTCCTCTTTGCCATTTACCTCTTTAATTCTCTCCCCTATCATTGGGTGGGGGCAGGGACTGTGTGAGCGGGCGTGTGTGGTTTGGTCCCCAGCCAAGGGCCAACCCGTCACAAGTTCTCACAACTGGCCCTTGATAGGCCATTCATTATTTTGCAAACCTTTACTCTGCTCTCTCATTCACCTCCTCTCTAAAGCCAAGAGACTGAATCCCTGAGGTCCCTCCATGGGAATGTTTCCAGGCCCCCAATTGTTTTCATCACCCACTTCTCTTTCCCAGCTTTGTGATTCCTTCTGCAGATGCCAGAGGCAGGTCTGCTTACATTATTCCAGATTAAGCAATATCTGGGTTCCCTGTATGCATCACTAGCTCATTTCTCCTGCATCCCAATTTCCTGCTTCTTCCTTGTCAATGCAATCATAGGCTGAACAATGGTTTTCATTAGCCAGTATGTGACAAAGTCTTTCTCAAGGGGAATGGTTAGTGCCACTTGTAAGGTCTGCAGATTGTTTATGTTCTCCCTCTCTCTACCTCCCATCATAGCTTACCTTTCAGTCTTCCATACAGAGTTTTCTTTGCTGTTTGTGGTGGCTTAACATGCATAGGTCTGTCAGATGTTCTTCACTGCCATCCCTGGTCCTGACTAATGCAAATAAGTTGGTGCCACCTGCACTTTCTTGTCTCTCTCTGTTTACTCTTTTTGACAGATATTTTAATAAACAGATTAAGCAACATAGAACTGTTGCACAAAGGGCTGGTCCAAAGTTAAGAGAAGTCTGAGTAAGCCTATTGCACAAAATTGTTTATGAAAGCAGGGGAAGCTGGAGACAGATAGGCTGGTACGTGCCTGATTATTTACATGCAGAACACAATGATAAAAGGGTTTTCAAGGCTCCTGGAAGGTCAGGAGAATGAGCTAAGTGATTCTGGAAATGGGAAGAAATGTTTTGTAGTTGGAAGCACTGAAATGAGTTTCAACTCACTAACATAAATGCAATGAGGTTGCCAGCCGGTATTTTACACTATTTATCTAGGACTTGCAAATAGGCAGGGAGGAAAATCTGGGAATTTTCTATTCATGGCTTCTAGTCCTACATAGCCTGGGACATCAAACCTTGCCTTGGTATTAGTGGATGCCTCTAATGCTGTGAGACATCCTGATTAGATGAGCCAGAGAAAGGGAACCAGAATCATATTCACCGCTATGGCCTTTACCTACAGCCAACCCTGGGCTTCTCAGACACAAAGGCAAAACAGGATTTTGAGGTTTAGAGATGGAGGGGTGAGGGCCAGCCCAAGGTCTTCTGCCTTTGGAAGGGAAACAGTGAAGGGAAAGGATGGAGGTGGGGCAGAGAGGTGAGGAGGGAACAGCAGCTGTAACCCTGAAACCAGGCTGTCATTAACATCTTATCCTGTCCTGGGCTCAACAGACCCAATTAGCAACATGTCCAGGCTTAGCATCTTTTAAGTATCCCTACTGCTAACTTTGCGAGAAATAACATCTCTCACATCTATGTCTTTATCTGAGGCCAGGTTCTGCTCCACAATGAAACTTGGCATTTTAACCTTTCCCTACGGGGACAGCTCTTGTTTGTTACCTTTCCTAAGGCTTTTTGACAGCTTAGCTACGTTATTTTGACTGATTGCCTGTTATCTACCACTTTATGGAAGAATTCTCAAAGAAATGAGGGGAAACAAATAAAAAAAATTAAAAAAAAGGTAGATGCTCTTAAGCTGTGGTTCTGTTGGTTTATTAGTCTTCTGTATTATTATTTAAATTATTGTCTGATGTAATTTGTAAGGTCCATGACTTGTCTACATTTTTCTACATTACTCTTACAACTTTTTAAACACATACCTTGTATTTGTTGTACAGCAATCCTCTGGAGCAATGACTGTTTCTAGTGAAATTGCACGTATTTTCTTGGCAGCTTAGTTGCTTACTAAATTCAGGTCACTGGATGTAGCCATCTGGGTCAGGGGGCTTAATAATTTTTAAAAATATCAGTCATCACTGATTTAATAATGGTTTTTCTTCTCTCCCCTGTCTTTTTGATTAGTAAAAACTGTAACTAGTTTAACAAGTTCACTTTCAGCAATTAAATTTTCTATAGTTGCAACACTGTCCCTGTTGTCTTTCTTTTCTGCCTTAACTTTGAATGATTCATAGAGCCCACCAATTGTTTGGTAGGGTTCCATCTTCTCATGAACTCAAAAAATTTGTTTCATTCTTCCTTCTATCTGCTCTTCAAAGTAAATTTCTATCCTGTTTATGTTTCCTTTTATTACTTGAATGATAGTGCATCATCTTAAATGTCAGATTTCCAAATGTGGAAGATTTTTTTTTCTGTTTGTCTTGAATGTCCTCTATCACTTTGTGACGTAACTCTAGTTTATTTCTTGCATTCCTGATTCAGGAGCAAATCAGAAATTTATATATGCATGCTCTCAAATAATGTCCATACAGCTTTACTTTTAATGCTAGGGATTTCATTAATTTTCTCATCTTATTAAAATAATCTTTTCTAACTGTTTATGTCATACCATTACTTTTTGATATCCCATCTGTCCCTTGGACATCAAACCTAATAGTACATATTAACTTCCTGAGTTTGTACCTGGCTGTTTTTTCCTATTGCACTTGGATTTTGCAGTTTGGGAAGCAGACAGCTACAGAGATGATGAACTTTCTCTGAATTGCCGTCCCACTGTGCTATTTGACTTGCTTCTTAATAGCTGCAGTCTCACATTATTATGACTTGTTGCTTCTTCCACCTCTGTCCATTCTGTGCACTCAGTTTCATAATTTCTCAGTTTTTCTTGATCCAGAGACTAGTATAGGTAGCTCCCATAATATGTATAGATATTCTGTGCATACCTATAGGATATCCAAGGGTTCATATTTCTATGTTCTGTAGTGCTGTTCTTGTATTCAGAATTGTTGTTTTTCTTTGTTCTGTGTAAGTCTTCACCTGTAGATTTAGTTCTGCATCTCACCAGCCTCACAGGTAATTACTCCTGTCTGCACATTTAACTGTGTTATAGCATTATGTTAGTAATTGTAGCTTGTGCAGTTTCTGCAGTGTTCATTGTACCAAGGTCTGTCTTTATAGCAAAACACTCTAGGTAATGTATTTGTGGTTTTAATTTTCTTGATTTTGTAAACAGATATTTGTAGGTTGTATTCTTGATGAAGACCCTTTTCTTATTTAACTCTTCTATTTGACATCCTACCCCTCCAAGACCCTTTGCTTTTTTCTTATTTTGGCCCTATTTTAGGTCTGTTGTAATCCAATCCAATCCTGTACCAGTATATTACACACAGAGAAAACAGATGCATCTGTCCTGTTCTCAGTTTCTCTTGGCTTCCCCTTTGCTCTTAGTTTATACACTCTATATCTCAGTTATTTCAGATGGCAGTTGTTGATTCCACTTTGGCCAGAGTAAGTTCTATCCCTTCTGTATCGCTTTCCCTGCCCCAGAGCATTTTTAGTGTCTATTAAATGTTTACCCTCTCACTCTAGCTAGAACTTGATTTTGAGTTACCCTGAATACCCTTTGTGCTGGGGACCTGGTTTAGCAGGAGTAGGCTGTGGTATGACAAAGGTAGAGAGACATGAAGTGCTTTCTCCCATTTTTTTTCTCAAGTGGAAATGGAAACTGTTCCAGTGCGTTGCAGTCAGCATTATCCCTCAGCCTGTTTACTCTCCTGTCCTTTCTTTTGTACAGATTTGTTGTCCTCAAACCTTTGTGCCTGGCTCCCTGCTAGATACTGAAAGAGGTGTAGCACATAAACCTGAAGACACAGATTATGTTCTCGTGTGTTTCATTGTACAGAAATTCCACTGGGAAATGTGGCACTAAGATTAAAAGCATTTGATACTCAAAATATACCAGAAGCACTAAGGCATCAGTTTAAATGCAGAAATGACAGATTCTTGTATGAATTCAGCATTAGTCAAACCTCCTCCTGATGAAGGGGGTGAAGGGCATCTCCAAAGAAGAAAGGCTGCAATAAGGAATGGAACAACTCTTCGTGGAGATTCCCACTTTCTATTCTGGGAAGCACAGATATTCATCAGGGATGCAAAAACTGGAATGAAACCTGTCCCAAGTGATGGTGTTAGATGGAGAGGAAGTCAGGCATTACAAGCACCTCTAAAAATGCCTCTTCAATATGAATCTGTGAATTTAGTAAGCCAGAATGTCTAGACGCATGGCCCACACTACCAGCATGCTGCCACAATTAAATGCAAGGAAAGGAAGAGAGAGAGAGGTGTTTCTTATGGGCATCCACTGCAAAGAGTCTATGAAGGACTTCCTTGTAAGAGCAGGAGTCAGTCTATCCAGTACACTTCCATATGGTACTGTTCAGCTCTCTGAGATGTCTAACAGCCTGACACCCACATTGGCCATAAGGTCTCTATTCTTTCATACCCAAGGCCTCAGCGGTGATGGTGTAGATCCAGCAGTGTTGACAAGCTGAGTCATTTTGGAAACAACCAGATCAGCTATAAGCTGTCTGTCTTCTTCCACATGCTCTCCAATCAGTGGCATCGAGCTGTCCATCACCTGCCACAGGAGGGAAAAACAACAGTTAGTGAGGAAGTTTCCTGGTGGCAGATGCCTGTTTCACCTCACCTCTCACACTAATCTGCTTTGTGTCTCCACATCCTTGCCAACACTTCTAGTCATCACTTCCCTCCATGCTGAAACATGCTTGACTTCCCTAGGTGTGGGATTTTTGCTTAATTTTTTTGGAAATGGCATGTACTGTCCCCCACTTGCCATCTTCCTTCCCTTCACAACTTGAAAGCCAAGCCAAGCCTTCTGGTGGCTGGAGGCTTTTAAAATCACCTAAACACAAGTTTGCTTCTTCACATGTCCTGAGGAAGATGCCTCTGATTGATGAGGTGTCTCTGCATTGTCCCATAGAATTTGGGGGTGACATTGCAGCAGAAAGGGACACAGCAGAAGGGAAACAACATGTCTTGAAGCCTGAGGAGATGAGAGCAATAGGGACTGGAGGGAACCAGGAAACATTTGGGATTAATCAACACAAAGCATTGCACCCTGAGAGGAGAAATAAACACCACAGATGTGTGATGAACAGGATGTCACCAAAGCAACAGCACCGAGTGCAGGAAAATAAACTTTTTCTCTGCTTGTCTTCTTGATATTGTTGTGATGTGACTGCATCCCAAGCAAGTACTACAACTGTCCTGGGGAAGGCTGGGAAGCAAGATTGTGGGGATGGGGGAAAGAGAACTGTCAAAGGGTCTTTGAGGTAACAAATGGTCTGGCAACAATAATAATGAAAGCACAGCAGACCCTCAGCTGTACAGCAGCTCTAAACATAATTTTCAACAGTTCATCATAAATCAAGTGCTTTGCAAACATTAGCTAAATCCCACAGGAAGAACTGCACTATGATGAAGTTAAGACTCAGCTGGAGTAAATATAATTGTACCAAAATATTAGGGTTGGAAGAGTTTATTTTATTTTGTTTTTATTTTTAAACCAAACATTAAAACCGGTGGAGAGGCAGAGTTAAAGGTTGCATTGCTCAAGAAAGGCACTGACTCACCCTCAGATAACAATCGGAAGTTCACTCCACCCTGGCAAGTCTGCAAGAGTCCACTCTTGGACTGAAATGGAAAGTTTTGCACACTTTTAAAAATTTTATTTTATTTTTTAGAGTAGGGAAAATCAGTGAGGTGAGTTCACTGAGTTGGTATTCTAGTCTTTTCTTGTAGAATAACTTTTAATTTGGATTAATTTCTACGGTTGTCTCATACGAACACTAGGGAAGCTACGTAGGAAGTTTTAGCTGGGGTTCTCATGAGGAGTGAGTTGGTGTTTATATCCATGGCCTACCTGACCTAGGAGGCAAAAGGAGGAGACTGAAAAATTAGATGGCAGTGCTTAACTGTATACACAAAGTGGCTTTTCATTCCACTGTCCAGTTTGCTGGTTCTCTGTTAAAAAAGGAGGTGGGGAAAGGAGATGTTTCCTAGTGGCATTGGCATTAGTCACGATGGCAGGGAATGGCCAGTTTGCGGCTATGTCTCACTAGCCAGGGGCTCCTGGGGGCCATCCATCAGGTTCCTGCACAGGTTTCTCTCTCCTCCGCTCCCTCCTTAAAAGCGTTCCCATCTCACTTGGCAATTCCAATTCATGTGTGAGAAAAGATGTCCCAGCTCCCTGCAATGCACCGTCCAAGGGACCTGTGTGACCACTAGATGCTGCCATTACTCTGCTCACAGCCTGGCTCCTGACTCCCCAGCCCTCCCTGTGCCTAACTGAGATACAGCTCTGCCCAAAACACCCAAACCCCCTCATTTCCCCATCTTAAGAGCTGCTTTTCCCTATTTCTGCGGCAGCAGTGTCTGGAGAGGAAGGGGAAGATGCTGTTTTCCGAAATAAAGGCACCAAGGGGAATGAACCCTGGAGAAGGTCCCACCTGAGCCAGTGAAGGTGCACCAAGGATGAGGGTACCTGCTGCCCTGCTGTGCAGTGGCTGGCAGGGGAACGTGAGCTGTGGGAGACTGCAAATACAGGAATGAACAATCACATGTATAAGGGAAGGCCTTTGAAAATGGCAGCAATCCCTGTGTGCAAAATGACACAAGGAACTGAAAAGGAGCTTGAGATGTCACCTTGTCTGTCCTCTGGTAAAGGGGAATTGCTCTGAAACTGGGCAGATATGAATGCTAATGCTGAAATAAATCAAGCAGCTGAGAGGAATATGTGAACTACAGACAGCTTGCACTCATCTCTTCCTGGGGAGAGCACAGAACAGCTGGGCAAGGCAAGAAGACGTCGGCACATATGGACCCGGCCTTTGTAGCTGCCCAAGGTCAGTGGCTGCTCCTGATGCAGCTGCTGTTGCCTGATAAGGTGTACGAGGCGGGAGCGGAAAGCGGCTGGGCAGAGAAGAGACTCAGGAAAACCCCATCCTGCTCCTCCCCCTGCGCCTATCTGACGCTGAGGCCTGATGGCTGGACTTGTTATTCCGTGCTCTGATGTGCAAGAGTGGAGTGTTAGGTGATTTTTTTAGGGAAGGAAGGAAACAGATGATTACACATATCAAAATAAATGATACGGCAATGCTGAAGGGTTGGGCAGGGCTTCTTGCAGGCAGCAAGGAGCATGTCTAGTAACACAGCTTAGCTGAATGGCAGGTAGGGCTTAGCGGATCCAGGAGGAAGAATAAATCACACAGATCATTTTACTTGCCCTCCACCCGCTCCATATTTGTCAGTGCAGCAGAGATATGGAAAAGGGTTAGATTACAAATAAAAAGGAGGAGCAGGGATTATTAAACCATACATGCTGTTGAGCTCTTGAGAATCTGGCTGCTACTAGTGGTACTGAACTTGCACTATTTTGAGGATCCGGCTTTCTGATCAAGTGCTGACTATTCGTGCTGAATATTCCCTTAAAGTGACAAAGTTCTTTAAAGCAGGGGGGAAAGAAGTACCAGCATTTACTATTAAATTCACAGCTGTTTTAATAGAACGAAACTTTTTCTTCAAAATTTTCAGTATGTGCCATGAAAATAGTGCTTAAGTGTGCTAGTGCTTTGAAGGGCAGAAACATACTAGATTCTGCTGTTTGCCATGGGAAAAGAAAAGAAGGTGAAGGTCAAGTAACAGCAAATACCATGGGTGCAAGATTACTCTTGTGCTGTGTTGATAACTCATCTGTCTTAATCTGATTCCGTTTGCAACAAACGGAATCTCAGTGATAAATCTCAGTTCATAGAACTGCCCATCACTAGCTCTGCAAATCTTTCCTAGAGAACTGCTGTGCACTGTGAAAATTAATTACTGCCTGCAATTCATTGTGCAAATTCTTTATTTGTTCAGCCCATTGAGGCATGCTTTCTTGTAAAATGTCACAGCACACTGTTCCTTCTCACCAAGAAAAAATACAACTGTCGTACTGTCAAATAACTTTTTTCTCCTACTATCAAAAGAAAAAAGCAAAATAAAGGATCAGTTTCAGACCAAGAAAAGTACCCCAGGAAGTAGACTGGAAGCAATTCATTACTTGTCAGCATCTCCCTCAGATCTGCATAAAGTAGAAAAGGTGCCTGTTTAGCTTTGTTCTGCTCTTTGTATTGCACTCCTCTATTCCTTTCCCAACAACGTCCATCAGCCTGGCATCTGAATGCCTGCTAGATGTTGGTACATCAGGCCTGCTCAGTCAGGTTCTCTGCTGGGATAATTCAGCATGACCCATCTGAAGCTGATGTGTTTCTTCTGGTTTGTATATTAGATCCATTGCTTTTTACCTTGGTCCCAGAGAGAGGAGTATTAGCATGCATTTCTCTCTGTGTGCAAGCTGATGGTGCCTGTCAGCTTATGGATATGCTTTATATGCAGTCAGTCACACACAGGGGCAGATGTGAAAACCCAGGGGTATACCCAGACAGAGGTATATAGACCTTAAGCACAGAATTAGCGATGTGTGCATGTACATAGGCTTATGTGCAGGAACAGTTGCAGGGATTTGAAAACCACATTTCACATCTGACTGTGTATAGACATGGTCCAAATGTCCTTACAGTCATCTCAAGCAAGACTGCGTTCTTGCCCTTCCTTTCTCAGCTACATGTTCATAGACATACAAAAGCACACGGCAGGAAGATAGCCTGCTCTGGGGGATGCTCCTCTAGGTGCTGATGAATTGCATACAGGAGCAGACCCGTCAGCCGTGGCCCCATCACTTAGGAAAGATGGGGGCTCACCAGTGTTTCGTTGCTGGCAGCACACTTACATCACATGGCCTTTGACAGGTCACTGCTCCCTGGAGAGCAGATACATAATGCAGGAATGCGCAGTTGCTGGAGGGCTCATGTGGTTCTCATCAGCATCCCAACCCTCAGCGGGTGGGACTGCTCTCCCACACATAGCTTTCCAGTGTGTCAGCACCCCTGCATGAAGCCATAGGCTGGCTCTGCTCATCTTCTTCTGCTGGCCTGTGTTGGTGGAGTTTACAGCAGGTCAGATGCTGTGCCTCCTTGAGTCACATAGTGACAGAGGCACTTGCTTACTTGCCAGATTTTCTCTGCCTCAGAGCATCTCTTAAGTTTCCACTTTGATTTTCTGGCCAGCTTTTCCTTCTCTGCCCTGCTAGGATGACCTGACTGTGCTATTTACCCACTCCCACGTCTGCCTCCTGGCCTGGCAAGGAGCACATTGAACTTTAGCTCTCAGTGCCGCAGTCTGTCCAGCTCTGAACACAAAAGTTTGTAGTTCACACTGCCCATAGTAACTCTGTGGTGCTTTGTCTTGCTGGTCTGTTATTGTAGTGAATGCTGTCCGGGCAAAAAGATTTTAGAAAGTACACCTATTTTTTAAATTAAATTGTTCCTGCTACTTATGGATCTTTTTGCCACACTCTCACCATTTATTTTACTCTTTAAAATTAGATGCAGCTAGGATTTTTGCTATTGAGGTTCCCTCTAAGGTGACTGGAGAAATACAGGTTCATTCAGAGAGAAACTGAGATTTTTAGTGGACGAAATCACCTGCTGGACCTTTGTGTGGGTAGTGGGGGAAGGTTAATGGGACTAATATATTATCGTCATCTGGCATCTGAATTCAGGTTGGGCTGAATGCGAGCATGTTTGTTCATGATGATGTTGATCCCCACGAGCAGCTACGAGAGATACACTGGCTTTGCAAATGCTCAGTAAGAAGGCAGTTTCACATCTGTCTCACACCGGTAAGGTTCTGCACTGTGGGGATTTATCAGCTGGAAAGCTGGGATGGCCAAACAGTCTGTGGCTCTCCATTTCCTTTCACAGTCCACATTGAGAAATGAAGGCACTTTAACCCTGACCCCTTGCTGCATATCTGCCAATTTAACTGGGATTTTGAATTGGTCTCTAGCATATTCAGTGGGCCACAGGCTGGAGGAAACAGGTGGACACTGAGGATCAATGACTGCTCACTGTGCACGTGGGTAAGTGAGCACATTGGTGCACGTGAACTCCGAGGGAGTGTGTTTGCAGATACACTTCCCAAAGCAGACTTGCATTCAGGTTCCCCACACTCTCACCTCAATGATATAGTCTTTTCCATCTTTGCTGTGGACAGCTTTGACAGCGCAGATGTCAAGACCTCCGAACATTTCCGCGCAGGCGTCCGCCCAGAGTCTGTACCTGCAGAAATCACAGAGGCATGGCCTAGGATTAGCTCTCATTGGGTAGTCCACCAAATACAGCCACCCATCCCACTGCCATAGGAGCACAAATAGATTTGGGAGCCTTTGTTATCACAAGACATACTTCATATGCTTTACTGGGTCATTGCTTCCCTCTCTTCCACTGGAGATGGAGCAAAAAAAAAGAATCTTGCCTAAAGTTTCCTTTAATTTCAGATAGTTTCAATCCTACCCTCAAATCCACCTTAAAATGTTTCTTTCTCTCCTTGGTATTTACATCACATCTCCAGTTGGTTGTCATTTAGCCAAGCTGTAAATATTTAGCTCATTTAATCTCCCACTAGTGTTGGCCCCTTAGCGTTTGTATTGGCTTTGCCTGAAAGCCCTGCATTATGCAGGCAGCTTTCTCCTGATAAGATGTCCTGCACATTGGGGCTGGAATAGGATCGGAAAGTGAGTGCAGAATTTAGCAGGGAGTAGTCATCCCCTCCCTGATCTGTAACCCACCAGCTCCTGCTTTTTGCAATTTACTCTTACAATTTCATCCTTTTACAGTCTCCTGCCTCCCTCTGTCCCTTGGGTGCTGCTTCTAGCCAGGCAGTCCCAACACATGGACCAGGCACTGCTTTGTCAGAGAGAGAGCTGCACACTGCAGCCCTTTTCTCTAGCTGTCCCAGAACAGGATCGTGAGCTGGTATGAACAGGAGCCAGGCCTGGCAGATGCCCCCTTAGCTACCCTGGAGTCAGAGAAGGAGAGAGAATGACAAGAGGAGTATTATGGGGGGACCGCATCCTCCTGCTGTGGAAACGAGGAGAGAATGAGGCAGCCTGGTTTTATTTCCTGTGCAGCTGCACAGCAGTCCCAACCATTTCAATAAAAATAATAATCTCCGAACACCAGATCTGTAAGCAGGACTATGACAAGATGTGGGGAGGCTGCAGTCTCATGAAAAAGCTGACATTTTGCAGACCCTACAGGGACTGGAAAAAGAGCTGTTCTGGCCAAAGAACAAGTTTACATCCTTGAAGCCAGCCAGAGTCCCCATAGCTTGACAAGATAATAATCAACTTGTACAAACACAATGTCTTCAGGAAGAAGCTAGAATATAGCTCAAATGACTACCAGTTCTCTCTTATTCCTAACGATGAGACCAAGCACATTTACCCTAGCCACCCTGAGAAAGAAAGTGCCTGAGGAGGAGTCAGCAGCATAAGGAGGAGAACTGTGGACCCTGTGAGCCAGGCAGGAGGCACTGCCAGCCCCGCTCATGCACGGCTGTTGTCCCATACCCAGGACCAACATCATGGGAACCACCTCTCTTCCTGAGAGATGTCTTTAGGTGTCTGGGTTCAACAGCCAGGCTCAGGGAATTGTTGCCCATGCCAGTGCCCTGGCCAGCTGTGTCTTCACCATTGCTGGCCCTAGGTGAGCACTGGGAGGCATCAGGGCTGCTGGGGTGGGATGCATATGCATCAGGGGTAGCATTTCCAGAGGATTTACTGCCATTTTGCCTAGTATTACCTGGACATGTCGATCCTTTGCACTACTGTTCCATGAAGTAGGTACTTCAGGTTGTTCCTACTCAGCGAAGCACTTCAGCATGCTACTGCCTTGTTGCACGCACTGATAACTCACAGATTTCCACAGGATTTGTTGCATTTATGGCTGGATAAGGCTAGTATGGTGAACTGTGGTACTGTGTCTATAAAATGAACCTTCAAAATGTGGTGTAGTAGGTTGACAGGAATCTGGACTTTAGTCCTGCAACACTGCAATGAGGGTATGTCTGCCCTTCATCTTTCTAGCTTCAGCTGTGTTGTAAACAACCACGTTGCATAATAAGGCGTCCAGTTCTAACTGACCTATTAGGGTCTTGCAGAGTCACCTTCAGCATCTGATTTGGGTCTTGGCTTGGTTTCTCTTTCACAGAACTAAAAGTACAGAAGGGACCTTAGATGGTCATCTGCACAACTCTTGTACCCAAAGAGGAGATATTTCTCTAATCTGGTCTGAAAGAGGACAAAGATTCCCCATCTCCTCCAGGCAATCCATTTCTGTGCTATGCTATCCTTACTGTTAGGAAATATTTCCTATTTTCAAACAAACACTTTCTGCTATAATTTAAGCTCATTATTTCTTAAAGTATTGTACTAGTAATTTAAAGAGGGAGTAATGCTGTATTAGCAGCCTTTTCCATATTTTAAGATCTTCTGCCCTTTAAGTTTTTTTGTCTTTAGGATGAAGCAGTGTTCAGCTTGTGGACAACTTCTAGCTCTGTGACAGCTAATGAAGGAAAGCGAACCTCTGCACTGCAGACATACATTCATTACAAACAAATCCACACCTCTAGTGGAAAAATATCAATGGTTTTCCAACTGAAAAAGGTGGAAAAATTACATAAGCAATCATTGCTTTCTTTTCTTATAGGGTGATTATGTTTTCATCTGTAAGCATTCCCTTTATTGTCCTTGGGGCTCTCTCCAGCTCCTTGCTGTCTGTCTTCAAATGTGGTGCCCAAACCTGGACAGAGTCAGAATTAATCAGGATCCTGATAAATTGGAGGTATGATCTGAAAAAATCTTAGATTCACTAGGGTTGAGTGCCTACACTTAATTTATGGATTCTATATATCTACAAATAATCTCCTTAAATAGGATGGAGAACAAGTGACTTGATAGCAGTTCTGTGGAATTGGGTTTGGGACTTACAGCAAAGCATAGGTTACCATGAGTCAACATGCAATGCAGTTGCGATATTAGCAAATATCACAGTGTTTTGAACATATGGAAGTACCATCTACAAATATTACTCTGTAAGATGCATCAGGCAATTCATTCTGCTCTGTTCAGCAGTGAGAAGGCCTTAGCTAAAATACGGTGTCCACTTTTGGGAGACTAATGCAAAAAAGCACTTTCAACACTTCAGCTGACAGATTTTTCCCTCTCTTGAGCAGAAGAAAAGCACTTTTCTGTCTGCCTCCCATTAGTAATGTACTTAGAATAACTTCTTGTTACTGCTTGTTTTTTGCTGCAACCTTTCTGATTTTATCCCTACATGTTTGTGCTCATATGCTTGACCTTTGTGTGCCGGTCTTGTTTCCTGTGGCTACATTCACTAAAGATCTAATGGTCTTTAGCTGTACTTCCAGCCTGTTCTCCAAAACAGGACAGTTTGCCTTCATGCCCTTAGTATTTTTTTAAGGAAACACTTGGTCTTTTAAACTCCTTTATCCAGCCTCCCAGGAGACCTCACTTACCAGTCCTCTCAATTAACCAAAGTCTGAAATACAATTCCTCCCTTCTAACCCAAGAACAGCTAATACTGTCCTGAAACCCTCTTCCTTACCTCTCTGTCATTGCAATCTGTTCTAGCATCGCAGAACCTGTGTTTGCCTTCCAATTTCCAGAGATGGACGTCCTCCTAGGAAAACAAACCAAAAACATAACCTGAACATGTAAATGCACTCCCACCCCATCCTCCCTCGTACTTTAGTCCTCATTCTTGACTCAGTGCTTGTACAGGAGGGGATGAGGCGAGGTTCTTCCTCACAGAAGCCTTTCCAAATCCTGCCTCAACAACACTCCATACAGGACATGTTGTTTAGACTCGTGAAAAACTGAATGAATAGTTAGACAGGGAAACCTCCAACGAATCTTGAGCACACATCAAGCTCTGTGAGTACTTTCTTTCTTTATACATCAGGCCCAGGAGAGCTGAAATGTCTGCAGAAGATCTCTGGGATAATCACCTTTGTGTTCTGCAGCGGGTAGCATCCTCCGTCCATGGAAGAGCAACTCTCCAGGCAAACATCTGCCTGAGCAGCTTCACAAATGTCAGCTCTGATATTCTGTGTCTCCGTAGCTTTGATTTCAACTGTACTGATGTCATAGGATATATGATTATACCTTTTTTTCACTGACTTTTCTTTGACCTGTCTGTGGCTCAGTGTCTGGACTTGGAGAATTTACAATTGCAAAATTGTTGGAGTCTCATTAACTGCAACTGATGGTTAATTTCCAAAAAAGGTACTGTTGCTGACAAATACTGTGTTTCACCATCACCCATCAAGGGGTGAAAAATTTCATTTTCTTGACCTTAGGCACAAGGCAGACCTTGGACAGCCTGCTGTGACAACAGTGTGCAGATAACCCTGACATGGTGTACAAGCT
>WKFP01015147.1:1074677-1117012 GCA_011057875.1 Pterocles orientalis
TGTTGTTTAACATCTTTGTTGGAGACATGGACAGTGGGATGGAGTGCACCCTCAGCAAGTTTGCTGATGACACCAAGCTGTGTGGTGTGGTGGACACGCTGGAGGGAAGGGATGCCACCCAGAGGGACCTTGACAGGCTTGAGAGGTGGGCCAATGCAAACCTCATGAAATTTAACAAGGCCAAGTGTAAGGTCCTGCACGTGGGTCGAGGCAATGCCAAGCACAAACACAGGCTGGGCGGAGAATGGATAGAGAGCAGCTCTGAGGAGAAGGACTTGGGGGTACTGGTGGATGAGAAGCTCAACATGAGCCGGCAGTGTGTGCTTGCAGCCCAGAAAGCCAACCGTGTGCGGGGCTGCATCAAGAGAAGCATTAGCAGCAGGTCAAAGGAGGTAATTCTCCCCCTCTACTCTGCTCTCTTGAGACCCCACCAGCAGTACTGTGTTCAGATGTGGGGCCCTCAACATAAAAAAGACATGGACCTGTTGGAGAGAGTCCAGAGGAGAACCATGAAATTGGTCAGAGGGCTGGAGCACCTCCCCTATGAGGACAGGCTGAAAGAATTGGGGTTGTTGAGCCTGGAGAAGGCTCCGAGGAGACTTAATGGCAGCCTTCCAGTACCTGAAGGGGGCTACAGGAGAGATGGGGAAGCACTCTTCATCAGGGAGTGTAGTGAGAGTACAAGGGGTAATGGGCATAAGCTAAAAGAGGGTAAATTTAGACTAGACATTAGGAAGAAATTTTTCACTGTGAGGGTGGTGAGACACTGGACCAGGTTGCCCAGGGAAGCTGTGGATGCCCCATCCCTGGAGGTGTTCAAGGCCAGGCTGGATGAGGCTTTGAGCAACCTGGTCTAGTGGAGGGTGTCCCTGCCCGTGGCAGGGGGGTTGGAACTTGATGATCTTTAAGGTCCTTTCCAACCCAAACCATTCTATGATTCTATGATTCTATGATTCTATGATTCTATGATTCTATGATTCTATGATTCTATGATTCTGTGATCATAATAGTTGACTACCTGAGGTTCCCCTTTACTCTGTGAGGGACAGCCTGGAGACATTTTCCAATTTTCTTCTAAAGTGATATGTATAGTTGCTCTGAAATTTAAATGGTCTTTGTAACCATATTTAAAGGTGTGGGAAAGGGGCCAAAGGAGCAAGATGTGTTGAATAACAGTGTTTCCATATAGTTGACTCTCGTGCCTTGTTCTCTTCACCTGACATCCATCTTCATGCCTTATTTTCTAAGCAAAAAAATCATAGAACAGGCTGAACAACCCCAGCTCTCTCAGCCTGTCCTCATAGGGGAGGTGTTCCAGCCCTCTGACCTATTTTGTGGCTCTCCTCTGGACTCTCTCCAACACGTCCATGTCTTTTTTATGTTGAGGGCCCCACATCTGAACACAGTACTCCAAGTTCAGGTGTCAAGTGTGCCATCAAATTATTATACTTCTCTTTTTTTCTTTCCCTTTTTGTATTCACACTGAGGTGGAAAAGGAGACTGATGAGAAAAATCTTTCCCTAAGAATGCCCTGCCACTTTTCTTTGAGGGACTGAAAGTCAAAGTGCTTCTAAGCATCCTAAACATCAGAGGACCACAACACTGTACAATCAGCATCTTAAAGGAAAGGACCCCCAGGCTTTTAGAGATGAGTTGATCAAGCAGATTTGTGACCAAGGAACCTTCAGCATTGCTTAGGATAAGTTGATAGAGTAGCAGATGGTGGGCTGTTGATGTCCTATACTCACCATCTCTCAGGTGAGCCATTTCAGTGTAAAAGTAGTTCTAGTTTAGACACAGCTGATGTTGTATTCCCTGCAGAGCACATTGAACCACATTTGAGGTGACAAAATCAGAAGTCACCCTCGTGAAACTAGAAAGGAAAGGATATTGCCTTCTTACTGAGAGCTGATGGCAAGCCATATCCCACCCTGGAAAGACAGCAAGTGCTGCCTTCATTGAAAGTGAACATTTCATGAGTCTTAACTGGAAATTATCCCTGCTTGCTTCCAGTTGGGGTGAGAGTAGAAGTATAATTTCTGCCCCAGTTTCCCCTGCCACGTGAGCAGTATTCATGTTTTGTCTTCACCAGTATTACAATGTCAGTCAAATACTATTGGTGGAATTTTAGGCATGTATCACATGCTGCTTATCTGCTGTTTTGGGACTGGCCCAAGGCATGGGCTAAGTAGGTGTTTGTTACTAGTATAAATCTGGAGTCACTGCACTGAAGTCAATGGGAAAGTGAACTCAAGCCTTGGGTCATGGGCTGGAAGGAAGGGCACTGAACATCTGGGGCGGGGAGGAATGCATGAGTCACCCTGCAGCATCCTCCCTCTGGCAGATGCTTGGTGCAAAGTAAACATATTCTGGAGAATTTCGATACACAGTCCTTTCTCAGAAGGAAGGGGGCTTTTAAAGTCTAAATGTATGGGTAAAGGTATAAAAATACTGAGTAGTTTCCATGGCTCACAGATCAAAGCAATTCACTTAGTATTATGCAGATGTTGAAATCACCTTTAAGCCTGAGATTTGCTAGCATGACTAATGATTTTTAGTCTTTTATTTGAGACACCAATGAGAGCCCTGATATTTTGGGTGCTTTACCTCTGTCCTTGGACATAGTAGGGACTTATTTATAGCATGGAAATAACCTTCTATTCTGTGTGATGCTGGGACATAAAGAACAGCCCCTAATGGGACTGGTTATACCACTCTCCCAAGCTCATGTCCATAAATGGCTCTCTCAATATAAGTCAACCATATGGGTTAGCAAGTCGCTGGGTGAATTTTGCTGTTTGCTTTTGTTTCTAATAAGCTTCATTTCTCATTAAGGTGTTTCCCGTTCATGGCTGTTTTCATGTGAAAACATTTTTCATTTAGCAAACAATTGTTTGCGCAGCTATATTCCCAAGTGGGATTAGCTCTCAGTGTGACTTCTTTCTTTCCTCAGTCACCTGGTATTATTTCTGATCCCTGTCTGGATGAGTGCGTAGTGACTGTGAATAGTAAATGGGGAGAGGATATGGTCAGGCTAACTGGGCCTTTGTTTCACTTAGAGGCGGGCTGGGAGCAGGCTCTGGAGCCAAGGCTGCGTAGATTGGCAGGAACAGAGAATTTTAATTGATATTTTAAACCTTCCTTCCTTTGGCCAGTTTGAGCCGGACTCCTTGAGATGTTAATGTAATATTAGGCAACTGTGCTATTGTTGACCTGATCAGATTTAAAACAAATTTTGTCTCATTGAGTTCACATGAATAGCTGAATGTCCCACAAGTCCTTCTCATGAATAATGTGACTCAGTCATTATCTTGTTTACTTAAATATCTCTGTGCTAGGAATCCACCTGGATATTTTAGGCAGCTATAGTTGAAAAATATGTGGTCATGTACATTTGATTATCTTATTTAACTATGTTTCACCAGAACTACGGCCTTGGGTTTTGTAAACGTGGACCCACAACTCACAGTGTTATGGGTATTAGGTAACATGCGAAATTTATCTGGCAACCTGAAAAATGTACTGCTGGAGCTGTCTACTTTTCCAGAATTTTGTGGCTGGATAAGGAGGTCCTGGAGAAGCTGTGCTATTTGGCTTTTCTCATGTACTGATTTGCAGTAAGAAGAAACAGGTGTCTTACTGACTTGTGGTTACATCTCTGATTGAGCTTGATGACTACTGAAGTTTGGCTGAATGCTTTTTAATATTTTTAAACTTACCAGTGTTGAGGGTTGCCTTCATGCCACCCCCCTCATTACCCCTGGGGCAGGGAGGAGCTTTGGGGCACCTACAAAAATGTCTTTCCTTCTCCCTTCCCTCTTTTGTATGCTTCAAGGAGCACGCATGCAAAATGCCCACAGAAGCCCTGCACGGTGGCCAGGCTGAGGCCATTTGTACCCAGTGCTGCATGCTTCCCATGCCCTTGTGTGACTGTGGTGCTCTGATCTCCAGCTGGGGAGAGGATGGGGTGTTGCTATGGGTTGGACACTGTAGGTTGAAGCTGGCTCAGTCTTTTTTATTGTTTTCCCCAAGTGGGAGGGGGTGGGTTCAGTTCCCACTACGTGGTACTGGGAGCTGGAGGATTTTGCTGCGAAAGACAAGCCCTTTGACAGCAGGAGGGAGAGGTGATAGGTGATGGCAGAGCTCAGTTGTTACAGTGGAAGCTAACTACATATCAGAAACTGGTGGGGAGAGATTTACCTTCCAGAAACCATCAGCTGATGGTGAGTAACAGAGAAGATGATCAGTGGATAAGGGATCTGGGTTCAGAGACGGGAGGAGAACAGCAGAGCTATTCTTCAAGGAAATTAAGTCAGCTTCCTACTCCTGCCCAAAGCAGACACTGACTGAATCACATCCACAGCATTGTCTCTTCCCCCATCTCACTCTAGCATAGCCATACACTCACATGTAAGCCTTGTAGTTGCTGCCAATTTTCTGGATTCGGATGTCGTACTTGGAGTCAATGAACGGCTCGGTGGTGGCGTAGGTTTTTGCCATGGCTACTATGCTGGCCATGTCCCGGAAGTCGTGCTGGTTCTCAACTTTGACCTTGATTGCCAAAATCCAGTGAAAAAGTGACAAGAGCAAAAAGAACAGGGATACTTTGTGAGCAGAAGTCATCTCCATGCCTGAATAGCACCATGCCAGTTAAAAACCACACAGACAGAGCTGAGGGCAGAGCAGAGACTGTGCGATTTAACGAGAGAAGTTCCCCAGACCAACCCAGCCCAGAGCAAATCCACCCCTTTCTCCTTCCTCATGCACAAGCCCTGGTAACCTGTCGCCAAGGAGACAGCCAGACCTTTGTCTGGACTGCTCTTGCTAATGCTCTTTGCTTTTATGATGGTTCATAAAAATATTTCATCTCTTGAGGGGAATTACTGCATTCAAACATTGGAACTGCTATTTCCCATGTTGGGATGGATGAAAACAAAGTATTTTGGGTGGTCAGGAAATAGAATGATGCCAGGAAATCGACAAGGGAGCTGGTTGTCTTCCACCTCAAGGCTTCAGTTCCCTGGCATTTCACGTTACTCCCCCTCCAGACTTGCTTTGAGGAGCGGTGCAGGTGTCCTGGCTGGAAGCAAGCTCTGAAGCAAGCTCTGAAGGAAAAGGATGTCTCTGGGGGAGCTTGTGATTCTTGGGGGGATTTGTGTGAGCATGATGCCATGGATGCATGTGTGGGACAGCTGGTTGGGTGTTAGACTTGTAGACTTGAGTCACACTTGGAAATGAGAGGGCAGTGGCCTATGAGCTGGAGATTTTCTGAGAAGCTGGATTTTCACAGATTGGTATTCAGTTATCGGACATGCTCTGTATCTTATTCCCCCCCCCCCAAAAAAAAAAAAAAAAAAAGAAAGCAAGAAGGACCAAAACAGTGGAAGTTCTAATGATGTGACCAAAACTCTGGAAAAGCTAATTGGTTTGGAATAGGAAAACTTAACAAGTAGGTAGCAAGAACATAGTGGACAACTTCACCTCATTCATACTATCGACTCTGGTCTTTAGTCTATTGTCAAAAACCTGCTTGGTTCATCTGAGAAACCTGTGAAATTCTTGTTCCTTAGAGCAGGATGGATGCAGGAAAGGTGGGTTAATTGGTGGAAAAAAGACTAGCACTGTGTGAAAAAGGTGAGCAAGTGAGTGACTTTCTTTACCTGTTACCTACACTTTGTACTTTGGTAACACTTTGAGATCACAGTTGGGGATTGCTAAGTGCCTGCTTGCTTCTGACAACCAGTCGGCCTCTGCCCCAGAAGAGTTTCCCAGTTGTGTCAGTGTGTGTTAAAGGACGGTGATGCCAGACTATGTGGAGCCAGATGAAGGAAACACGTGTGATGGTATTTGGTATTTCTTTGCAAAGAACAAACAAGTGGCTTTACATGTCTGCCTTCAGCCATGAGAGGGCAGGAGCCATCTTCACTACAGAACAGAGGACAGGCTTGTTTCTAACCTGTTTTATTCTGTTTAGAATGCTTTCTGTAAGTGCCAGCCATAACAGAAGCCAAAAATACAGCCACATCCTGGTGCAGAAAAGCTCCTGAGAACTGTACACATTGTGGAGAAGGTGAAAAGTGCAACTAGTTTGACCCATGACAATTTCTAGATGCCTGAATAGTAAGAAAAAAGGCCTGGTCTTTGCTTCTCCTTTTGCTGAACACCAAATACCCCTAGTCCTCCTCCCTTTTGCTATGATGAGGGTTGTGCTCTCACTGATCAGGGACTGCTGAGAAAAGGAGCAGAGGAAGATGACAGTCATCTGTGGGGTGGGAGGGTAGGAAAAAAAAAAAGGAAATAACAAACACAAAAGGGAAATGGAAAGGCAACCATTGCATGTCATCCATGAGGAACAGCCTTGCTCTGGGCTGTGTTCTCCTCTATGTCTGAGTGTGTTTGTGTGTGGTGCTGGATGCTCCTGGCACAGCAGGGCAGGGTGAGGCAGTAGGAGAGCCCTGGAGGCAGCGCTGGGAGCAGGAGAGGGGAGTACCCTGCATGAGGGGAGCCCCCAGAGTGGGCGCGGCTTGCAAAATCCCCGGGGGGAAGTTTGCTGCATTGGGGCTTGGTATTTTTGTTGCGCTGATAAGAGCAGCATTGGACTGAATGACATCAAGCAAGAGAGTCCCACCCAGATGAGATGATCGCAGGAGGGACTGCATGGGCAGGAGACGCACGGTGTTACAACATATTCTCTGGGATCCTTTTGGCAATGGGAAAAGGCAAAAGCCATTATATAATGACCTACTTGGAACAAGGACATTTGTGGGATCTGAAACAAAGTGCTGTGCTTGTGCAACAGATGTCTTTGGGCCCTCGCTGAAACATTTTCATTCCCTGCCCAGGAACATATGTCCCAGAGGCAGAGGAAGGGATGCTGCTTCCCCCTCCAGACTGGAATTAGACCATATTGTTATTGCTAGAAAGGAACTATATTCTTGTCTTGTTAAATGGGATTTTTCTTCAAAAATACAGCATGCTATGGAAAGCAAGGGTCCATTTCTTCCTCTTCTTCATCACCTCCACACTATGGGGAGAGAGGGAAAGCACTTGAAGGTATTTTCTCCAATGGGCCTGAGGATTTTTGGCTGAGTAAATAGTTAGGGGGGGTGGGGGAGGGACTTAACGAGGACACAAAGTAAGAAATTAAAAACAAAGAGGCTGACTCCCACAGTGCTACACCACTGAACAGTCCTCAGGAAATATATATGCCATCTTCCCTGCCCTGTGCCAGAGCCTTTCCCAGGGACTTTTCAGAGAAAGCACCTCACAGAGGTCCTCTTTTAGGAGATTATGGTCTTATTTCCCACCAGGCATCAAAATAATCACCACACCAAAGCTGAAATCTGAGCCACTGTTTTTTAATTGTTAGAGTTGGCCAAATTTGACAAAATAACAGCCATGTCCTGGATTAACACTGGTTTAGTCCAGCGTACGGTTATTACTTCATAAACAAGAAGCACTCGAGTTACAGTCAAATTAGATTTATTTTCCTGCTTTATCTATCAAGTCCACCATTTTGTTAGTTTTCTACCTTTTTACTTTGTATAATTAATTTCCTCCTGCCTTGTAACCCTTTTACATGTCAATAAAATATCCATTCTCCTAACAGGAGAAAAAACCCTAGAGATAACCAAAGCCAGGATGGATGTAGTGTGATGCCAGAGGGCCTTATTTAACAAAGCACTATTAAAAATAATTATAGAGCAAACAGTTACCAATTTACCTAATAAGGGATAAATCTGTCTTCTAAAATGGCAGGTTGGCCAATACATGAAACTGAGAAAAGAAGTTGGAAGGAGACCAACAGGAAGCCATTTCTCTCTCTCTCTCTTTTTCTTTTTTCAGACCTTCTTAGGATAAATGCAATATCCCATTAGCTGCATAGAGGAGTGCAAACAGTGAGTGCAAACACAGCCCCTGCCCTGGTGGTGTGTTTGCTTAGCTGTGTTGGCTGTTTGAGCAGCAATAGACTCATTCTGGAGCCATCAGCTGCTGTTTGCTGTAGCATTTTAGTGACCTGTTGAGAAGAGTTTGGGCCAGTGTGTTGACAAATGCCTTTTCTGAGTAAGAAAACTCCCCGGGAGAGTCCCTGTTTCCTTTCTGGCTCTCTTCTCTAACTCAGGCACAAGCTATCCCCTAGCACACTCCCCATGCAGTGGAGTGAGGAGTCTGGCTGGACCCCTGGGCACATGCTCACGCAGATGTGACTGTCCCTTTGCCCAGTGGTGGCATCTCAGAGGCTGATACTACGTGACCTGCAGCTGTGCCCATTCCCATCCTCAGCCTGCCCAGGAGGCACTGCTTGTGGCACCCTTAGCTGGAGAGCGGTCCAAGGGACAGATCAGAAACAAACGCTTTTGCCCCATCTTTGCTGTGGACCTTCTTTTGAGGCCTTCCTGCAAGACAAGATTTTGGAGAGTGGGTGCTGGCATTGTTAAAAACCCACTGTGGGTATTTCCCCGACAGTGTCAGCCACCCCTGAGACCTGTGTGAGCACAGGTTCCTGCAGTGAGGGACCTGGGCAGAAATTTCTGCTTCCTCTGTCTCGTAGTTCCTGAATGTACTGCCTCTTGTATGTACCAGATGTTCCTGGACACCAGGGTCCCAGGGCTACAGCGCTCCTCTCTCATCTTTAGCCTAAGCACTGCAAAGTATTGCCTCACAGTCCCCTTTTGCTTTCGTTAGCTATGTGGGCACGTGAAAAAATAGTCAGCCTAAGTGGCATAATTATAGTAGTCCCCTCGGGCTGCCCTGGCCTTGGCTCTCTGAGTGTTGTCCAGAGTCAACTCTGCCTCACAGGTTAAACCCACACCACTTTGGAGATGGCTTGCAGAAGCAGTTTCTGTGTCCAAACTGGGGTTAGAGGCAGGTTCAGCCAGAAGGTAAGTGTCAAAGGCTGAGCCAGGGCCAGGCTTGGCAACATGGTGTTTAACTGAGCCTTGGTAGGCTTGTGAAAATGTCTGAGTGTTTTCCTCCAGAGGAACTGGCATGGCCACACAAAGCTTGTGATTTTTTTTGTCCATCATAACCTGCACTTAGCCTCTCTGTAGTGACTTTCCAATTTTGGGATGGTGAGTCTTCAGGAATGCCTCTCCACAGAGGGTTTCTTGAGTGTCTCTTTCCCTCTACCCCAAATCATACTCCCCTTCTCAGAAAATACCTGATGCCACCGACACACATTCAGTTTAGGCCTAACATTGACTCACCTCAAAATAATAAAGACACAACAAAGTCTGTATTTCCTTCTTGTCCTCACATTGAAGTTCTCCAGATGTTGCACTTGCTTTAATGCATTAATCCTTATAATCCCCACTAACTCGCTAATGAAGAACTGCTCTTGGGTCCAGGTTTTGGCAGATTTGGTCCCCAATGCCCTGGATCAATCACCATTTTCTGTTTCCAGCAAAGGGTTCCAGACTGATGTGCAAGAAAATAGCTTTTGCTATTTTCAAGACTGACTCCTTGCTCATGAGTCAGTGGGAACACAGCGATTGGGCTGCTCTGTTGTGAATGTTACATGTCATTATTTGTCCTCTGTAAAAGAAAATATTTGTTCCTTGACAAACCGAAGCAGCCCTTTCTCCTTCCTTTCCTCTTTAGCACACTGGATTTTCAAAGCTCTCACTTTTGGAACATTCTATTTCCAGTCCCGAGGGAGACAAGGTGATGAGCTGTCCTTCCTGATAAAAAGCTTGCAGTATTTTTACATTACAGAGTGGCTCTGTTTAGTTTGTGCTATATTTATAGCAGGGGAAAAAAAAGAGAAGTCTCTCCCATCCAGTAAGAGAGAAAATAACTCTGACCACATTATTATGAACAAGTTTTTCTTCTCCAATGTAATAAATTCATCTGAGCCAGGATTTGTAACTGGGGAGGTGCTTTCATAGCTATGGGGCAGGAGGGGACAGGAGGTGACTCTTAAACTGGCCTAATTAGAGAGGTCTAAAAATAAAGCAAGAGTAGCCAAATATATATCTATATATTTATTAAATTCATATAAATATATATAAAGCCACATGAACAGATATTGTTTTTCCTCTCTTTGCAGAGCTGGCAGTTGTTCCCTTCTCATGATCTGATCAGGAAGAGGTGAAGAGGCTCTTTGAGTGAATTTGCAGTGCTGGGCTCTGTTCTGAGGGCACTTTAGGGTCATGTTAGCACACAAATGGCAGATATTAACACACTCAGAGCTTTATTCTTTTCCATGGGCTCTGGCATTATGAGATCTGGAGTCAAGAGGAAGTGTTATTCCTTTCTCACTGTAGTGCTCGCCCTATTCAACATTGACCCCAATCACTTGTGGGGTAGGTAGGCTCAAGCTGCAAAATGCTTAAAAATGTCTTGACCTCTTAGGAAGTGCTGGGTGAACAATAGTTCAGTTCTGCGCAGGGAAGGATATGTCTTCTCTGTGTCCATCCATGGTTTCCCTGGAAGAATCCTTGAGTATTCTTGACCCCATGAGCCTGGGCAACTTAAATCCAACATGAGAAAGGTCCTTCTCTGCTGACTCCATTGTAAACCATTGTCCAAGCAGTATTTCTACAGATACTGCATTTGTATCAATACTGTATTAGACCAGCAGCACACAGAGCACTTGTTATGATATTCTAGTGCCAGGGAAATATGAAGTGACTCCAGATTTTGGAAGGGAGATAATGATGGTAATGGGAGGGGCTGAGGGGTGTACGTCCTGTTTTTAGCTGAGAAGATTGTCTGGGGCCCATTTGTCTCTCTGGGTGAAGGCTATTCCTGATGTCTCTGTTCAAGTCAGTAGAGAGGCTGTTGTTTCTGGATTTCTCAATAGAAATTTCAAAAGATGCCTTTTATTGCAAATTTGTTTTCTTTATCTCCACCTGCACCTTATATGCATGCACTACTTGGCAGAGCTTTTCTGTCACTAATGGTATACTGCCGTCCCTTTTGATTCTGACCTTGAATACTAACTGTTCCTCTTCCAAGCTGAAGACAGTCAATAGAGCCTGTTTCTTACAAGTCTTAACACAGTTGTTTTTCATTTTAGCTTTGAGGAGTCTCTGTTCAACCCTCTGATTAAAAATGTGGTGAGTGAATTTTGTGAAAATGTTGTGAAAGCAAACGATATGTGAAAATGAAAGTCTGTTATAATTATGCTCTTTCTAGCCATTATTGCAAAATGATAAACACTCAGCACTTCTCATAGTGCCAAGAGCCTTACAAACATGAATTAGCAATAAGTATCAGGTAGTCATTATAATCCCTCTGGTCTGTAACACAGAGAAACTGAAGAAGAACTGTGAAATGACACAAATCTCCCTGCAAAGTCAATGGTGGAGCTCTTTGGGGAAGAGGTCTTTTCTGTGTCCAGAGTTTTTCTGGCTCCTGGCCACTGCCTCAGTACAAATAAAGAATAACAGTGTCTGGACTTCTCATCTTTGCTCATTCTTCTAAGTCTTGGTACCTCCCATTACATGTGATTTTATCATTAATAACAAGAAAAACGTAAGTACTTCCTTGACAATTTCTGCTGTTAATGAGATTGTAATCTGAATGGTCACATCCTTTGAAGAACCCATTATGGGTAGAAATACATGGATCGCTATCTTGGCATCATTTGTTGCAGTAAGTACTACTTTTAATAGTCACATGTGTACTTTGGCCAATAGCTTAGTTGTTTTATCCTTTGTTTCTTCAGTCACTGCTTTTATACAAAACATGACCCGGTGCAGGTGCTTTATTAACTTTTACTTTCTTACACTCATCAAAACCAAAAGCAAACCTCTCTCTTTTCATATTATGTATATTTTACAGCTAAAGACCTGCTATTTCCTGCTGTCATCTCTGCTTCTGAAGATCAATGCAAAGAAATCCTTCAGCTCGCTGTAATCTCCTTATCATCACTGGTTATTGCTTTTACATTATGATAGTTAAAACCACCATTACGTCTCCTGGAAACCTTCCTCTTTTGAATTGCTTCATTGAAGGTTTGTTGGGGTTTTTTTTAACCTATAGGTGTTACTTTTCTAGTATGCCCTTAGTTCTGCTTATCTGTATTTCTCACATTTTCTGTAATTTCTTTCTGTCAGTCTCACTTGGGCTTGAACCTTACTGTCTTAACATGAAATAAACTCCTGTTACTTGTCTTTTAAACCAACTGACTTGTTCTTTATTTTATTTTCACTTTCTCTCTTCTTTTTTCTGCTCTATGCAATGAAATTCAGTGGGACTTCAAGAAGACTAATTTAATCAGTCTCAATTTTCCTTCAGGCTGCTTGTGGCTGGAGAAGGGCCCAAACTAAAACCATAAGGTCAACAGCTCTTTCTTCCTGTACCTTCCCAACTACTAAATAGACTAGTGTTGAACCTCTGTGCCCAAATCCACATCCAGACTTTACTAGTAATCCCTAATTTCATAATGGACTAAAGTAAAATTGGCGTCAGACAATTCTTTCTTCTAAGACGCTGGCTGTCAGCCTATCTTCATCTGGAATGGCTTCCCATGTACTCCCCTTGTACCACCGTGTACAATTGTGCCTGGAGTTTGAATAGAAACTCTCTTCCCCTGTAACTCATGAGAGCAAAAAACAACATAGTTAAAGAATAAAATGGGAGTGAAAGTGAGGGGTGGAAGGAGATCCGGTGTCTGGTGCAGAAGACAATAGCTAAATATTCTGCTGAGAGTTTTGTCCGGAAGCACTGTTAAGATTGGGGTACTTTTCTCTGATTCTGCCCTCATTTCTGTAGCCAGCGAGGGTCCTTCATGCAGAAGAGAGACACATGAAGCCCTCCCTATGTTACAGGTGAAATTGCAGAGCAGTCAGAGAGATCCAGGATTGTGAGGTCTCAAGGAACTTGAAACGTTTCCTCAGGAAGAGGCTGCTTCTTCCTGGTTTGTCCTGGTTGGATTTTGCTAATGAAATCCTTCCTAGGGACATGTTCAGTGGCTCACTCTACAAGCAGCTCTAGGCTCTCCACACCTAGTCTAATTCAATGACACCTCTGCCTGTTTAATATACACAGCACCAATATTTTAACAAACTTTTCCTGCTTGTTTAAATGTTTGTTCTTTGATGCTGAAAGCAAACTCCACCACTGGCCCAAGGATCTGAGCCCACTTCCTCTCTGGCAGCCACCATCCAGACAGGGGAACAACCAGAGCAAGAAAGATTATGAGAGCTTCCATGTGCAATCCAGGAAGCCAGAAAGGATTTCTGTTTCCAGAGTGCAAGCAAACAAGCTGTACCAATCTTAGGCCTGGCATGCCTATATATAATTTTCAGGCAAAGGGAGTGTGAGGCTGAGAGAAGGTCTGTCTGCTCTAAGGAAGCACTGTGACAGGGGTACTGGTTGTGATGTTCATGTACCACCCATTTGAATTCAGAGATGATACATCAGAATTTCCTACTTCAAAATGAATCAAGCTATAAAACAGATAGGGGATGCTTTTTTTCGAAATCTATATGCAAGAAAGAGGAGGCTAAAGTGCAGCAGGAATGTTCTGGCAATGCCTCAGTGAAAGGGGAGCCCAGTCACCCCAAGAAATAGGGGCTGCTAATTCCCTGGGGGAATAAAGATCCCAGAGAGCCTGGGAAAAACAAACAGGTCCTTCTGGGGAGTGAACTGTTTTTCAGGATTCCTTGGCAGGCAACCAGCCACTCTGCTTTGTAAGGTCTTGTTCTTCCTTGCAAGGAGGAAAAAAATAACTGAAGGGCTCCCATTTTATTGAATAAGGTCATCATAATGCACTCACAAGGACCAGTGCCGCTGCTCCTCATTGTGAGAAATATGTAGTGTAGCTGCACATTACAGGTGCTTGAATAAACAACATTACCACTTTCAGGAGACAAGAAAATATATAAAAGACGAGCCTAATGACTTCAGCCCAGCCAGCTTTCCCCCCACTCTTTACAGCCCCCCTTCCCGCATCCCAGACAGTCTCCAATTCAATACCACTGCCTGTCTCCCAATGTGTGACAGCAGAAAAAGGCCTTTACTCCCACAGGAACATCCAGTGCAACTCAGATAGGTTGTGGGGAGGTTTAACCCTTTTGCTGGCTGGCCACACACCATGTATAATCACAGGAATGCTGTGTCACATATATATCTGTTTCCTGATCTATATGTATTTTTTCTTTTACTTACCTTCCCCATTCCAGCATGGGCATGTCCCAACTTGACCACTACAGGGAAATTTGGAGTTGTGAGCTGAAAGACAAAAGAATGAGCTCTTTACTAGTATTTCTTTCCAGCCATTGTATTTGAAATAGTTTACTTTTATTTAGCAGCTTTTATCCCCTTCCTGGATGCCCATGGGAAGATGAAAAGGTCAAATAAAGATTGTCCAGGTGGCAGGACGATAAGCAAATAGCTATTCACTAGGATGCATATGATCAGAAATGGAGGCCAGGCAGAATTCCTCAGATCTGACCCCCATTTGCTGCCTGGTAGCAAACATTCTTATTTTTTCCCATTATTTTTCCTACCCGGTATGTATGGATGTGTGTACAGTCATATACATGTAAAAAATTCTGCACCTGCAAGCTTGAGTAAGTGAACACTTCCAGATGCTGAAAACATCTGAATTGTGAGAAAGACAAGAGTTTGTTTTTTTTCACAGACTGCTTTGGCCTTTAAAGTGTGTGACCAGTCCCTCAGCAGCTTCCATTCCCCTCCCATCATCAGTGGTGGGGGCAAGAAGAGAGGGAACAGGGGCCAACCCTGGGGTACAGCTCACAAAGTCCATCTATTCAAAGAGCCTCTTCCTCTCTTCTCTAACTTCAGGGGTGGGTATAGGGAACACAAGAGAACAAAGAAGGGTTGGGATCAGCAATAAAAATAGAAAAAATTATGTTATGTCTTCTCCCTGGCTTGTATGGGCAGGGTCCTGCCATCTGAGCCATGCAAGTGCAACTTAGTGCATATGTGGGATTTTACTTGGAGAACGGAAAGTATCCTCTGTACCTTCTATTCCCCAGTTTCATGCTCATTCAAGGATTCACTTGGACCAATAGCTGAGAGCTGGGTGGCTGGACTGATAGGAAGCGCAGATGCCGGGAGTAACCAGGATATATATGCCACACCTCCCAGGATATATACGCCACACCTCCCCTGTGTACTGGTTGGTCCAGTTTTACGCCTCTGCTTGACATCCCTGTGATCTTCATCTTGTCCTGTACTCCTGATTGTTGTGATCTAAATGCTATCTCTTCAGTACATAGCCTGCTATTTTTTATTGCATATTTCATTTTCTTTAATGAATGAATTCTTTTAAAAGACACTTTTGTTTTTACCTAAATGCCTGAAGTGATGAGCTCTGTTCATTAAGCAGTTAACCTGGAGATCTGGCAATGGGAGGGAGTTGAATTTTGACAGATAAATGGCTCTCCTGTTTATTTAAGTCTGAGAATAGATAAACAAATAGTTCTTGTGCTAATTACCAATTGTCTGTAGGGACAGCCAGGCACTACACCCTAAAGATAGAATGGTGCTGCAGTCTCCATCTGTGGCAGCTCACTATAAATAACAAAATTAGTAATGAACATTGATATGTTTTGCTATCCAGCTGCTTATGTAAAGAAATGTCACAGGAGAGGGGAACAGTGAGTGCATCATGTTCTCGAACAACCTGTATATCTTGTGAGGACCTTCTTCCAGACAAAAATCTGAAGGGTCCTCTTCAGACCACAGAAGGGCACACAGCTACAATAAATCACAGTCCTGGCACAGGCAGGGACCAGCACCTGCTGTTTCAGAAGAAGAGGTAAGTGGCTGTGATAGGTGGCCATCCTGAAGCCCCATAGTTAAGCGTATGTCCATGCACATGAGTTAGTGCTCCGTTTCCTCTTTGCCTCTCTAATTCATTGTAAGAGCCTGAAACTTAATTTGCTGCTGGCATAAATGAATCAAATGGAGGACTGCACCTGAGGCTTGCTGAAGATAGGGCTATGGATGGACCATGCCAGGTCTTTAATGCTGGAAGATGAAAGGTAACCTAGCAGTTAGGGCACCCACCTGCTGAGGCTCTGGGGGACCTGGCTCCCTTCCCAGCTCCGTCATCCATGCCCCATGCACACTGTTTGAGCCAAATTGCTTGCAAGCCCTGGCCTCTGTTCCCTGTTTGTAACCGGAGGCAGCAGCTGTTCCTACTGCACAGGAAAACCAACCTGCCTGCTGCGAGCCGGCCCGATACCCTGGCAAGGAGGCCAAAGAAGTGTGCGGGATAGATAATGTTATATCACCAGCTCAAAGCAGCCGGAGGCAGGAAGCAATGTCTCTGCTGCCCTGTTTGTATACCCTACCTGTAGGTTTTGCTGAGAGAGCCTAGCTCGAGCATGGGGCCCAGGAGTGGGAAGCATCTGTTTTCCTGTGCACATGCAAAGAAAGTTTGGAATCTAATAAACAGCCAAAGTTTACTGCTAGCCTGGAAAAAAAAACAAAAACACCAGCAATGACAATGCTCTGCTCAAACCTCTCCCTTTTTCTTTACTACTTGGAAACATGAGCTCAGCTTTCTTGGTATGGCTTGGTGTCATTTCATGTAGGGGTGACCAGCTGGTGCCAGAGCGTGCTGGAGTCACAAGCCGCTTGGCCTGGCCACAGTGTGTGGGGTTGGGGCTGAAACACAGAGCCAGACTCTGAATGCATGGCAGTCTCACTGGGAAAGCTGCAGCTCTAGGAAAACGCTGGCACATGGTTTGCCAGGAATTTGCTTCTGCCACTCAGACACGACCAAATTTCCATATGTGAACCTGTCTTACAGAAGAACCAATGAGAGAAGGTGGCACATACAGTTAGCTGCATTTTTAATGGGTTTATCTAGTGACAATGAAGGGTTCTTAGTCTCTGCTGAAGTTAAATGGAATTAAAAGATTTCAATAGTCCACAGGACTAAAGCAACCAGAGTCCACAACCACCTGAGAATGGAGCTAGGAAGCCCTTGCAGAAGAGGTGGAAGCAGGCTGAACCCCACTGCAGTCCATGGGTATACTTTCAACTTCCACCAGAGTCTTCTTGGGACTGGAGTCCCATTTTTGTTGCTAATAAGGTGACCAGCCAGCACACTTGGCAAGCACCCAGATGGATTGGGAAACCAAAGGAAGGGAGAACGTAGTATACACGTGACTATGAGGCAATTCACACACATACATGGTGAGAAGTTCTGGGGGTGGCCACAGCTGCCACAAGGGCAGACCCCTGAGATGAATATTTACACATACTTAGTCATAAATTTCCTGGGAAAGATGCTTATAATCAAAGGATAGCACCAGAGTTTAATAAGAAAAGCATGTTCTTACTGAAATCATGCAAAGAAATAAATACGTCTCTGTCTTTCTATGTGTTTGTTTATATGTTGTAAGGGCTCTTTTTTCTTGGAAAATGGGGAAAAACACTTTGATGCTTTTAAAATGTGCATGAACTGTTGACAGGGGTATAAATGATGTCTGTGGGTTTTGAGATGGCACTGTAGCACTGCAGCTAGCTCAGTGATCAGATGCAGGATGTTGGTTCATAGGCATAACTCAACCCTTTGAATTAAAATCCTATAAATGTGTTTCCAGATGTCACAAAAAAGCCTTGAGATGGCAAGGCTTACATATGTGTCTAGAACTTGGTGTATGAAGATGCCTGTTTAGAGTCAAGCAGGAGTTTGAATCCTGAAGTAGGAACTCAGCAAAGCCATCTCTGGTAGGACTGGATGGAGAATCATGAAGTTATTGCCAAGTTACAACAGTGGTGGCCCGAAGTCTGTCATTTTAGCCTCTGATTTTAAGAGCTCTGCTCTGTATGTAGGGTCCCTGCAAAGATAGCTTTGCAGTTAATCAGTATTTTGGCACTGGTGTGTAAAAGTGAGTGCCGGTATGCATATATTAGCCTCTATTTGAAAACACAGGGCTGTAAACTATGACACTTTCCCTTTACACTCTGCCCTTCCTTTCCAACAAATAATGAGGCTTTCAATAGTTCTTGTAAATATATTAATATTTTCTGTATTTATTGCTGGTGGAGCAGTAAAATGGAGTTGGATCTAAACTGATCTGAAAGGGAGGAACCTTTCATGAAACCTGATCTGTCCCATAAATACAATGCTTTTCACTCTTGTTTTATTGAGACCCTCAGGAGAGATGCTTGTCTTAGGTCTGTGATTTTGTGTACTGTCTTGTAGTCCACAAACAATCCAGAATGTCTCTTTTGATTTCCTTCTGCCATGTTTAGTTTTGTACACTAGTTCACATTATCCATCTCGTCTCATACGATGCATTTTCAGTTTCCCGCATTATTCCTTCCTCTGCAAAGCCTTTCCAGTCAATGCTAAAATGAATAGTCCAGGGTGCAATGACAATGTCGATAATATTAGGAAGGATTTGGGGGAGATGGAGATATTAAAACTTTGGTCTCTTGGCACCAGTATTGTATTACCATAATGTGTAGTGTTTTCAATCAGGCCAGAAACCCCTAAAGCACAAAGTACTGTAATTTTTGCTTCACGCTTTCCCCAGAAGTAATAGAGTGATTTTTTCAAGCCTTTATACTCTAAAACTGACCTTTCTGTTTATTTAGGTGCCTTTACTTGTATGAAGACAAAGTTCTGGGTGGGTACCTAATGGATTATGTGAATGTTGTTCATGCGCTTGAGTGCTAAATGTTGAAAGTAATGTGTGTGGCACTTCCCTGGTGTCAATTAAATTGGAGGAGCAGTGAATATATATGATTTCCTGTAAAAGCAAGCAAGCTGATTCAAACTTACAGGAAACTAATGATGTCATGACACAATGTCATTGTGTTTATGGAACTATCTTACTAAAAATCTGAGCTGAAGATCAGCACTGGTTGCATGCCGGCCTTGCCAGGCATGGCAAAGTCAGGGCTGTATAGTGACACATGGAGGAGAAGCAGCAGCGCTCCCTATTATCCGCTTACTCATGAGTCGATGTAATCACCAACTACATGCAGCTTGGCTCACTCAGTGGATTAGTACTGTGGCCCCATGGAGGTTTGTGGTGGCCAATGACTATGACAGACGTGTCCTTCCCCTCTGCTGTTTACCAGATCAGAAATAGTGTAAGAAACAACAAGCAATGATAGGAGAACATGTTGAACAATAAGAGCTGCCAGCATTAACATCTGTGCTATATTAGAGACACGTGATATGGATTCCTTTAAAACACACACGTGTGTATTCATTACTGCACTATAATTACAGCACAATGATGAAAAAATCATTAGCTGGGGAAATAAGACCTATGCTTCCAAGCCAGCTGAAGTAAAACCTGAGGAGAAGTAGCTATCCTCAAGGGTCTCCAGAGGAAGGAGGAGACAGGAGTTATGATGAGAAAAGTGATTACATACTTGTGACAGGAGGAGTTCAATAACACCTGGATCAAGACAGCATTGTACAAGGTAGGACCTGAAGCACTACGGTGATTAATAGGTGTCATGGCAGCTGGAACACAGCAGTGCTCCTTGTAGCAAAAGAGGAGACAGCATACCATTTTAAGATGGGTTAAATTTCACAGAGCTTTACTGAGCTGGGGTGATGAAATCAGTGCTGTGGATTAGTCCGTGGTAGTTTTAGGTGTCTGTAAGGGAGGGTTGTAAAATCAAATGCTAATAAATGAACACACGATGCAAAGCACAGTGAGGGCAGAGGACAAGGTTTTAGAAAGCAAGCAAGTTTTGGAGGTGTCATAAAGAAGAGACAAGAATGAGGCTGCTGATTACAAGGTTTTGAGGGAGAGAAAACATTCAGTAATTTGAAGGGGACGTCACTGCTGCAGGCCTGGATGTCTGTGAGAGCGATGGGAGGACTGGGAGTGAGTGCAAAGCAAAGGGTTAGATTTAAGATGCTTTAGGTGGATGGACTTTTCATTTCATTTAGCACTTGAGCTGAGGCCTCCAGCTTCAGGTAGGAATGAACATCTAGACTAACTGGATGGAGATATTGCATAAATCAATTTGTGCTACTAACTGAAGTCAGCAGTGCCTTAGAGTGTGAAGATACTTCAGGGTGGTAAAAAATTATCCTTTGATTCTATTATTGTTTTTAAAAAGCACACACACACAAAAAAGAGAGAACCCAATAACATGACTTAGTCCCCACATCTGTGATTGAACAAACCACAAACCAATGTTTCAAGGCTCCTAACACTTCCTGTGGTTAGAACAGGTCATGGAAGTGAGTGGAAAGGGTTAAGCATGAAATGGAACTTTTTGTCATTAATTAAACTTCTAAAGTTACTTAACATCTCCTTTGTTTGAGACAGAAGCTTTTGGGTTCCCAGTAGTCCCCCTCAGCATTCGGAGGACAAAAGTGTGAGCATTTGGTATTATTCTCATTCCCTTGGAGCTTCAAGTGTGAGAATTATGTGAACACATCCAGACAAGCAGATGTTCAGCAAAAGAGTAAGATAATATGTGTGTGTATGCACTTGCGCATGCTTGTATTCATACACATATCTAGCAGTCCTGGTCAATAAATCCCCATTACCACAACTTAAAATACAGGCAAGTTTTTAAAATATTCTTATGAGTACATAGAAAAGTTTAATTTCTTAATGTGCAGTGTTTGCTTAGCCAGGAAGCTTCTTGTCTTGCCTTGTTTGCTAGGAGAGTGAATACATTCCCTCAACTCCTCATGTTGAAAAACTTTTAAACATTTTTTGTGGGATGCAGTGGAAGAGATTCCTCTTCCTCCTGACCTGAATTGGGTACCTTTTGCTTTGTTTTTCTCTAATTAGAAAATTTTGTTCCCCACGTAAACACATTGCAGAGGGAGAGATGGTGAACACCAGTTGTCGACAGGGTGGGGAACTCTCTAGGAATTTTCTTTTGATGGGTTACCTTTGGAAAATCTGTAGCGCCTAAGCTGTGGAGAAGAAAGGAGACAGAGGAGAAAAAAAATACCTCGTGAAGTTATGCTGGAGTCTTCAAAGCCCTCTCTCTTCCAAGAACCCATAAGGTTCACAAGATACTGTCCGACGGAGCTCTCTCTTCACTCAGAAGGCTTGACTGTCCCTTTTCTAGGGCAAACTCTGAATTCTCACTGATTTAAAAATAAGCAGCATGGGGTTTCTTTGGAGAGAACAAAACTTCCCCGAACTTCACAGTGGAAAATAACCTTCAGCAACAGGCACCATAGGAGTAAGTAGGTCTCACTGAAGATGATCATTCCCCTGTTACTGTTGGTCTCTAACCTCACCATGCAGTCTGTTGCAAGTGCTTTCCTGTCTCCAAAGGGCAAAGTGATTATGGTTCTCACCCTAGCTTTTACACAAAATGAAGCTATGTGCCTTGACTGCAAAGCTCATGAGAAACATGCACAACTCCAAGGGCTTGGTTGTGATTTCACAACCTTCTGTAGCACATTTGAGAGTGGTGCAGTTATGTCAGTGTAAAATGAGAAGCGGGCCCTAGGCTTATTAGTACATTCATCGAGAAATACTCTGCCTGCCACAGAAATGGCTCTCATGTTTTATTGTAAGTCTCATGCTGTTGTAACTGTGCCAATGACCCCGTGCGGCCTTGGCTGACATTGCCATGTTAGATGCTGGCAGAAAGAGGGCCAAAAGAAATGAGCCATGGATGCTGTGTGGTACAGGGAATGGGAAACCATGGTCCACTGGAACATTTGAAATACCCTCTGGGCTCTTGAAAGTTGTTGGGCAATGGATCACCGCCTCCTTCCTTCTTGCCATTCTTCAGTGCTTAGAGGAAAGCTCTCTTATTTTTATACTTTTTTAAAAGCACAGCTAGTAATCTTAATTAATGGTCCAGATCATAAGGGACTTCGGACATAAAGAACAATGAGGAACATGATAAGTGTCACACTGCAGCTGGCGTCTTGGGCTATGTCTATGTTAGTAAACTGAGCAATGATATAGCAAGGACAACAGCCCTGACTTGTCTATACTGTTAAATTGTCAGAGTGATCTCTGGCATATTCTGGCTCAAGCCAAGTAGCCTTCCCCCAAACAATTCCCAAGCACAACATGGAAACCAGCCTAAGTCTGCAGCCATACCCCCTATAATACTGTGGAGGCTAAGAGAGTTTGATAGCATGGCTGGGGTTGGACCATGCCAGAGTTGCCAGAGAATGGGCCTGGCACTGTATAGTTTGCTACTGTTAATGTAGCCCTGATCTGTCTCACAGGGTTGAGTAGTGGAGCAGTTTTTATCTCACATTATGCTCTATCTTTGTATCCTCTCACATTAGTGTTTTATTTCAGTTGTACAGATGAACGGTCTATCACAAGCGGCCATATGTCATACCATTCCCATATGATATTTTCCACTGACTACCTTTTTCAGACTGAATTCATAGTGGATGCATTTTTCACCTACAGACACAGATATTTACACCACATTTCTTTTGTCCACTGACCTGGAAAGTCAGGTATTACCTCACATGAGAAATGTTTATGCTATGGGCCTAGTTTGTCCTATTTTACAGCCAGATCTTATTTTCAGCATTTTGAGCCCTTAGGCTCATGCAAGAATTCAAATACTTCACTAATGTGTCCTGGCAGTGAGACACACACCCCCTGCTTTTTGTTCTCTGGGACATAAGTGTGGGAGTAAGAGTCTCCAAAGCCCTAGTCCATGGACCTACCTCCTCCATGGGCTGACCATGGAGTTGAACACTGGCAGCAGCTCTTCTGAACCCTGAAGTTGTTGTGGCATCTTTTGCAGGCACCTAGAGCAGATGAGGGCCAAGTATGAGCCTTGTTCTTCCTAGATCCACATTCTCGTGCTTCACAGTCTAAAGTTTCTTTCTCCAGATAAAAATCTTCTGTGTTTATCCAGACTAATTTTTAACTCATGTCAGAAACACTGAGGACATGAAAGGCAGCCATTGTATTCTATGACTGAATTAGCTCTGTGTCTCTTGAGATTTCTTAGGAACTTTCAAATTACATGTTTTTGGTAGGAGCCAAAAACTGTAGGAAGGGCTCTTGTTTCACCATCTCTCCAAACTCAGCAGTTGTTTGGGAAAGAAAATGAGGTCCCAAAGTGCAAACTTCATATTTTCAAAGCTGAAAGTGTCATGTTTCAATGATTTTGTGAATGAGCACTAACTAACTGGTTTGTTTTTGCTTTCAAACTGTAAAAGGGACATTTTTCTGACATGCATTTTATTTCTTCATGTTTCACTCTTGAGGCGAGATTTTGACTTTGGGTTAGGGAAATAATCTGAAACCTTGAAACCACTCAAGAGCTGAAAAAACCTTTTCCTACCTGGGCTTTAAGGGCATGAGCCCACAATGGCACCACATGGGTACTTGTCTCCCTCTTGTGGCTGGTTCCATGAGCTAAGATACACTCCTGCTCCACCTGTTTCCTAAAGCCATTAGAGCTTCCAATGAAGCAGAAAGAACGTATTCAGTGGGTGTCCTGTGTGACTGTCCTATATGCAAACGTTGTCTGTGACTTCAATGCTGTGACAACCTAGTTTGCCATTAGGTGTCAAAACCAGTGTGGGGGTCGGGCAGGCTCCACACAGGGCATAGGCAGAGTTATTTTCAGCTGGGACTGGCTTCCGTTTACTTCTTTTCCAGCTGTAACAAGAAGGGCTCCTGAAGTGAACGCATTCAGAGGAAGACAGAAGAAACCACTGTGTGGATCAGCCTTTTACATCTTGTAACCACCACCTCGGTCAGCGGCATTTTTCCCCTGCTGAGCACACACATTGATGTACCGCAGGCTGCAGTGGCCAGGAATGGCAAGCAGCAGGAAGCAGAGAAATTCCTTTTAGAGTAACACATAGACCCTCTTCTTTAGCTTGGGCAAGCCTGGAGCGGCAAAGGATGCTGTGGTCTCTGTGAGCCCACTCCTTCTGTTTTGTCTAGAGAGAAAGGGTTCGCCCTTTACTGGAAAAAGAGGTGGAGGCCTGAGCTGATTTCATCTGTGAGGCAATATCCCCACTTCTCTGGGATAAATGAGACAAATGTGAATGAGCTGGTCCACACCCAGTACAGGAAGGTATTTGTTTCTTTCCCAGGCACATTACTGAGGCTGACATAGGATCCAGGTAGGATTCTGGAATGTGGGCAGAAACCCACATGGCGTTAAATGGTCACGTGCCTGAAAGAAGGCCATTTGGCTTACCAGGGGAGCTCATGCCTGGCTCTCTGGCTGGAGGCAGTATCAGGCACAGGGGGTGAGGCAAGAGGAGCAGAGGCACCACTCGCCTCCGCTACCTGTTGTCACTGAACGTGCTGTCCTTCCATTGCTGCATGAGCATTGTGCTCGCTCACAGGCAAAGCCTGAAATTAGACTGGAAAGATGGGTACTTGTTTCCTGATTACAATTCTACCTCTTTTCTTCCCATCAGACCTAATGCCATTAAATTATTTTCCAAAACTGGTTGCTGAAGTCTTTTAGAGTGGTGCTGGCTTTATTTTTCATCCAGGTAGTGCCAGTACCTCAGAAATGCAGCAGCTGAACTTCTCTGCTGCACTTCTGTGCTGCACAAATTGTTGCTATCAGAATATATAGACCAAACTACAGGGTAGTGGGAGCTCCTTTTAAACAACAAAAAAAAACTTTGCACTGACAAAGAAAAAAAGTCTGATCTCTCAAAGAAGCTAAATCATACCTCAATCTGTTTACGACTACTCAAAACCTGTCTCAAGTGGGAGAAGCCAACTGGGCTTTTCACTTTTTCTTGGTTTTGTTTCTTAAATTCTGAAATCAAGGAGAGTTTTGTATACACTTATCCTTGCGGGCTTCTCAACTGATGGTTTCACCCATCTGTTGTGGGTGGGACAATGAAGAAAATGTTCAAAACTTCCCATGCAGAGGTAGATCAGCTAATTCCATGCTCAAAGAGTAACAGGTGTCCAGGCTGTGCATCTGCGCACTTTTGGACTTGAGTAGCAAGAATCTTGGATACTGGACCTTGAGGACAGAGTACTATTTCCTATGCATTTGTAGACAGCCCTAATTAGCTAAATGAGTTTGTCTGCATCATAAATGTAAAGCAGCGCACACTGGATTTGTCTCTAATTGTGGCATTGCTGTGGTGATGGGTTGCAGACTTTTTTTTTTTAACTTTCTCATTAGTACTTAGCTTTAGGCATTTGTGAGAAACCACAGCCTCCAAAAGCTCCCACTCCTTTCCTCTCAATTTTGACTCACAAGGTTTTAATGGATGAACAGAAAGCAAAGAAAGCCTTTGGTTCTCATACCATTCAGCAAACCTCCGGCTGGCACTGGCATTGTTTGGAAACCCTTGTGGGGATGAAAGCAAACTCTGTACAGATGTGGCCTCTTCTGAGACCGCTCTTTGAGGCCTGTTGATTCTCAGAACAAAAAGCACGTGAGGAGGGTGACTGGCAAGGGATTTCCATGGAGCGTTCTAAGTGAAGTTATTTTAAACTGATCCTGCACCACACAGGGCTAGTGATAGTCCTTGGTGGGAGGGGTTCCCAAAAGCACAAACGCTGCTGTGACCCTTTGTATGCAGCGAATTTTTCCATAACCTCAGTGGGACCGGAGCCGGCACGTCCGCCACACAGTGGGACACTGCGTGGAGATCCTCTGGGCTGATAGGCTCATGAAGCACACCACGAGGCAGGCTCACCAGTTTGGAGCTGGGAAATGTAGAGCTGGATGAATGCGGCAAAAAAGACACATGTAGACAGCTTATGCAGGGATAGCTTGGGTGTTTCTGTTCCCAGACCTTTCTAGTGAGGGAGTAGGGGGTTAACATACATGGATCTGGCTGGTGTGTATTTTTGGACTGTGGTCTCCATCCATGAGAATTTAATGGGGTGAAGCCATCTGGTTGGGTATCTCTGTGCCTGCCGTAAAGACACGCTCATGAAGCACTTACAACAAATCCTGTCCTTTCTTCATACACCCTCACACAGGGAGTTTATGAGGCATGATATGCGAACCTTTCCCCATGAAAGAATTAACCAGCTCTCAGAAACTGGGAGTGGTAAATAGGGTCCCTCCTGAAACAAATCCCACTATGAGTATGACTGCTGATTAAATTGAGGCTTTGGATGGTAAAACTGTAGCCAGGGCAGGAAATTTGATTACATCCATCAAGTCTGACTTTATGTCTTATATCCGTCAAGTCTGACTTCATGTGGCTAATGCTATCCTAAGCTCATCACTATGGCAGCATAGCATTTCACATGCAGAGACAGAAGCCCTGGCCCCACCGAAGGCAATGGGAGTTAGCTCATTCATTTCAATGAGGCTGTGGTTTCTTTTGCAATGTCTGGTAAAGAATGTTTATCTCCAATTCCTCTTCCACCCTGAGGTATTTTCACTGATTTATTGCTTGATGATGCAACTTTTAAGCAATCCTGTGAGGATGGCCTTTTGTGCCCGAAGTTGAGGCCAACCGAGATTAGGAGGGCAGCTGAGAGGCTGTGGTTGGTCACCCAGCTTGTGATGCAAGGTCCCAGGGGGACATGGACCAAAGTTGGCTCGAGGCGTCCCCACAGCAGGGAGAAGCAAGCTCTTCCGGGAACTTGGAGCACTGCTGCGAAAGCTCAGAGAGGGGAAGTGACTGACCCCTTCTTCCCTCCTCTCTCTTCCCACATGTCTGCAAGGTCTCAGCCAAGACCATTAAGGAAAGGTTGTGACTCTTCCCTGTAGGGTGGCACATCTCCGTACCACACCAGCACTGGTCTACACCCAGAGAACCCGTTTGTGCCAAAGTTTCTGGGTTGCCGAAGTAACGCCAGGAGACACAATTTCTATATGTGATTTCTTTCTTTTATGCCATAAGCTAATTGCTTCCTTGTATCACAATATGTTCCAGCTGTTGGTCTTTATCTGTTTCTGGGTTTCTTTCGTCACTCTGGTGCACAGATAATTTAGAAAGGGTTCCCACATTTCCTCTTTTACTTCAAAAGGAACAAGAAAACAAGAACACTGACAGGCAAAATCTGCTTGCTCCTGACTGTGTTTCTTCATGTGTGAGGGGCTTCAAGATGAAATTCTCCAAAATTTTACCTATCAAAAGGGTGACTTCGCATTTGTTGATGCAGAGCAGAGCTTCTTCCTTGGTGACACTGCACATGTAGAAGCCCAGACTGCTAAACTGTGCAGTGTGCAACAAACCCAGCTTTAATCTCTAATGTGGTGTGACTATTTGTCCAAGCTTACAAAGACTTCCCTGGCTTGGGAGCGAGGGAGAATGTGGACCCTTTAGTTTGTGTGCAAAGTTTGATGTCATCCTTTTGTATACCCACCAACAGATGACAATAATTACATTGAATTTAGTTCCTCAGATCCACCGGGCTGTTTGAATAGGTAGTTAGGTGGTACACAGGACTAGCTGGACAGCCAGAAATCAGATTCTCAGAGCTGCAAGCAATCCGTGTGAGAGGTGGATTAAACAGGTCCTTCTTCTCCAAGCACAGCCTCAAAACATTTCCCAACACCTAATGTGTTCTCAAGATATAAAGTAGCATATCAGTTTTAATTATTTTCAACTGCAAATACGTTATGAAGGGAAGGGAAGAGAAGAGGTATAAGGAGTTGCCCAGAGAGGTGGGTGAACTTGGCAGTGAGACTCAAAGCTGACCTTTTCAAGAGCTGTATTAATCACTGGCTAAGCTAACATCTGACTTGTAACTTCAACAGAAGACAGGCTGCTGAGTTTATGGAAAGAGTGAGGGAGAATTTTTCAGTGAATCGTGAGGAAGAAATGAAAACGGAAATTGCTGTACAGGATAGGTGTGAACTGCAAGTGAGCTGGCTAAATGAGGTGAAGCAGAGGCTGTTCGCTTTAGTTCAACGTGAGTGTTATGGGATGCAGGTGACCATGGATATCCTGATCTTTGGTTCCTACTGCTCTCCTTTGCTTACAGCTTATTGATGGAAACCAGAGATGTGAAGCACTAAATACCCAGGTGAAAAATGAACAAACTCTGAACTTCAGTGACCTCTGTTTCAGGCTCATTAGTCTGATCTGTCTTGGGAGTGTCAGCTGGTGGCCAGATTGTTTTTCCTAAGGAATAGCCAGCAAGAGAGGTCTACTTCATGACGATGTTGTTCATGAGCAGGGTGAGTTGCATCACGCAGCTTACAATGCTGTTGGGTAAATTCATCCAGCAATGATCAGGGCAGATTTAAACTGCACAGAATTTTTATAACGAGTGGGGTTCATCCTGACTCCAGATGACATTAGTGCTACTGCTGTCCTCGCCAATTCCTCTCTGTGAACATGATCAGACAAGCCAGCAGGGAATGGGTACTTCAGCCCTTTGGATCCTCCTTGGGCCATGGGCCTTGCTGCCATGGGAACTGTGTCATTTAGTGGAAGTCCATTTGGAGTATGGGGCCCAAAGCTGGCATGTGTGTTGCAGTAGTGCAAGGCTGGGACATGTCCCTGTTCGGGGACATAACAGCCTAAGCCCAGCTGGCCAGGCAGTCAAAGGATTGGCACCCTGAGCTCACATAGCGAACCTCATGTTAGATGTGTCTCAGTTACATTTGCAAAGGATGGTACAATGTATGTCTAGTGAAGAAAGGAGTTTTAGGCTGATAGAAGTGTGCCTGCGTTGGGACTTTGTGCAGGTAGAAAAATTGTAGGGCTGACCTGGCCTTTGCACTGCTCCGGGGCAGACACAGGCAGCAGGAAGGTAGGAAGCCCCACAGATACCATCGTCTTTTGTAAGGAGGGGCTTATACTGACTGCAGATGACATCAAAAAACACTCTGAGTGCTGTCAGGTAATAAAGTAACAGTGTAATTCCACCATGCATTGCTCACCCTCTTTACTGCAAATATAGCCTGAGTTCCCAGATTTTGAGAAATAAGGGCTTAGATCTAGGGTTCAATAGAGCTGATCGGTTTGAGAAAATGATTCAGCTAAAGCCAGCACTGACTGGAAACAGAGGGCACCTCCTCTGGTAACTGCTACTCCAGCACCGCCAGCTTAGGGCTGAGGTCCTCAGTGTACTAAGCATTATACAAAACCACAAGGCAAACATCCAGGCAAAACACTACGAGTGAATAAACAGGAAAGCAGACGTGCGCGGGTGTAGTGGGAAGATGGTCAGCACAAACGAGCATACATCAAGTTGTGACAGAAAATCATCACTGCTCCTAAGTAGTTACCAAGCTAATCAGGGGTAGATCCTGCTAGCCCAGTGTAGCCTATTCTGAGACTGATTATTTGACAGATGGAGATGTGAGAAACAGTCACAGCGAAGCAGGTCCTTCAGCCACTCACACAACACTGAGTTTTCCCAGGCGTGCCGGCCAAGTGTGCTCAAGCCAGAGTTTCTGTCTTACCTAACCCATAGGCCTGGACCTGATCTGTAGTAAAACTCCTGATGAGATTTCACACACTCCTTTAGCTTAGATGAAGTTTAAGGATGCAATGAAAGAACAAAGCTCTTCTTGAAGATGAGTTCTTGACTTCCAAAATAAAAGCCCAGGGTTTGGAAACCTGAGATCAACATATTTCCACTGATGAAAACTCAGTTTTGAGCATGATCTGACAGACCTCTGACTTATTGCCTATCTGGGAGTGGTGGAAAGTATATTTGTTTGCAAATCTGTGCATTGGGAAAGACTTGCAGAAGTGTTTTTTTCTTGGATACAAGATGACCTATTATCAATATATACAATTATATGCTGAATGCTGAGCAAAATAAACCGTGCTTCAAGAATTTACAGTCAGACAAGATGAAGGAGAACTATATTCATTTTGGGAATGAAGAACTGAAACACTGGGAGATAAGTGACTTGCCATGAATCAAACAGTCAATTTGTGGCAGAGCCAAGAATAAAATCCAGATCCCACTGAAGCAACCTAACCAGGAACATCCTTCCCATTGAATAGCTTAATTAACATAAACTAAGCAGCAAGTTGACTCAACATGTTTTTAATTTTACATATGTACTTCAGAGAACATGATAATTGCATTTTATAATCTAAAAATAAACAAACACATATGTCTGTCAGGAAAACAACAGGCACAAAGGAAAAATAGTTCATCCCTTTATTATATTTGGTGTGAAGTCCTTCGTCAGGACTAAAATTGTGATGTGAAGTGAAAAAAGAAGGCAAAGAACTCTATCCTTCTGCACTAATTTGTTAGAATTGAAAATAACTCTTCTTTTAGGTCTGTGCTATCTTAGTGCCAGGGCTCTGTGTAAACACAAGAACCAAATGACGGATCCTTTAAGCACAGATCCTGTCAAATCCACCACATCATCAGTCAGCTCAGTGATGTTCAGCAGGCAAGAGGCAGACCTGAGAATTTGCTAGCACCTAATATGTGCATTTGAAAGGGTCCAAAGATGGAAGGAGTCTGGAAAGCACCTGAGCCCTCCCATGTGCTGAAAGGGAAGATGAGAGCAAAAGAGATACAACAGCAAATCCCAGTCAAGGAGAAGATGTCTTTTAAGCTCAACAACAAATCTGTCTATTCTTTGAAGTTGGCTATGCCAGGCTTCATTCCCAGACAGCAGGGTGAGCATTCCTCTCTAAAATTAAGCCCCTGGCAATTGCCCCCCCCAGGAATAGGCATGTACTGAGTGTAGGAAAGCTACACATGAGTGACAATAGGATTTAAAGAGCAAGGGAGAGAGAGGAACTGATTTAAACCTCATGGGAACGTTCATGAAGCCTTTTCTACATGCAAAACACTTGCATTGAATTAAGCTAAATCAATATAAGCCAGCTGGAAACTGATCAATGGGGATGGTGTTCACAAGCAAACAAGAGATTATTCAGCAAGGGCTGCATACCAGCTGAGGGCCACGTAGCCCTGGTCAGCACAGATTCATGGGGAAGGTCAAAAGGCAACAGCTCTTATGGTAACCATTCTTGCAATGCATGATGCAAGCACGGCCGTGTGTCTGCATGCTATGCCCCTCCCAGATCACAGTAACATCACTACCCCTGACAACACAGTTCTGAGCCTGAGGCAACTACCCCTGCTGATGAGAATATATCTTCTGGAGCTTGGTGCTGTGCTAGAAGGCTTGTGGAGCTCCTGGTCAGCCTAGGGCACATGCTGAACAACTGCGAGTCTGCCCATTGCATGTTTTGTATGTAGATCAGCCTTTACTATCTTGGAGTCTGTTCTGCAACTCTTTCCCAGAGTTACAGTGAAACAAGAAAATTTGGCAGACCCCTGGCTTTTGTCTACAGAGCTGAAAAGGCACAGCTCTCTCTTCCTGTGACATTGCTACCAGTACAACAAAAATTCCGCTTTGATTTTCACTGGGGAGATTTTGTGCACTTTTTTGTATGTGAGGAATGTCAGGAAAATGCCAGTAATATTTGATGCACCTAGAGTTAAGTCTAAGATTGCACTTTGAGGCAGAAACTTGTCAAACAAGAACCTGATGGCTGCAAACTTCCAGCCACTGCATCCTTTCCAGGACAAACTGCTCCTCTTGCACTCTGCTTTTCTTCCATGAACAAAGCTTGAAGACCTTATAAAATAAAGGCCAGTGCCCCATTTTAACATCTTCATTGTGCCTACAGGCTTCCACGGTAGTACCTCATTTTGGGGAGTAGATGCCATTCAGAAGGTGGGGGGCAGTAGCTTTCAGAAAGGCTGTGCCCTGCATACAGCATGCCAGGATTGATCCCACTCCTGTGCTCAGGTTTATGTTACTTGTTGCTGAAGTGTTGGGAATGAGAGACTGAATGTGACTCCATTTTTCACCTAACATTATACATCTATGTATCTCATGTTTACATCTGTAGCAGCTGATCTGGACAAACTTTACGATCAGTGGAGAGCAATTGGGGGTTTCAGAGCTTGATTTGTCTGAACTATCTGTGACACGTACTTCAGGCTGAGACTAGCTGCTCCCCAGTAATGTCTGTATTGCTCCCCACTGATGCCAAAGACAGTGCTGGTGAGCAGGTCAAATATACACATCTGCATAATATACATCTACAGGATACATGTCTTTGGATAGGTGAATCCTAGCCCTTGAATGAAATTGATTTTGAGCAACACACTGGTGCCCATAGGTTAAAAAAAGGCAAGAAAATGCTTTGACTGGAAGAGTGGAATCACTGAAAGCTCACCTTGTGGGAGTTGGTTTTCTCTGGAAGCATGGAGGGTAACTGGAGAAAGGGCTTTGTTGTCTATCAGCAGATACAATGGGCCAAGGAAAAGGAGGAGCCTGGTTTGCTCTAAGCTGCTGGGTAGAGGTGTGCGGGGATTATGTGCAGGCACGTGGACGCCCTGTGTCATTCTGGCCTCTACTGCTAGTATGTGGCCCTCTGTGGGAAATGCTGCTAACTGACTCTTCAGCTGGATGCTTTTACAACAGTTGGAGGTGACTTTATTTTTGTCAACAGCTGGTGCTGAAGTACTGGATGCTTCTAATAGTTTTGAATTAAGCCTGACATCTGAGGCTCACCAGGATGCTGTATCACAGGAATTTGAAGAATACTGGCTTCCACATAAAAATGAAATTTGTGAACCATATGTCATTAAACATTACAATAACCAGGCAAAAACGCAGTAGAGTTTGTGGTTGTCAGGGTGTTAAAGAGCCAAGCTCCTTGATTTTGAGGAGCTGAGTCTCTAGGGAGAGAGCAAACATGGCTAGAACGTGAGACAAAGCAGTCATTTTTTGGAAATGCAGTTAAAATTTGCCAGCCAAGTGAAGTTACCTAGTTCAGACTAAAACCTACATAAGACAGACAGTTCTAGGTTGCCACAGAGGATGTAAGCTGTTACAAGAGAAGAGACTGGCAGCAGAACGGTGCATTGAGCTTGGAGCTGCCATCCTCATAAAGCAGCACACAGATCTACGAACAACACAAGTCAGGACAATGGCTGGTATTTGGAAAAACCTTCAAGAACCACAGTAATTTCTTTCACTTTCCAAGAGCTTCCCCAGCATGGACAAAGAAGACAATAGCATCACGTCCTCAGATGACTCTTCATGGGACCGGTGAGCAGTGATGCAGAGGACTAAAGCATTATCATCTTGAAAGCAAATGAAATGCTCGTGTCTTGAATGTGGATGCTGGTGCAAGCTGAAGTCTTGCCAGGAATGGGCATGTTAGCATGGAAAGTAAAAACATAGGCAATTGACCATAAAGAGGTGAAGCTCAGGACTTACTGTGGTGAGCTAATTCCTGTTAGAGTTGTGACTAAACTCATGGACAATTAGAAAATTGGAAGAAGTACAATTTATAATCACACCAAGGGAAAAAGTTATCCATGAATAAAAACATGCCACTCCCTTCATCTCATTAAAGAGGTAACTCACCAAAGAGGCAGAAGATCAAAACAATTGAAAAAGAGTTTGAGGATATCTTCCAAGAGAAAGGGAACCTGTTAAGGCTTGTCACATATACTGAAAGCATAGGCCAGTCAAGTGAAAACTCCCATGGCACGGGAACAGTTGGTCAGCTGATGCAGCCTGGCATAAATTTCTTTACGTTGGAGAAAAGAGGTATTTATTTCAGAGACAGCCTTACTAGACAGTTGTAAAGGTGATCATGTCCTTTTTTGGTAGATCTAGTCACTTGGCATAGCTAATGGATAACACAGCACTGCTGTTCAGGGGATCTGAGTTTAAGCAGTCTGTGGTGAAGCACAGTGTGAGACATTTTCTTGCTAGTCCAAATTTATACTGAGTACAACAGGTTGGTAGAAAGCAGTATCAAAATAAGAAGCCACCCACTGGAAAAGAGTAAGGAGGTTAACTGTGACCTGAATTTAGCATTGTTAAATTACAGGATTGTACAGAAGATGAGTGGTTTGTCAGCAAAGATTTCCTTCAGCAAAAACCTGAAGAAAGAATGCCTGCAGTGTTAGAAACTGATGACACCAAAGCCTGGCACATCTACAAAGAAACAGATGAGGTAAAATAAACCTTTAAGACCTGAGGTCCTGGAAGCGTCCACTTATACACGAAAGCAAAGCTGATGATCTACACGCACACACACAAAAAACCCCCCAACAGTTGTGAGATCTGAAATGGTAGCCTTAAATTCATGACATCATAACAAATGGGCATTTCACCTCTAAAAACACAGGTAAATTCTCCAATTTTTAGAAGAGACAGAGAGACGAAGATCACAAGGTCAGTTATTTTGCTCAGGAAGATCTCAAGCAGAGGACGATTGGAACTGTCTGAGGCAGCTGCATCCTGGATTGTGGCACAGTAAGAATGAACAACCTCAGAGGTACTCATCAGTAACTGTGCTGGGGATTTTACATTGACGGGGATTTTGGGAAGGTCCATGCAACTCCACACAACAGAGAAACCAACAATGTTAGTTACTATGCTGCATACATGTATCTGGGATTCTATATTATGTTTTTGCTGGCAAAGATGCATATGGAGAATTGTACTTTTAAGAGGCTTTCCGAAAGCAAGAGGCAGCAGCAACTGCCTTGATCACAGGCCCATGTTATGCATTGATGGATAGGAGAAGATCAAGCCCTAGTGAAGCACAACTTCAGACTTGTTCGCTCTGATTTCAGAACAACAGGCGCAGCTCATTCAGGAATACTGTGTACTGCCATTTAGTAAGAAAGTACTGCATCAGCTGGCATTCAGGATAAGCATCTCTCGAAGTCAAAATAATTTTGCAATTGCTCAGAAACTGATTGTACTTTCATCATAATACTGATTTGCCAAAAGATCACATATCAGTCCACTATAACTTGGGAAAAATAAATCAGAAAGTACTTGAAATGCAAGGTTTCTGCAATTCACAATGGTTTATCTTTTTGTGAAAAGATGTCATCAAGACAGCATTTTCTAGTGGAAATGTTAAATGAAAGCAGCAACATTTTAAATAGTATGAGAAGATTTCATTTCCCTTAAATGCAGATTCTTTCCCCATGAAAATACATTAAAACAGTCTACTGACATAACTTTTTGTGCAAAGCAGTACCACTGAGACATTCCAAATCACACAAGACTTCTTATTTTCTAATGGCCTACCTGCTCTCTTTTGCTAGGATTACAGTCTCTTTTGTTATCAGAATACCACCAAACCAACAGCACAGATCTAAAAGCAGCGCCTATGAATGTTCCAGGAATTTCAATGCAGCTAGTTACAAGCATTAATAACTGTAAAGTTAACTAGGACTCAGAGGTACTTAGGTATCTAATGACCATTTCTGCTTAATACTTTTGCGGCAGAGGGACAAAGCATTGCAATGGTATTGAAAATATCTGAAACACTTTAACGCAGCATATCTTCTAATTTCTAAACCCTTTCCCCTCCAAAACCCTATAAACCTCAAAATGCCAATAGCAAAAAATAAATCAAAGTGAACCAAAAGGGATCTCCTTAATAAAACATAAAATTATTTTTCCTTCTGTACTCCCCATAGGGTTATCACATCCCAACAAGGGAATAGTGACATCAGTTCAAGGTGTCATCCCCTCTCTGAGTCATTCAGCTACACAGAAAGGAAGGGAAAGGGAAAGCATTTAGAATGGGTCTCCAGGGCTTTAGCCCACTGAATTCCTCCTAAGCGTACAATCTCTGGAAGAAGTGGAGGAACCCCTTGAGCAGGAAGTGATTCAGAAACATACTCTGCTCTGCTTGCAGTGACTCACAGTACATCAATAGCAGAATTGTCCAGAGACCTATAGAATGTCAGGACTCTTTTTATACCATTGTGCAACCCCAAGTACCAAGAAACATGTGTTTCCTATCACTCATCCCAGCTTTATGCTAGGCTAATAGATATTAGTCTAAGGGCATGTTTGAAAGCAGTCCTGGGCTTGCATATATGTAGAAAGTTTTGTGCTCAGGCATATTGTTATTATTGTTATTGTTATTGTTATTGTTATTGTTATTGTTATTGTTATTGTTATTGTTATTGTTATTGTTATTGTTATTGTTATTGTTATTGTTATTTAGATTGCAAGTGTTTCTGTTGGAAATTGTATGGATGCAATTACAATTTATTCTTTGTTTACAGCAGGATGCACTACATAAATATGTATACTTTGAAATGTACATATGTTTAAGAATATATTCTACAAGCAGGTTCCATGCAGACATGCCACCAGGTGTCTGCAGCCAGTCACAGTGGTCTGTAACACTGCAGCACTGTCAGAGGAGTGCTGATACCCAGCCAGCCTGTAACTTGTTACATGGTGATGTTTTACCTTTTGAAAAATTTACCTTCTCGTGACCATTCAGGCTAGAACTTTCCACCCTGAGTGCCTCCCTAAAGATGAATATATAGAGAATTTCAGGTAAAGCAGTAGGCTAAATAGCCTTACACAGATACACTCACACATGCAAGCAAAGCAAGTGTTGTTGGTTTGCCCATAGTGAAGAATACTTGTGACTGCTTATTTGGGAAACTGACAACTCCAGCTATGAAAAAAAGCCGATGAAGTGTAGCAGTCCTTGGACTTCATCCTTATGAAAATTTGGCCAAATTTGGTCAGATTTCAAACTTCTGGTACCTGCAGTTAGCACTTGCTAAGTGCGGTCTTGCCTAAGATCTACCCAAGACTGTCAAAGTGGCTGTCTGCACTGAGCAGGTTGCTGAAGTGCAGAGGCTCACCAAGATCTTTCCCTGCAATTGCAAGTCTCAGGTGCTATAGGTACTGTACAGAAATAAGGGAGTCTGTGGGTGTGGAAACACGAACAAACAAATATAGGGAAGCAAATTACTTAGTGTGAACTGATAGGTAGCAATTATTCCTGTTCATTCTTACTCTGCATAAAAGGGGAAGTTGGGAGGGGTGGTAATTCACAGCAATCTAACCTTCAAAAAAAGGCAAATAAAATACCTTACACTTACAGTATAGTAAGAGCCATTGTGCAGACAGATACCTATTTGTGTTCACTAAAAGCTGATAGGATGTGCTATTGCATGGTGATGTTTTTGCATATTTGTCCCTTTCTGTGTGCAGGCCACACTCCCTGTGCTGGGCAGTGTCAGGGCTACAGCACCGCATGTGAAAGCCATGGTTCAAATGTAGAAAAAACAAGAACCACCTCTGGGCAGAAGGACTGGATTTGGACAGGGAGCAATGGAAAGTCAGGGTTGACACTGGGATTGCTATGGAAGCGAGAAACTTGAAGTAAAGGTCTGGCTGGGTAAGAGTAAGGACAGGAGCCAAGAGCAGAACATATAGGGACCAGTAAGACAAAAAGTCTGTGTGGAGAGACAGCACAGATGTGACCTGATGTATAGCAGTGAAGAAGGCAAAGAGTGGCTGGGCAAGGACCTATGGGCTAAGGAAGAGCAGGCTGTGGACAGGTATCTTATGGAAGGCAGATATCTCACAGGGATCAAGGTACGAACAGAACTGGGATGGGCTGGGGAGAGAGTCTGAAATAAAGGAGTACACTGTGAATGAACCAGGTGTCTGAGGAGGGAGTCTGAAACAAGAAATAAGCAGGAAGGCAGAGTACTGGCAGGGAGGGGAGAGAGCGTGGACAGAGAGCCAGGGATAAAGGCACTGGATGGGTCAGCCAAGGCCAGTGGCACCAGTGGCAAACACTGGGACGCAGTGGGCAAGATGTTTAGGACAGGGAAGAATAGGACAGATATCAAAACCAACTACATGAGGAGAATAGGACTTGCCCAAGGACCCACGATAGGATAAACCCTGCAGGAAGTCAGAGCTGAACTGGAAGGAACAGGGAGGAAAAGCCTGCCTCCACTGTGACCTTCTCCTTTCAGAGCCTAGAGTGGATTTTAAACATCCTGAGTGTTACCGGTTCTCTCCTAAGAGAAATATTTGTAGAAATGTCTGTATGACCACAGGTGATGAGTGTGAACGTATGCCTGCACTTCATGAAGTGCAGGTCAAAGTGCCAACTTTGGTGAGTCATGCATGTGCCAATATATGGCTTCCAAGGGGAATTTTTTTTTTTTCCCAATTTGCTTTGTGGTAAGCCTAGGAATTGCCATGCCCATATATGATGTGAAAAGAACCTTATTAAGGTCAAAAAGTTAAGCACCCACACTTTAGGAAATGCAACCCTCATTTTCCTTCCCTGTACATAAGCATTATAAATCAGTCTTTAATTTCATGACTGTGAGTTATTTTTTCCACAGGTCCCCTTCAGAAGGGTCCACCAGGTGGACCTGCTCTGAGTCCTAAGGAGGAGGTTGTTTGCAGGACCCCTGCTTCATTTCTTCCAAAAGTTGGAAAATGCATAAATTATGAGTCAGGGAGTGGCAGAAAAAGAAAGGGCACTTTGATGATTAAGGCAGCTGAAAGGCATCTAGTGAATTGGATTCTGTCTCTAACTGTGCCAAAAAGTCCAAATGAAACTCTGAGAAAATATTTTAAATTTAAATCACACTTCTCTGGAGGAATTAATGTTGTATCCCTCAATTTTTGGCCTTAGTTTGAAACTCTGGAAACTGACTTGAAAATTGTCAGTCCTGCTGCAATTAATTTCTGAGAATGACATCTTGGACTGCTGTTTACATACAAAAAAAAAGAAGAAAGAAGTAAAAATTGGCATGGAAAACAGCAACTGAAATTATTTAAGAGCTGAAGAACATGTCTATCAGTGAGTTGCTTACCAAACTTTTTGACATGTGACTTGAATACAGGTTACAAATACCTTCCTGAGGAGTAAACACCAGCTGTAAAAAGAATCTTTAATCCAGTAGAGAAAAGTAAAGTAAGAACCTATGTCTGTGAGCTGAAGCTAGGCAGATTCAGATGAAGAATCTGGCATAAAGCTTTAACAGTGAGAATAATTAATCACCCCCAAAAATCAACCCCAGCAAATCATCAGCTCCCTATCTCCTGAGGTCTTCAAAGCAAGACTACTTGCTTTATACTTTGGATAACCCTGAATTATTGGACTAATTACAGGGATAACTGAGTGAAATGTATATATAGATCTGTAAAATACAGAAGGTCAGACTCTGTGACCTAACAGCCCTTATCTTTACTAATCCAACTGCCAGGCAGTCATGGTTGCAGATGAAGTCAGTGGAAACTTCTGTATGATTATATAAATTGCTAAATAGTCCTACACTGACAGAAAAAAACAAGATCTAAGGTATCTCACTTAAGACACTCATATATAGTACATACTTTTGAACTTAATCTCTCACTAGCTCATTTTTACATCTATAAAATAGGGCTGATAATCTCCCCTTACCTGGAAGAGATGTTTTGAACATGCACTGGTTCTCGTTTGTGAAACTACAGTGATGAGAACCACTGAAATGCCCATAGGTAAAAGAATAATCCTCACCTCAGGACAGCATTTGAACAGTGTGACAACAGTGGACTAAAAAATATGAGGAGGTAGCAGCTCATTCAGTCAGAACCAGGTATTAAATGATGCTGAAAACTTGTGAAAAAAAGCCCCAGCATGTAATCCAGTAATCAAGGACTGGCACACAGATGGATAAGCATAAGGGAAGCTAATAAAGTTGCACAATCAACCCTGATTCTGGCATTTCCAAAGAAACCTACAGTCTTCAAAGTGATCATGTTCCTTGGTTTATTAGCTGATACATTCTCGATAGGACACACAAAAGAAAAAGTAATATAGTAAACTATGTAACTGCAGCATGACAAACTCAGGTGTATCTCCTTTGAGCCTACACTAGAGAGGAACTTGTCTCAATTACATAAACCAGCAACTTATTCCTGAGGATTTGCAAGTTGTCCTGGGTTAAGCTGAGACAGAGTTAACTCTCTTCATAACAGTTAGCAAGAGGCTGTGTTTTGGATTTGTGCTCAGAAGAAAGCTGTTAAGAAGTGATGTTTACACGCTGCCAAGGTCGGCAGACCGGCGAAGCTGGGAGGGAGCATAGCCCCAGTTACTAGCCTGGGATTTGATCTTAGGTTCAGGATTGAGACCCATAGTTGCCAATGATCTATTCCATAACATACACCTCATGCCCAGTATATAGGTGAGGACCCTCTGGAAGATCGACCCTTTTTGGTTCCGGATCTCTTTTGCTCTGGGTCATCTCACTCCAGGTGGTTGCTCTCCCAAGGCCTTTGCCCCCCCACCCCAGTCAGCTCTCAGTCTGGGATGCTCAGACTGTTATCTCCATTCTGTGAGTGCGGTTTCAGGACTCTCCCTGCTCCAGGATCGTTAGCCGGGAACAGGCTGAGCCTTGGTCATCGGGTGGGGGAGAAGTATCACTGTGTATCACTCATTTGTATATAGTATTATTTTCAATATTATTGTAGTTTAGTTATTAAATTGTCCTTATCTCAACCCATAAGTCCTTTTTTCCCTTTACTCCTTTAATTCTCTCCCCTGTCCTCAGATGAGGGGGGGGGGAATTGCGTGAGCAGGTGTATGGTTTGGCCCCCAGCCAAGGGCTAACCCATCACACAAGTCTAATGTGAGTCACACTGGAAAGTGGTGAAGAGTGAAGCTGATGAGATCTCTTCGACTAGAATTCGAGAGGAAAAATCATCCCAGGAAGGGATGCAAAGGAAGTATGATTAGAAGAATGGATCATGCTGAAGGAGAAATGTCAGTTACTATGTGGGTAAGGAGTCAACACCTAGAAGACACTGTGTAAATAAAAAACTATCCCAGGCTACATGGAACCTCTGGTTTTGTCAGAGCCCTGAGATCATTAATAGCCCTAATGACCCTGAGAAGTCTCACCTGGAGCCCACACCCATGGCCTCAGGAGATCTATTTAAGCTCCTGCATGACCATAACCCTGTCTAGCTATAAAGCCCACTGAGTTAGACCTCATCCTATGGATTGGCTTCCTGGCTTGGTTTTTGTTACTGTGGACCTGCCTGATGATCGCTGGACCTGATGCTATTTCCTGAACTACTGATGAACTTCCTGGCTAGACTTCAGACCTGTTTCATCACCATGTTATTGTATTTTAACCTGAACTTTTGGTTGAATCTGGTCATTGCTTCTGGGTCTGTCCTGCTCGCCTTTCTCTGGCACTGTGGGACTGAGACCTTGCTGGCAAGGCTCCCACTTGGCTCCTGGCTTACCTCTCTTCGAGGATCAGCCCTGCTCTTGCTGCTCCCTGACAGACTTATCCTGGTGTTTGGATGTTGGGAGCTCTGGAGGGAGGAGCTGCCTTACCAGCTGGAGCCAGAAAGCAATGTATCAAGTCTCAGAGGAAGGGAGAATTCTTCAGCCAAAAATAACAAATTTAATTTTTTAGCCATAACAAAAGTTTGGTGACGGGTAGCTCTGTGTGTGTGCACCCAGAGCTCTAGTAGAGCTGTAAGATGACATCAGCTCAAGGAGCATGCCAGCAGCCTCTCAGTCATCCCTTTCCTCTTGCTTGCCAAGAGCTGTTGATGCTTCCCAAAACATGTGGTAAAAGAAGCCTCATGCATGTTTACATTCAAGGCAGGATGAAGGCCTGCCCCTGACCAGGCTGCCACAGTGTACTTCTGAGTCAAAACAATGCTGCTTTGACAGAGGCTAATTTCTGATGGGTGCTCGTTAGCTAGGTGAGGCATTCCCTGTACTGGCACTCTACTGTATCCGTTTATCTTCTGTGATATTCTGATATCTGAGGAATTGGACTTAAAATCAAATGGGGAACAAAAATGGTCAGCTTAGGAATGATGGGAGTAAGGTCTCATGCTTGAAGCCAGCCTTTGTGAGTGGTTTCTGAAAGCTGGTACAAGCACAGAAGCTGTGTGTAAGCTTTGAGAAAAGCACTGCGTCTCCTCTGCCTGTTTCCCAGCAAGTAAGTGTCATGTAATGTGACCGCTGCTGTTATCTTCCACAATGGAGATTAACAGGAAAGAGTTTACTTTGTTTTATAGACATTGTAAGCAATACCAACAATGGCCAGCTTTTAACTACTGAACAGCTGAAGTCTGAAGGGGATGGTGACCCATCTGCTGCGGAGAGTGGGGTCTGGTGGGGCAGTGTCCCCTCTCAACATCTTGGTAAGTGACTGAAGGGGATTAATTGGTAGGCTTGAGTCTGTTCAGTTGGTGCATTAGGTTTTATCATGAGAGTGGTTAAGCTTAAAAAAACCCTTCTAATATAAAGGGGAGGGGTACTATAGCTTTTAATCATGTATGATAAGCTGGGCAAACTAGTGGTACCTAAGTGCTCACAGGAAGAGTTGGAACATCCTCCTCTTAGACAATAGCTGGTACTCTTGGGCAGTAAAAACCTAGTCTAAAAGATGGATTAGAATATGTTGCCAAAAAACCTTTCTTTGGACAGAATGGAGTACGTATGTGTCTCTAAGTTGCGTATGTTCTTGTTAAAACACAGGTGTTACACAGAATCACAGAATCACAGAATGTTAGAGATTGGAAGGGACCTCGAAAGATCATCTAGTCCAATCCCCCTGCCAGAGCAGGAACACCTAAATCAGATCACCCAGGAACACATCCAGGCGGGCTTTGAATGTCTCCAGAGAAGGAGACTCCACAACCTCTCTGGGCAGCCTGTTCCAGTGCTCTGTCACCCTACC
>WKFP01015148.1:0-33890 GCA_011057875.1 Pterocles orientalis
GACCATGAGCCAGCACTGTGCCCTCGTGGCCAAGAAGGCCAATGGCATCCTGGGGTGTATCAGAAGGGGGGTGGTCAGTAGGTCAAGAGAGGTTCTCCTCCCCCTCTACTCTGCCCTGGTGAGACCTCATCTGGAATATTGTGTCCAGTTCTGGGCCCCTCAGTTCAAGAGGGACAGGGAACTGCTGGAAAGAGTCCAGCGCAGAGCAACAAAGATGATTAAGGGAATGGAGCATCTCCCTTATGAGGAAAGGCTGAGGGAGCTGGGTCTCTTTAGCTTGGAAAAGAGGAGACTGAGGGGTGACCTAATGAATGTTTATAAATATGTGAAGGGTGAGTGTCAGGAGGATGGAGCCAGGCTCTTCTCTGTGACATCCAGTGATAGGACAAGGGGCAATGGGTCCAAGCTGGAACATAGGAGGTTCCACTTGACGGTGAGGGTGACAGAGCACTGGAACAGGCTGCCCAGAGAGGTTGTGGAGTCTCCTTCTCTGGAGACATTCAAAGCCCGCCTGGATGCATTCCTGTGGGATCTGATCTAGGTGTTCCTGCTCCGGCAGGGGGATTGAACTAGATGATCTTTCCAGGTCCCTTCCAATCTCTAACATACTGTGATTCTGTGAGATTTTTTTTGTTAATATGCCAATTAGGACTATCTACTATGCATACAAACGTTCTGTATATGTGGAAATGGATAGATATAAATTTTACTTATATTATTTTTGACTGAGCCTGAGTTTATCTCCATTCTAAAAAGACAATATTTAAAAACAAAGGAAGAAGACGAATATCTACATTTCCAGCTAAGTGAAGATTTAGAGACCTCAGTTTTCATTTAAATCTTCTGACAGAAATTCTTTTATCTTCAACACAAATTTCCTTTGACATACTTTCCCTGGTTAAATTTTGTTTTAGAATATGATCTGAAAAGCCTTTCATAAGAAAGCATAAATTATATATATTTCTTTACTAGTGTTGGGCTCATGATAGCTGTAGGAGTAAGACGAGGGTCCTCTACCAGGACAAAAACAGTACAAAAACCCAGTCAACATAGGGGCTCTTAACCAGTTTTCTTATAGATACAAGGAGGAATGAATGATTAATGCAGTGCTGATATATTACTCAATGTTGCACGCTAATGCAATGGTTGCATACCAAGGCTAATAAATATTGTTTAAGAGTTGTCAAAAATAACAGTCAAACAATTGATATGAGGAGTTTAAGAACAAAAAAAATCTCTGTGTGCATGTACTTCATACATAAATATACAAGAATTTTAAATATATTTAGTATATGTATATAAAAAGCAATCCCATGAACGGGTTTACCTTTACCTCTTTAATTTTCTCCCCTGTCCTCAGGTGGGGGCGGGGTATGGGTGAGTGGGTGTGTGGTTTGGCCCCCAGCCAAGGGCAAACCCATCAGTGACAAAATGTACAGTGCAGCATACAAGAACTGTCAGAGATTTCCATGTTGAAGAACTGTGGAATTCTAATTCTAGACACTGAATTTTTACTGTATATTATCATTTAGATAGAAAATTTGTATCTCTTTAGTCTTTTAAAATCCACTTTATTGACCTCTTGTAGTGACAAATACTATGGAAATTTAGTTGAACATATATTTCAACTGTTCCTTAAAAAAAAAAAAAAAAAAAGATGACTGACAAGTCACCTTTTGGTAGATCCCGTAACACAGATGATAAATTTAAAACTTTGAATAACACACCTTTAAAGAATTTGAATGACCCTATATTCAGTTCACTTTCTTTTTTTGCTTTCCTGTTGTGACGGAATAGTGTAAAGTTATACAAACAGAATTTTAGCTAATGTGCATTAAGATTTCTTTAAGTTAAATTTAACACTAAAGAAAGAATATTACTTAGCTCTTCCATGACATTTATTGTTTGATATCCAAATACTAAAAATATGACATTATACTAATTTTCCTCATCCTATTCATGAAGAAAATACCTTAAAATCATGGATAATTTCATGAAAAATGATACTAGTGGGTTTAAGATAATGAGATATTTTGAGAAAAGAGATCACAAACAGGATATCATTGCACAGTTTTGGGAATTTGGGAATGCTCAGAGAATTAAGTTAAAAGACTTCACTGATAGTTTACAAACTGAAAACAAGATAAAATACACATGTGAATAATTATAGAAATTTTTCATTCAGTTTGGCAAGATTTAGTAACAATGAAGAAAAAATTACATTCTCAAATCGATATTTAGGCAACCACTTAAAAGCTCCTTTTTATGGTCTTGACATTGAATAATGTTGAAAAAACAGTCAAGATCTCCAAATGGGTTGAAATCTTTCCCACTTCTAAATAGTAAAAGTCTATATCACATTTTCAGAGATACATAAAAGATGTTAAGCTATTTTTGGATATACTGTTCTTCAAGGGACATCTCAATGATAAGGATATAGACATAATCTCTTTCGTAAATTCAGAGTTAGAAGGGGAGAGAGAAAAGCAACATGGCAGACGTCTGTCAATTTAGTACAGTTCTTCAATGTACAGCATCTCCATATATCTCTTTGGGGGAGGAAACTAAAAGCTCTTCCATTCAGAAGAGACAGACTGCTCCCATATCACATCACCCAAAATTATAATTTTCCTTTAATTATGTTTCTTCTGTTTCAGCACAGTCAGGGACTGACTGGTTGAGACAACCGTAATTAACAGGTTTTGTACTATCTATCAGCAAATGTTTCATACACAAAATCTTTTAAGGTGTGAGCACATTGGTTAGGGGTATATCCATTCCTAATATATTTTCATTATTAAGCATGTGTGTTTGTACTTCCTTTCAGCAAGACACACATGACTTTGTTCTCAGTAGAAGCACAACAACCCCTTTAGTGTAATTGCATAGCCAGGCAATACCTCCAGTCACCTGTCTCAAATCTAAAAACATGATAGAGGCCAGAATACCCTAAAATGCAAGCAAGCGGCTCTCATATCACAAGCCCTCCTGTCTCTGACAACTACTGGATTCCTGTATTTTAGTGAAATGTACACATCCATCTTCCTTTCTAACTCATGCTTTGTGATTCAAAAACTGAATAGTGCAGAAATCAATACCAGTCTATTAGAGGCCAAATCTAAAATGACTTTATTTAGAATCTGTCACAGAAATAAAGTTTATCTTCTTAGGTAACTGCTAGCTATTGAATAACATCACATGCACAATATTCCTCCTTTCATTTAGGCACTGCAAATGCATTATGGGACATCTTCAGATTCTCAAAATGTGAGCAATCCATTTGGATCCATATTCTCTTTCAGTCAATAGAAATACAAGATGGTAATTTGCTGCAGTAATACCTTGTTGATCTTAGAAACATTCACAAGCAGTTAATGTGGTTTCAGCTGCCGCAGTATATTGTTTTGCCAAGAAAAAATAAAAGTTTTAAACCAGTTATTGTTAACTATGACAAATTCAGGTGAGACAAATCCATGGGCAGACCTAATCTATTTGCTTTCTCAGTGGTCTCTGCTCCTAAGAAGTGTATTAAATACACAATCAATGGTTGTGCAGGAGACTTATCAGCCTATTAAAGTAAGCAAAATTCATAAAGTAATGCTGGGAAATCATAAACATATATATTTGCACAGCACATGTTATGTAAAATATGTAACTTACACATATGTTCCCATCCAGACTTATTCGTGTGAACTGATTCTTACTGTTGAAGCAATGAAAAAGTATCAACATAGTCATCTGAATTGCTGTTTCTGAGATCGAGAATTACAAAGGAGACAAAAATCAATCCACGGATTAGGAAAGATAACACAAACAGGCAGAATATTACAGGCACACTGTCGTGGGTTCAGCCACACACACATTACAATGAGTGCCAAGAGAGAGGTTTGAATATTAAGATATCACAAGGTTAATAGAAAAGGTATGTTACTACAGAGTATGGTTGAGAGTAAAATCCTAACTTACTTGCTTTATACTTATTGGTGTAGGAGTTTTCCTTCCGTCACTTACTATGAGGATGGTTTAATATTCAGGTTTATTGGTAATCTGTTGATGGATTTTATAGGGACAGATTTTCATGCTCACTGAAATTAATAGTTTTCAGAGGCATTTTTTACTCAGTGATATTAATTTTTTCCTTTTTTTTTTTTCGATAGGATGATGGATCAAGGCCACTGCAGTTAGAAGTCCCTTCCCATACCTGTTTGTAGCAGTTAAAGAATCTCCCAAATCACAGCAGTGTTATCTTGGCATTCGGATTGCCCACCTGTCTTCAAAGGAGTTTGATTTTGTGTCTATGCAGCCATAGAACAGTCTATTTTTTGAGAATAAGGAGAAGTGCCATAATCCATGGGAAAAAATGCATGCTTGGTTTGTGCCCACAATTATACATATATAGTCATATGACTGAAGTCTAGTAATTAAAATATTATAACTATCTCAAAGGCTCTTGTGACCATGAATGCAAAATAGGATTTTGGTGTTATTTTGTGTACTGTCATCTTATTCCTCCTCAGCTCAAGCATAACTTCCATTGGAAATAATCAAAGAAAAGTAATTTTTAATAGAAACAGAAAATATTCATTATTATTTTGCAATATTATTTACGTACAGTAACTGTGAGTGCACAAGTAAATATTAAATAGGATTAAATTATTGAGTAAAGAGTCAGAAATTTCTCTTTCACCTCTGCTGTAGAGAATAAAATTAGACAGTTAAAATGATAATATTTAGTCGGTTAAAAATCTATTATTCTCCAGTAAAATTAAAACAACTGTGAACTCTTCTCTTCCTGAATCCTTCCTAAAATCTTTGGCTATTACAGTGCAAAATGCTGGCTGCTGTGTAAATCACTCTGACAGTAGCAATGTTCTTCCAGTAGGAAATCAAGAGCCAGGGATTTTCAAACCCCATTAAAACTGTGCAGTGTATATTTTGCAATAGAACACAGCTACACATGATTAAACTTCATTGAGGAAATCACAAGGCATGTCAGTTAAGAGACACCACGGATGTGAGAAGTCATTACAGGTTTGCAGTGAATTAGGTAGTGAATTCAGGTTTGTAAATTGGAGAAGCTGAGCTGTCACTCCACCCATGCTGCTCACAATGGTAATGTTGTCAAAGGGCAAAAGGCAGTGAATATCGAGCAGAGAAACGATCCTGAGGTGGAGGTATTTCTCTTAGTATAAACAGTGAAAAAACAGGGGTTTTAAAAATAAGCATATTTCCTCAATAAGCAATTAGCAACTATTAGGTCAATGAAATCATTCCTCAAGCTGACCAGAACATAGAGATGAGAATGGCTGGAAGACAGGAGAGTCATGCATGGATCTTCAAAAATATATAGCATTTGCACCAAAAACATTTTAAGCAATTCCTTCTCCCTCTTCACATTCATTCTACTACAACCATCATATTTGTCTTCCCGTTCTTTTCAGTTCATCAGCTTGCATATTCTGTTTACCACAAGCACTGCTGTAAATTGCTACATTTATTATGATGCTTTGAATAAAATGCTTTCACCTCCACATGGTGCTAAGCAACACTTCATGATCAAGAACTAGTAATTAAGACAAACACAAAGAGAACACATTGGTAACACAGATTTTCTGAGTTGCCCTAGAAAGACACAGATGTGCGACATCCGAATTTCACTTTGAAATTAAGTGATCAGCTACATTTGAGAGGAAATCATACAAGTGATAAAAGTAATCTTGGCGAGATACTAAAAGAAATGTCTATATCTCTATTCAGCTGTGAACAGATAGAGGATGATGAATTTCATTCCTTATTAATTAAAGAGGTTCCTGAAAGGCCATGAACTCTTCCACAAGGTTCTCATTCTTTACTCAGTTCTATAGGATGGTAAAAACAGAGGAAGTTTTTTATGATGTTCTATATTACTTCTAAAGGAGAAAAAAAATATACCTCCTGAGAGGCAGAGGCTTATTAACTGCATAGACAGTGGATGTAAAAAGGAATACTGTCAAAAAAAAAAAAAAAAGTGACTAAGTCTATTGGCTCTGCCAGTTTAATCCTTTCCCAGTTGAAATCATTATGGAGCACACTGTGCAACACATGGAAAAAATGTCTTTGTGAAAATAAGGCAGCAAAAAGAAAATTAAAACAAATCCAGACCAAAGCAAACAAACAAAACACCCCTCCCCTGCCAGGTTTTTCTGTCTGTTGATACATTTATATCAAATATATGCAGTGTTTAGGAAGTTGCAAATATAGAGTATGAACTGCTGGGCAGAAAGAAGTATTCTAGAGCCACCTAGGAAGTTGAATATGCTCACTGATCTCACTGAAAATAAATTATGTTTTGCTGTTCAACCCTACTACACGCAATCACTTGAACCAATGCAGGGAGAGCAGCAACATCTTTCAGCTAAGATGGCTCTTTCAGCAAGCATCACAATTTTAGATCTGTATTAACTTATTGTGAAACCACATGCTAGGCCACAGAAAGACATCTTGTAGTCTGAGATAGCTTTCCACAGTCTTACGAAATACAAATAGGGTGGTTCTGCAGCTGCTGGAAACTGGTGATGCTGCATTAAAATCATGCAATGCTTCTATTTATTTTTTGTCTGTGCATTCTTAGTAGGCTGTCTCAAAGTACTTTAGGAATCAAACCTGTAAATGTCTTTTGTTCTAAAATAAACAGCACTCAGCATGATATAAATGACATTTTGTGAGGCTCCAGGAGGGAGTAAAGTAGCATCGCCACACAGTTCCCTCTTCCTCTCTAAATGTCATTACACTGTTTGATACAGAAACAGAAATCACTTCGCCATTTGGCAGCACAGCAGGAGACTCTAGAAGTGATTTTAAACAATTTTAGAATAAACGTTTCACACACACAAATACAAAATTAAAAATTAATGCAAAACAGTCCCAAATGGTTCCTAATAGTTCACTTACTCAGCACTTCATTGGCCAAGATTATTGTATATGTACATAATAAACTTGATTGCATGCTGCAACAGCCTTGTTTATTGGTTCAACCACATTAATGCATTACATATTCATTTTGGTGTTCATTATTTTTTTGTCCAGGTGCTGTACTGAATCCAAACAGTTGAAACAATGTTGCTTGCGTACTTGGTGCAGTGTATATGAGTTATTAACCCTTGCCTGAGTAGGAGCAGAACAAAAAGATCTCAAAGAATGCTAAACATGTAGTGCTGTAATTTTCTGTTAAATTTGAGAGTTCTGTTCAATCTTTTGTCAGGTAAAGCAAAAGTACAAAAGCATCTATGGATCCGTATATGGATCAACCAGTTGAAACCATTCAAATACAAATAAATTGTATCAATCTTGTTAGCATGCAAACAATCACAATCAAGAAATGCCGGATACCAAAACAAACTAAAACAATTTCCAGCATTAACATTGAATAGAGATATTAAAAAACAAAACAAAAAGCCCACAAACCCAAAACCTGAAAAAAATTATGCATGCCATAAGTAATGTTATTCATTGACTTGTGTGGCTGTTTTATTCACTTTGCTCTTAAAGTCCATCATTTTTAGTCACTAGGTGGTATAAAGAGAAAGAAGACAATATAGCAGACTATTTTAAAGAATTTTTAGAGGAAAAGGAAATGGACAGAGAGTCAACTGAAATATAACAAAAATAGATATTTTACTCCTTCTTGTCTGAGCAAAACATAGTGTGGCAGACTTTCCAAACTCCTGTTGCATTCATCTAGCTTTTGTTTTAGATTGTCAAATCAAATGACTTTTCCTTCCTTTGTGGGAGAAGTGTTCCAAAATATTCACAAAAGAATTACTTCAGCATTTTACTTGGTCACCTGAAAAGCCCACGTTTCATGGCAGCTGCCAAACATTTGATGGTTAGGCAGCTAGTATGACATTATTGCTTAAGAGGTCAGTCATAACTGTCCTACATTCCTCTTCTTTTTTGGCTCTGTTCTTGCATTCATTCTAGGTTTGTACTGTGAGTATGAATGCTTTCGGGACACCATTTCTCACTGAATGCATTAAGTCATATTTTGGAGACCAAACACTGGCTTGCTTTTATCTGCTATCACAATTATGTTACATGAACACTGTCATCTGGTATCTAATCAATTACATCGTCACTTTTATTTTTTGTTAAGGAGAAAAAAACCCTGCAAAGAATATGTCATTCTTTTTGTTCTTTAAAGTTTAAGTTCACTGGTCTTTAAAGCTACAACAGCTAAGAAAAGTTTAAATCAGCATCAAATACCTATGTTTCCTGTAGCACCTGTAATCTAACAGGAGGAATATACATGTGAAATATTAGTAAACTAAACCAAATGTTTCATTTACACATCATTAATTTCATCTTATAGTTGGGTGAATGCAACTATTTCTAGGGCATGAAGCTTGCTTCGCTATGTATTCTGCTAGTTTCAGCACATTTAAATGTATTATATACCATCTCAAGTTCTGGGCATTTCCTCACAATAAAGAAGAAAACAAAATAGCTGCAATGGAGTTATTTCCAGAATGAGGATCTGTACAGACATAGCAGGATTGTCCTTTACTTAAATGGACTCCCTGTGATGAGAGGTAGAGTTCAGTAGTCTTACTAGCATAGTACACATTACAGTGCTAATGTCATCATAGTAATAGAGTTAGTATCTCTATGTGATATCTCTATGCCAAGTGTAATTGTGTCACTTCTTGGACATCGGTAAAAATCTGCTTATTACTACTTGTTATATGATGAGACAAGATTACGGTTTATTAAAAAACAGTATTTCTTTTCAGTAGGTGACACCATAAAGGAATAATGAAGGAGGAAAAAAAAACTGAAAGACAATCCTCCCTCCCCCCCCCCAAAAAAAAGGAAAAAAGGGAAAAATTCTGGTAAAATGTCAGTAGTGACATAGAAGTAAAATATTTTTGTGCACTTAACACATTTTACATTATAATTTTCTGTTTGCAACATTTCAACTTAAAAATATTGTGGCATCTATCCTTGAAACAAAATGCTCTTAGGCGCTATAGTTACAAAGCACTTAGGATCTTCAGATATTTTTAAACAATCCATATAAATACCTTTCTAATATTCTACATAAATAAACTCTTTGGAATATTAGCAGTAATATAAATCTCTAATGTCTCATTTAATTGTGCAACTAATCAATATCTTTCTTTTATAATTTAATAAAATCACCTTGTCCTGTTTTGTGGAACCAATTTACACTAATTGGGTTTCTAACCAAATGTATTTGATATTTACTTAAAACATTTTAAAAATGAAAGAAATATCAACTACACTCCTTAGAAGAAATATATTTAGCATAAAAGTGGGCTCAAAATAGATTGCAGCACACATCAAGGATATTGTGAGTTTTGAAATATGTACAATGGCAGCTGGTAGCACAGAGCTAGCACAGAGCCATCTATAGGCTTTACTTAGTTTTTATTAAACAGAACACAAAGTTTTCCATTTCTTAGCCTGATGCTAGAATTAAGATCTTACTCAAAAAGAGGACCCTGTTTAGGTATATTTATCAATCCACTTGGCTGTTGTCCATTTAAAAAAACAATGGGAACTATTGAAGAATTTAGTTTCCTACCTACAAGGGTTTTTCTGTGTTTCCACTTATAAAGTTGGTGTATGATGTTGTCATAGCCAGAGAATAACTGTGCTCTTCCATGGTCTTACTTTATTTAGCATCACTCAGTGATACAGAGGCAGCACATCTGATAATAACTAATAAATCCTGTAAGAATCTCTGACTATGGTCATTGTAATTTCCGTGTTTGTTATGTCTTTGGCCTACTTTTTTTTTTAGCAGAATAGAATAGTTTTACAAATGTAAACAGTAATATCAACTTTACTTGTCTAAATTTCCCTTTTTCCAGTATTAGGATGTGGTCAGACTTTTGATGCATTTGGTGCTTCTAATGATGATTTTGCATCATTTGTATTTCTTTTTTGGACTGATTACTACAGGACAAAGATGTCCTCAGAAGAATCTTTCATTTACATGTTTTCAGGTACCTCAATTTCTACATTAAGAATGGCATTTTCCAAGGCTACTAATTATATATAATTTTAATGGTAATTTTAAAGGTAACATTTACCGAAATACTTTCAGCTCTGCTAATTTTACTGCAGAGAAATCACTGTCTTCTCTAACTGATGTGAAGAATTGTCATCTGGGAAACAGACTAGCAGGGCTATTGTAACACTTTCTACTGTGTAACTGATGCAGCAAAAAAAAGCCTTCTCATATTTATTTAGTAATCATAAAAGCTCAGATAAAATATAGCAAACATCAGGAGCACAGATGATTTTGTGTATGCTGTGCAACAATTACAATACCATTTTCCTTTAACAAATTAAAAATTTCACAGAATTCAGAAAGTAATTTCCCCCCACATTACTTGTATTACAGGATTTTTATTTCTCTCAACATGCAGGATATCTGAAAATGGTGGCAAATAGAGAAAAGTAATGAGAAGACGAGAACCACTAGTTATACACGTCTGTTGAAAGATTTATCTTGCTGAGAAGAGTTACATATCTGTCAACTGCTTAGGCAAAAAAGTTGCTGTGACTTCTGCTTTTCATAACCTCTTTCTCCATCCTTCCTTCTCACCCAGTCACATTGTACTTGTTTACTATGGGCACATCGTCTGGAACAATCTTCCTTAGAAGTAATGTACGCAGAACCTGCCAGAAATCCTTGGCATTACTATCCTTTACATAACGACAACAAAGTGCTAAATTGTTTGGCTGTAATTCCTTCTAAGTGACAATTCTTGTTTTCATAACAAGAGGAACACTGACATTTCCTTTGCTACATCAGTATTAAATCTTTTTGCTGAATGACCCTCACAACTCTTTTGGCACTGAAGCAAAACATTAGAAAACTGCTATACAGTTTTTCTTTTACACTATAAGATTGGGAAGACTATATGACCTAAAATTGTGCTGTTGGCTTCCTGCTTCCTGTTTTCTCTCCTGCTAATCCTTCTCCATTGTAAAAATCGTAAAACAAGGATCAATGTGCAAAGATATAAATGGAGATTTAAACTAAGATGACAAAGTCAAGAAAGGATTTGAAAAAAAAAATTGGTCAGGTCAGCAGTGTGGAGGTGGACTTGGCATTAAACAAATGTCCACAGATATATAAAATCCTCAGCAATACATGGCTACACAGACGGTTGCTCCTGAATTCTCAGTTACATAGCCATTTGCTAAATGATCCAGTTTGCAACAGAGATGGTATCACAACTGAAAGCCAGGAAGTCATTAATCAAGCTTTAAGAGTAAGACGGAATATTTAACAGAGCAAATTCACTTTCTGTTTTTCACATTGTGACAATATTTTTTGTGGAGATTGTTAGAAACAGAATAGAGATTGATACTCTGATGAGCTGATAGCAAGAACTTTAACATGTCTTTGAAAAACCATTAGATGACTGAGACTGACCTAGTGAATACCACACTCTATAAATGCTGCATCAACAGAGAACCCACTCAATTCAGATGGTCAATGTTGGCTAACGCCTTCATTTCAGACCTTTAGACTTTCCTTCCAGTGCTCTGGAAACCCAGAGTCAGTATTTGTGGTACAAACTTTGCATTACATAAAGAGCATACAGAATGTCCAAAAACTCATCTTCAGTTACACCTCTACAATGCCAATGACTGCAGTGATTAAGTGAGCAGAGTGTAAAGCTCTGCCACAGATACATTTTTTTACGTAGGTTAAATATCATAATTAGAAGTGCAGCTACTCTTCTGTCTGAAATTCACCAAAGGATGCAAATCTTTAGATGAAAATGGAACCCACAAAGATGCATATTTTGTAAGAAACTGTATTAATTATTAAATTAAATTGAAGCATTTAGTAGCCTTAATTTACAGAGTCATTATTTTCTCTTGCTGCTAGGTCAATGTAAATCTAGCCAGACACTAATAGCTGGATTTTATTCTTTTATCACCAAGAATAAGATACTGCTTTCACTGTAGTTCATTAATTGCCAAGATGAAAATGATGTTCATTTAGCTTACAGAAGATAATTGCCTTTGAGAACTGCAAGCCAACTAGAGCATGGTAGCCATGTCTTCACAACTCTCCCTTCCACTTGGAAGTAACCATTTTATAATCTGGCACAGTTTTGGTTTCAAGTCCAAATTTAATTGCATTTTAAAGTAATCTTTTGGAAATAGATCTGTGGAAGTAACATTCAAAAACACTAAATATCTTAGGATTAGGCTGTTAAAGATTTGTCTCCACTGAAGTCATAATTACCAAAGAGATCATATTCAATCAAACGCTTAACAGCAAAAATGTGTAATTGCATTTTAATTATGAGAACTCTAAACAAAGGTTCATTCCAACTTCATTAACGTCAGCTTGAAGTAGAATGATCCACAGACTTCATCAGAAAAAGGCAACCAAATAGCATACCTGGGTCATTCACTTCATGGATCTTGAAGGAGCTCTGTATTATGTCTGAAATGAGCACAACTTTTTTGATTTTCTACTTACTTTAGAGAAATGCCCTTTCCGTTATGGCTTGCATCTTCTGCTAGGCAGTCTTTACTGACTGTACGCAAGTCTTCTGACTACTGACTTCTGACATATGAAGACTGCATGTCTTCTCTGTATATTTCCTAGGGTTCTGAAAGAGATGGCTGATGTGGTTGCTGAGCCGCTCTCCATCATATTTGAAAAATCCTGGCTGTCTGGGGAGGTCCCCAAAGACTGGAAAAAGGGAAATATTACACCCATTTTTAAGAAAGTGAGAAAAGAAGACCCGGACAACTACAGGCCGGTGAGCCTCACCTCTGTGCCTGGGAAGATCATGGAACAGATCCTCCTAGAAGCTATGCTAAGGCACATATGAGACAAAGAGGTGATTAAAGACAACCAGCATGGCTTCACCAAGGGCAGATCTTGCCTGACCAATCTGGTGGCCTTCTATGATGGAGTGACGGCTTCGGTGGACAGGGGAAGGGCGATGGATGTCATCTACCTGGACTTCTGCAAAGCCTTTGACATGGTCCCTCACCACATCCTTCTCTCCAAATTGGAGAGGTGTGGATTTGAAGGATGGACTGTACGATGGATAGGAATTGGCTGGCCGGACGCAGCCAAAGGGTTATGATTAATGGTTCTGTGTCAGGGTGGAGGCCGGTCACGAGCGGTGTCCCTCAGGGGTCCGTCTTGGGACCGGTGCTCTAACATCTTCATCAATGACATAGACGATGGCATCGAGTGCACCCTCAGCAAGTTTGCGGATGATACTGAGTGATGCTGCTGACACATTGGAAGGAAGGAAAGCCATCCAGAGGGACCTGGACAGGCTGGAGAAGTGGGCCTGTGTAAACCTAATGAGTACCTATTGCAAGTTAAATAAGAAGTGCTGAATCTAGATTAATTATTACTTTAGCACTATTGTGAAAGATATATTTTCCCATTCTAGTCTTCACAAATTTATATTGTAATATTTGACAAGATATTTCAGCATCTGATATTTAAATACATTAGTCATACAGAAATGCTAGTGTTGTCTCCAAACTGGTTTCAGTTTGCACGTACAACATACACTATGCTATCAATGGGTGTAAAAATCAAAAAAACAGAAAACAAAACTAAATCACAGGTATATGTTAAAATTACATGGAGAAAATTATTTTATTCATAAATAAAAATGTTAAGAAATCACAAATTTACGAAGCTTAAAGTGCTACATGAACCTACTTGAAGGTTTTAATGTACAAATTAACTTGAGACACAATACATGATCATAGAATCATAGAACCATACAAAGGCCTGGGCTGAAAAGGACCTTAAAGATCATCTAGTTTCATCACCCCCTGCTGTAAGGCAGGGTTGCCAACCACTAGAGAAGCCTACCCAGAGCCCCATCTAGCCTGGTCTTGAATGTCTCCAGGGATGGGGCATCCACAACTTCCCTGGGCGACCTGTTCCAGTGCCTCACCACCCCTCTGTGTGAAAAATTTCTACCTAATATCTAACCTAAATCTTCCCTCTCTTGGTTTAAAACCATTCCCGCTCATCTTGTCACTGCCCCTCCTGTTTATAAGCTCCCTTCAAGAACTGGAAGGCTGCAATGAGGTCATACTTGACCACTCTGATCTCCTTCTACGACCAGGCGACCCCACTAGTAGGTGAGGGAAAGGCCGTGGATGTCTGCTTGTACTTCAGCAAGGCCTTCAACACCATGTCCCACATACCCTCATGGCTTAGACAGGAACACCCTTTGCTGGATATAAAACTGTCTGGATGGCCAAGCCCAGAGAGTCATGGTGAATGGAGTTAAGTCCAGGTGGCGGTTGGTCACCAGTGGTGTTCCCCAGGGATCGGTTTTGGGGCCTGTCCTGTTTAACATCTTTATCAGTGACCTGGATGAGGGGATTGAGTGCTCCTTCAGTAAATTTGCTAATGATACCATATAGAGTGGGTGTGTTGATCTCCTTGAGGGTAGGGAGGTTTTGCAGAGGGATCTGGGCAGGCTGGAACAATGGGCTGAGGCCAACTGTATGAGGTTCAATAAAGCCAAGTGCCGGGTCCTCCACTTTGGTCACAACAACCCCCTGCAATGCTACAGGCTTGGGGAAGACCAGCTGGAAAGCTTCCCAGCAGAGAGACACCTAGGAGTGCTGGTCAACAGCCGGATGAACATGAGCCAGCAGTGTGCCCAGGTGGCCAAGAAGGCCAACAGCATCCTGGGCTGCATCAGAAATAGTGTGGCCAGCAGGACTAGGGAAGTGATTGTGCCCCTCTACTCAGCACTGCTGAGGCTGCACCTTGAATACTGTGTTCAGTTTTGGACCCCCCCACCACAAGAAGGACATTGAGGTGCTGGAGCAGGTCCAGAGAAGGGCAACGAAGCTGGTGAAGGGTCTGGAGCACAGATCTTATGCGAAGTGGCTGAAGGAGCTGGGGTTGTTCAGTCTAGAGAAGAGGAGGCTGAGAGGAGACCTTATTACTATCTACAACTACCTGAAAGGAGGGTGTAGTGGGGTGGGTGTTAGCCTCTTCTCTAAAGTAACAAGTGATAGGACAAGAGGAAATGGCTTCAAGTTGCACCAGGGAAGGTTTAGACTGGATATTAGAAAGAATGTCTTCATTGAAGGAGTGATCAGGCATTGAAACAGGCTGCCCAAGGAAGTGGTGGAGTCACCATCCCTGGAGGTGTTCAAGAAACATGTAGATGTGGTGCTTAGGGACATGGTTTAGTGGGTTAGGTGGTGTTGGGTTGACAGTTGGACTTGATGATCCTTGAGTCTTTTTCCAGCCTTAACGATTCTATGATTCTTGTGCTGTGGGCCCCAGGCCTGGACACAGTACTCCAGATGGTGTCTCACAAGAGCTGAGTAGAGGGGGACAATCCTCTTCCAGCTGGCCACCCCGTTTTTAATGCAGCTCAGGACATAGTTGGCCTTCTGGGCTGCCAGTGAACAGTGCCAGCTCATGTCCAGCTTCTCATCCACCAGTACCCCCAAGTCCTTCTCCGCAGGGCTTCTCTCAAGGAGTCCTTCTCCCAGTCTATACAAGTACCTGGGATTGCCCCAGCCCAAGTGCAACACTTTGCACTTGGCCTTGTGGAACCTCATTAGGTTGTCATGGGCCCACTTCTCCAGCCTGTTCAGGTCCCCCTGGATGGCACCCCTTCTCTCTGTTGTATCAACTGCACCACTCAGCTTGGTGTCATCTGGAAACTTGCTGAGGGTGCACTCAATTCCCCCATCTATATCATTGATAAAGATGTTGAAGAACACCAGTCCCAAGACACACCCTTGAGGGACACCACTTGTGACCGGCCTCCACCCCTCCACCCAGACATAGAGCCATCGACCACAACCCTTTGGCTGTGACCAGCCAACCAATTCTTTATCCATTGAACAGTCCATCCTTCAAATCCACACCTCTCCAATTTAGAGAGAAGGATGTAGTGAGGGACCATGTCAAAGGCTTTGCACACGTCCATGTAGATGACATCCATTGCCCTTCCTTTGTCCACTGATGCTATCACATCTATGCCTTCATAGAAGGCCACCAGATTGGTCAGGCAAGATCTGCCCTTGGTGAAGCCATGTTGGCTGTCTAGGATCACCTCTTGGTCTCGTGCATGTCTTAACATGGCTTCTAGGAGGATCTGCTCCATGATCTTCCCAGGCACAGAGGTGAGGCTCACCAGCCTGTAGCTCCCCAGGTCTTCTTTTCTCCCTTTCTTAAAAATGGGAGTAATATTTCCCCTTTTCCAGTCACTGGGGACTTCACCCAAGAGCCATGATTTTTCAAATATAATGGAGAGCGGCGTGGCAACCACATCAGCCAGCTCTTTCAGAACCCTGGGATGCATATCTTCTGGCCCCATAGACTTATATACATTCAGTGTCATGAGGTGGTCTCAAACTTTTTCCACTGTTACAGTAGGAGGGAATCCACTCCTCTCACCCTCATCTAGAGGTCAGGGTCCTGACAGACATGAGAAGCCTGACCACCAGTTAAGACTGAGGCAAAGTACTTATTGAGTACCTCAGCTTTTTCCATGTCTGAGGAAGCCAGTTCTCCCTTCTCATTTATCAGAAAGGGAACACTCTCCCTGGCCTGTCTCCTCCTGCCTATGTACCTGGAGAACCCTTTCTTGTTGTTTTTCACGTCTCTCACCAAGGTCAGCTCCATCTGTGCCTTGGCTTCCCTGATCCTACCTCTACACATCCAGACAATGCCCCTGCCTACACATTCTTCCCAGGCTGCACAACCCTACTTCCACTTCCTGTACATTTCCCTCTTTTTCTTCAGTTTAAGCTGCAGGTCCTTGCTCAGCCATGCCGGTTGCCCACCTCCTCTGCTCAAGCATAAGGAATGCTTCATGTTTATTGAAGTCATAATAATTTTTTCCCCTTCCATGTGCGCACTGCTCGTTATGAATCCAGTGCTAACTACAACTTTTTGATGTCTAAACCAACACATTTTGGAGCTATGAAAATTTACAGCTGAGAATAATTACACAAGTTTATCAACAAAACTGAATTATTGAAATGGAATACAGCAGACTGTATGCCTCACAGAAGAGACTACACAAAAGGAGCTCCTTTGAGTATTGCTTTAGCAAAGCGCTCAGGTACATATTTTATCTTAATTCTGTTCTCAACTCCCGCTAACTTCAAGAAGATGAACATACACTTGACTGTAATGACAGGATTAGTCAAGTGCTCGATATAAAATGTGTTTACGGGCCACACACAACATGAGGTATAGTTTACCTTAATATGTCAGACTGAAAATTATTGGAATTCAGAAGAAACTCAGTGAGCTGTGCAGTTGATGACATGGCAGAAAATGGTCATTTGGCCAAGTGTTGCAATGTAATTTTTTCCAACTCATGAATCCAAGCAATTAAAAAAACCTGTATGCTTCTTTGCTTGGACTGAAATTCCCTAGGCAGCTGCAACTGTTCCTACACATGCTGCACAAACTGCCAGTGCCTGAACACATTGATAACAGTCTTTTGCTTCAGTTTCATTGAATCCAGGAGCTAGGGAAAACTGTGCTGAAGTCTCTCAGAATTCTCAATCAGACATCTTCCATAGCCTTCCCATCATACTAAACACAACTTCAAGAGGCTTCTCTGAGGCTAAAAAGCTGTTTGCAGTGATCTAAAAGAGGTAGATTCTTTAAAGAGGTAGATTCTTTATCTACCTCTTTAAAGGGACTGGTGTACAAACCTGCAATGAGAGAGACTGCTCTGTAAATTAATGCAGCCTGTCAGACCTCTTGAGGACAAGTCTTTGGCATGCGATGGGAGAGGTTCAACTGTGTCAGGACAGAGGAACACCTGAGTACACACATAAACAAAATCCTAGGAGCCTGAAAGCATGTACAGCAGCTTGGGAGCTAAGTGGCAGTTCGCAAGGGTTTTCAGAACTCTTTTTTTTGGAGACAGGTGGTATTACAAGAAAAAATAGTGGCACATCAGTTCCCCGCATGTAAATATGAGCAGCAGTATTTCTTACCTTTCATAGATAGTAGACGATTGTGCTCTGACGCTTTGCAAAATATAATGATTGCCGTTCTCATCAAGTGGGTTTTGCAACAATATAATAAAAATCAGAAAAAAATTAGACAAGGACACTGATAATAAAATTCCCTGGAAAACTAATATTATAATTTCTAGATGCTTAGAATAATAAGATTAGTAAATGGAATTCAAACTTCACTCCAATACCCAGGTACGTATTTATATAGTAAAAATTCAATGTGTGAGCAGTTACAGTCTTGCACACCTGAGCAGCAGAAACAGTTCTAACTTCAGTGCTTAGTAAATGATTCAGTGTTTATTTTTCACTATATTGTTTAGTAGAAGATTTTGTGTTTTAAGAACCAGAAACATGAGGAAAAATATTATCTAATTAAAATTGCCTATAAAGTTAAGTTTCTAAATAAAAAATCAAGGGGAGAACAATAACTGTATTTGTCATAACTTTTATACAAAGTTTGCATGTCTACATATTTGGTTCCTTACTTCATCTAACAATCCATCCTCTAAAAATTCATTGCTGCCACGCTACCTCATATTCATTTTTGATATGCCTTACAAAATTTCAAAGTCTATGATAATTAGAGCATAACTATATAGTCACATGTACTTCATTGAAACTTATCCACATGACCAAAGAAAACATCTAATTTCTTTTTGAGTTTAACCTATGCAGAGAATTTAATTAAGCAGATACACTCTTGCTAAGACTTACTCCATTTTTAAATTGATGGCCTATTAACATATGGATACAAGGCCAGCTGGTAAAGAATAATCAAAATATTTTAAAGGAAAAGTTGCAATCTCACATGTACCATATTTCTAAAAACAGTGAATACCCTACAATTAGGCTTATGGTGAGAACATTTAACTGCTTAATCCAAGAAAGTCCTGCCAAGCTTTCTTTCTCATTTATAATAGCCTTTGTTAATCTTTCATGCAATTAATCTTCCCCACACAATGTGTTCTTTCAGTTTTTAGTCCTCACTAGACATAATTACATTACCACCAGGAAACAGTGAGTTTTCAAATTAAAAGCATGAACAGAAAGCATAACCCACACCAAATATTCTATTAGAGTTCAGAAACCCTAAAAGGTCTAATAAAGCTCAATTGTTTCTTGTTCTTGCTCACTCATGGGTAGCTCCTATAATCTTCTCAGTCTGTTGATTACCTTGTTCATTATACCCTACTTTCGATGCCCTTAGTCCCTAGTTCACAAAGTGGTATTTGCTTTTTGGCACAGCTTCAGAGGAACTTAGCACCTGTGGTTAAGTGTACCTATGTTTTTTTGCTCCTGGAAGCACATTAACCATATGTTTCAGCTGATGCCCTGAATAGCCTGCAGTAAAAGGCACCTCAGAACAGGATGCAAACTAAGTCACCCTGCTGAGGGAGTCAGCAGCAAGCACTGCAGATTGATCCTTAATTCTTCTATGTAGTTACCCTGGCACACCCATTTAGACTGGTAGGGAGTGATTAGTGGAAAGCAGGAGATGCTACATTACGTCAGGAAAAGAAATGAGCCTATGGATTTTCAGGTAATTTTCTACATGTTCTTACTACCAAAAAATAAGATCATAACCACTGCATACTCCAGGAGGTATATTATTAACATACTACTGAATCATGCCTTCCCTAGCAAAATAAAAGGAGAAACATCTCCTCTATGAACTCCACAAATGCTGTCAAGGCTTCCCTTAGTCTTACAACTTCCTAGGCAAGTTCTAGGCTCATTATGTCTCTATATAGGGAGTAGCTAATGTGTGGTACAATGATGATGGCATTCTCTCTCCTTTGGCATACACTGAAATCTGCAATTGTTCCAGATTTCTAAGACCGCAGGGTTGCAATACTGAAAGCTGTGATAACTCTGGGATATATACACGAACATAAAGGAATCTGGTGGCAAAATACGAGAACTTTACTCCAATTGCAAAATAGAAACCTACATCTCCCCTGCCTATTACAATAGCTAGAACAGTGTAAGGAATGATGGAGGAGAAAATTGTGTCAATGGAAATATTGATGCTTTCCGGGTTTCTAATGGAGCTATAAGTTCTAAATAGTTTCTAGAAACTTCCACACATCATTTTATTCTTGTTAGATAATTAGAAACAGTTGCACACTTAATATTTTTATTTAGATGTCATTGTAATCTTGAGCCTAATGCACCACTGGTATAGTTCCACTCCACTTAATTACGCCAAGTCTAAAGCTGGCCTTTTGTAATTGTTTCCTGACAAGACTTTTAGAAGACTAAACTATGGTGCAATATTTATAGTAATCACTGCAAGTGCAGATTCAAAATTATGGTATTGAGTTAAAATCTAGAGGCCTCTGCTTGAGTAATCAAATCCCTTTGTTTCCTGAGTCTGACTCACTTTGTTCTATTTAAAGACTAACTGAAAACTTGCAATATTGAGGGCCTGGTATCACACTTTCCATTAAGGAAACAGAGACCGATATTACACTTTGTTTGTATTTTATAGTGCTAGAAAAGTGTTTTGTTGGGTGTTAATGTCACAACTCATATCCCTACACAGATTTTTATTTTTATAAAAATATATCTTTGTATTATTTTACTCTCTCTCTGCATCTTTAAAGGCAGATAGAAGAGCCAGCCACCACCGCTCTCCTGATTGCTATGAAGGTCCAAGTAGAAGCAATGAAAAAATCTGAAAAGCTCCTGTATGTTGCTGGTGACTAATAATGCCATCCAATTGGCTAAGATTAAACCATAGTAAAAAGGATGAAAGAAATACGTTAGGCTATCCAAACAATAAGAAAACCATCAGGAAATGCACTTAACACACCTGTTTCCTTGGTCAGTGAACTCCATTAAGAAATATGTTAAAAATATTGCAAGAGCAGTGTTAAATACAGTCTCTTGAGATCTCCCCTATTTAAATCAGAACCCCCAAATTTGGATAGTCATTCTTGTCTTAGATCCAGAGCAGAAAACAGCCTGTTTTTTAAAAAAAGCAGTCAAGGTATGCAACGCCTTTCCTTTCAAACCTTCAGCAAATGTCAGTGAACCAATCTTATCAGACATGACCTACTATCAGGATGTTTGCTGTGGAATAAGCCAACCACATACTGGGATACCTAGAACAGCACCCCTTTTCTCTAATGCAAAAGAAAAGGAAAATGGAAGAAGTGATTAAAAAAATTAAGAACATCCACCTAGCATAAGAAAGTATTGTCTCTAGTATAAAGGCACCTGTAACATGCAGCTGTCTCCTTCTGAATTTGGACAGCTTTGTAGCAGGAAATGTTCAGGAAAAGGTTTTTATACAGTCATGTATTCATTGATGATGAGGCTAAGTAACTGCATTTTATTTACCTTCAAAAATGTTGCTCTTTGCTCCCAAGTTGTGGAGAGCTAGAAATCACTCTGGTTTTACAAAGACAGAGTGAAAATATAACAAAATCTTCTGATACTATAAAACCTAGCAACAGTGTGGAGTTTTATTGCTTCAAACTATGATACTTATCAACATTAACAGGATAATTCAACTGCATTTTAAGAAATAAATTAGAAATTTTTGATCTAAACAAAAATTGAAGCGGTGAATTGTAACTGTTCCAGTTAAAGAAACTAGCAATACAGGAGGCTTGCAGTGTTGTTTCCAAACCACCACAGTAACACAGCTGCTTCAACCTCAGCTGTACCCTTGCTAGCTTCAGACCTGAAAGCCAAAGAATCAACAATGGACACAAAACCAAATCAAACAAAAGAAGTTATTAGGAAAGGAATAGATAACAAAATAAAACATTGTGCCACAGTAGAAAATGTGTGGTATAAGAGCATCTTGGGAAACACAGTTCTGGTCTCCATTTCAAAAAGATCCACAGGAGGCAATGATGCTTATCATAGTTATGAAATGGCATCAGAATGAGAAATAACCAAGTATATCAGAGCTCTTCAGCTTGGAAAACAAACAAAAAAACCACCCTACATCTTTGGTTACATTTATCTTCCTACATTTATCCCTAGAAATCACCTTCTGGCCACTGGCTGTGATAGCCACTGAGCTACCTGGATCTTTTTCGGTTTAGGTATGCTTTGCTCATTCTTATAGTGCAGTTGACACAACCCCATTTTCAGTTCCTCCTGTCTCCCCAGGTACCCAGTCTGATTCTCTAGCAGGTTCTGCAGCTTGCATTAGCTCATTTGCTGGGGCATCTGTAGCCTAAGCTAGCAAGTTTAAAGACAGGTCTTGTATAACCATCTTGCACATCTTGCAGCACAGTTGATTCACACAGTGGAAGGGAATGAACACATTGGAAGTGAATAGTTTTTAGTACTGAAAATTCTATCTTAGTTTAAAACATTCATATTTGACAACAGTTACCCTGATCAAGGTATGACACCACAAGTGTTCTGGCATAGGGCAACCAAGACGACCCACTGAAGCATTGCTGACCATTTCTATTATTTGGTGATATTCTGAGACTGGAGTCTTTGCTACAATGCTGATTAGAAGTTGGCCCTCTTTGATGTCCTGAAAACAAACCAGAAAGCAGCAATAGTGTGCTCTCCAGGAGTCAAAATATGTGGAAATTGCCCAGCTAGATATAAATCCCTCACCACATTTCTCTCCTGTGCCCAGTATTGCCAAGTGGCATAAGTGCCCAGGGCCATCCATCGGGAGTTACAGGTACTCAAGGCCACAGCACTCTCAAAAAGTGTTTGGAATTCTTCCTGTGCAAATTATGACAAAAGCTAAATTAAATACCAAAAAAACGATTTTATTTTATTAGATTTTGGAAAATTGTCTCTACAGTAAATTACAAGCAAAGACTACAAAACAGGCTGAGCTGCAACAGCAAAACTCCCCAACATTTTTTCCTGATACCCACCCCCTGTCACACAGATTGCAACAACTTCAGGAAAGCTGTAAAAAGAACTCAATTGCTTGGGCAGGCTTTGTGTTCTAAATATAGAATTAAAAGTCTCTGTTTCACTGGTTAGACACTGAAAAAGCACTTTGAAATTGCAAACACTCATCAGCTTTCAGCATAACAAAAGCCTTAAAGGCACAGTAGTAATTTTAACACTATCTCCAATATGCTTCTCTTATTCCAGAGGGGTTTTTGGTTTTTTCACTATTGGATCATACAGCTGTGACAGTTGGAGTGACATGGGGGCCAGCAGTGCTTCTTAACTGTAGAACTGCAGACACTCTGAGAAGCATTTACCTACCTTCCAGCTGGCTGTTCTTTTTTTTTACAGAACAAGAAAAAAAGGACTCTTCTATCATTAAAACCCATTATGCTTTGTAAGGAAATGAGCCAAATTGCACATTTGGTGATTCTACAAAAAGAGAGCAAGGAGGTCAAGGAAATCAGCAGGGAAGGTATAACAATATAAAAATGTGACACAACCCTTCAGGCTACTGGCCAATCATAGAATCATAGAATCACAGAATGGTTTGGGTTGGAAAGGACCTTAAAGATCATCATGTTCCAACCCCCCTGCCATGGGCAGGGACACCCTCCACTAGACCAGGTTGCTCAAAGCCTCATCCAGCCTGGCCTTGAACACCTCCAGGGATGGGGCATCCACAACCTCCCTGGGCAACCTGTTCTAGTGTCTCACCACCCTCACAGTGAAAAATTTCTTCCTAATCACATAAGGCCTGATCCTGACAATGCTGAGTTCAGTGGCTCTTCCTTCTGGGTAGTCAAACACTCTCACCTCGGGTCCCCTTGTTCAAAGTCATCAAGGATCAAGCTCCTACTTTCAGAAAATGCCCCAAATCTGGAAGGCCACTGATCTCAGCATTTCAAAGGATATGGCCTTCTCTGTGAAAGAAAAGATTTTTAAAGTAGGCACTCTCCTCTAAAGCTTTGTTAGGACCAGGTCCATGGCTGTAGGAGTGCACTACAAAGATGAAAAAGCGGTAGAGAACGTCTACATTAGCTTGAGAGAGGTTTCTCTGTGGAGGTTTCCCAAAGATACACACACACAGAGTACAGGAAACATGAAAAAGGGAGTTATCAATGTACTTGTATTGCATGAGTGCTGACTATACAGTTTCTAGCATTCATCAGCCACCACTATAAATCAGCATGTGACATGAGGGCAACTGGATGGGGGGCTTTGTGACTCCGAGGTAGCAAGCCCACCCCCCTCAAATCTCACACACAGATTATAGTGTTTGCACCACAGAATCCCAGCTCGTATTTCTCATGGCCCTATCAGGAGACCAGTCCCTGGACATTTCTTCCTTTCTGTCATTGCGCATACTACCCCCAGCTGGTCAGACTGGTGGGAGGCTGTGTAGCATGCTGTACTCCAGAGACTGAGGGAGAATCTGGGATGCAACACTGGCGCTGTGGGACATTTCATCTGGTCGGGCACAGTTCTTTGTTATAGTCTGGCGCTTTGGCCTCTCCCCATGCATGTTATACTTGTCTTCAGTCACATACTCCAATATATTATCACCTTGGGCAGATAATTCAAAGATCTGCTAATATTGTTAGAAGTATTATCCTCCAGAGACTATTCTATATCTACTGCTGTTACTGTTCTGGCACTCTCCATGCAACTTGACATGCTGCAGACAGCAGCCATGAATTTTAGATAGTTCATGCGTACTCACAGAGAAATGATACTGGAGAACAGGTAAAAATATTTTTTTAACACTTAATGCAGCATTTAAGCTCCTTCGGAGACCTGACCATCAGAGCCTGACACGAGCACAGACAAAAACTGGTAGAAGATAAACTTTCTCTGTAAGTCGTCTAAGCAGCAAAATGCAGCCCGGGGTTACAGCAAGCATTCACATAGGTGTCTCTGCACACGGTCAGACAATTGCTCCACTGAAATTTTCACTTTTCTATGCATGTGTAATTCTTTCTTTTGAATTAGAGGGCTAAAGACTATGTTGTTTTTTTTTATGTAGGACAGTCAAACTTAGGTATTAAAGGTGGTTGAGCTATTTTGCAATCTGACAGTATAACCACATTACGGTAATAAGCTTATGTTGTCTGTTTTTTTGGTTTGTTTACAGACAACTCAGTGCACAATATAAAATGAACCAAACAGGAATTGTGTATTTCAGTGTATCATTTTAACCAGCTGAAAGCCCTGACATTCTTTCTAGATAAAGATACTCAAAATGCATTGCAGTGCAAATTGTGAGCACATTGCTATATTGGTGAAAATGTGAAAATCTGGGGGGTTTTTTCCTCTCTCTATTTATTAGGCTTTTCTTTTTCTTTTAATTAAAGATCTGATAATTAATTCTTTGTTCCCATTGGCTGCCACTGACCTGCACATGTAGAGGGTTGATTCAACATAAACACTTGGTTGAATAATTAATACCTGTTAAAGTAAAATGAACCCAAAGCACATTTCAAGGAAAAAAAAAAGTTCCTAATGTGAAAAGATCCCTTCAGGGGATACAGAGGACACAAGTTACAAATACCTAATGTACGTTACAGAGAGTAAAGCCATATAAACTATGTATTAATGATATTTTGATTACTTGCCATGGAGATCATGACATTTTTTTAAAAGGTTTATGTCACTGGGGGATAAAAAAGAAGTGAGAAAAGCTGAACTGAGCAGCAATAAGCTGCACAATTTTTATGCAAGAAGCTCCAAAATCATCACGATGAGAGCAGACACTGTGGCATGTGATAAAAGAATTGCCTACAACAGAGGATCCATGTGCTATCAGCAACTCTATATTCTATAAGCACTTCAGATTAAAAAGTAGTAGAAATTGTAGAAGAAACACAATGTTTTGAAACTACCGGTTGCAAGTAACATGGTAAGAGGCACTTATCTTCTAATGAAGAAAAAGTCCTATACAGTTCAGTATCACCATCAGTAAGAAGTTCACCATTTTAGTCCAGATCTGGGTTATGTGACACGGCATCTGCTGAATAATAAACAAAAGAGACTTTCATTCAAATGAAAGGCCACAAACACTGCAGTCCTGAATTTCAGAGGCTCACAAGAAGAATAATAAACTCAAACTTATCTATATTAGCTAACATTATCAATAAAACATCCTTTTACAGTAGTGTATGCTTTTTCTTCTGCATCAACACGTTGTACGAACACAGCTAATTTTTATTTTCCATTTTATTTTAAGCACCAACAATTTTAGGACCCTCTTGTTTCCACAAAGAGTTTAATTTACTTCCATTGAAAGGCAAGATGGTTCAAAAGGCATTCATTGATACTTTGCTGATATCTGTACATTATGTCAAATACATGAAGCCAGTTCACCTGTAGAATAATATCTCTTCTCCCTCTTTATTTAGATAACCTTAACGGAAGCAAATGTGCATAACCAAATTAGAGTCTCTTCTCTAAGAAACTACATTCACTTAGGAAAGGTAGTACCAAGAAGAAGTCAAAGAAAAAAACTTTGCATATAGTTTTGTAACAGCATAATGCAATATTTCAAGAATGATTGCTTCCCTTGGGAACTATCTCTGTTTTAATATTTCAGTTTATATTGTAACAGTCTCTGATTTTTGTGGTCTGTGCCATGCTTCAATCACAGAATAACAGAAAGGTTTGGGTTGGAAAGGACATTAAAGATCATCTAGTTCCAACCCCCCTGCAGTAAGCAGGGACACCCTCCACTAGACCAGGTTGCTCAAAGTCTCATCCAGCCTGGCCTTGAACACCTCCAGGGATGGGGCATCCACAGCTTCTCTGGGCAACCTGTTCCAGTGCCTCACCACCTTCTGTGTGAAAAATTTCCGCCTAATAACCAACCTCAATCTCCCCTCTCTTAGTTTAAAACCATTCCCCCTCATCCTGTCACTGTCAACCCCTGTACATAGTCACTCCCCTTCCTGTTTATATGCTCCCTTCAAGTACTGGTAAGCTGCAATGAGGTCTCCCCGGAGCCCTCTCTTCTCCAAGCTAAACAAGTCCAATTCCCTTAACTTTTCTTCATAGGAGAGGTGCTCCAGCCCTCTGGTCATCTTAGTGGCCCTCCTCTGCACCCGCTCCAAGAGCTCCACGTCCTTCCTGTGCTGGGGGCCCCAGGCCTGGACACAGTACTCCAGATGGGGCCTCACAAGAGCCGAGTAGAGGGGCACAATCACCTCCCTCTCCCTGCTGGCCACCCCTTTTGTAATGCAGCCCAGGACATAGTTGGCCTTCTGGGCTGTAAGCACACACTGCTGGCTTATGTACAGCTCATCCACCAGGACCCCCAAGTCCTTCTCCGCAGGGTTGTTCTCAAGGAGTTCTTCTCCCAGTCTATACAAGTACCTGGGATTGCCCCGGACCAAGTGCAACACCTTGCACTTGGCCTTGTTGAATCTCATTAGGTTCTCATGGGCCCACTTCTCCAGCCTGTCTAACAGCTTTTGGCCATTTCCCTCCTGCCATTGGCTATTCTCAGTGAAAATCAGATTGCATTTAAAGGGAACAAATGAGCAAAAACTCAACAACAAGCTCCCAGGTTTGAATCCTATAATTCTGATACTAATAAGTACTATACCATTAACAATGAAACCTGTTTCAGGTCTACTGTCTTTAGTCAGTTAACTATTAAAAAAAAAAAAAGCTTATCAAGGTTTCATATCTAGGTTACATACCCATTGAAAACTGTCTGTACTTTCTACACTTTCTATTCTACTGCTAGTTTAAACCTCTGCTAGTACAGGACACTGAACCCTTAATAGTACCTCCTGTGAAATAATAATATGTGAAAATGAAGAGGGGACTTTACAAGGATTAAATTTTTCTTTTTATGTCTCCCCATATGTCTTCTGGCATCCTTTCAGATGGAATACATTCTTTGATAGTGTGCAGGAATCAAATACGACAAAAAGCAAGTCCTGCATGAATAGCTGACTTTGAAGGAAGATGTCCATCATAGTAAACACATTTGCAATGAGAAGAGCTCTGTGTGAACTCTCACTCAATGCCACAACAGCTTTGTCTTTTAGATACACCAGAGTGGTAGCATGAGAGAAAAGAAGCAGAGGATCTTCTCTATGGCAATGTAATAACAGTTGGAAGTACAGGTTCTTCAGGTTTTCTGTAGTATCTTGCATTTGTTTATGGTAAGAACAAATGAAAAAATGTTCAGTGCAAAGATTACCCCAAATTATTAGATATTTGTCTCTAGGCTCTGTGACAGCCAAGTGGATAACTCTCAGGAGAGCGGCACAGAAGACGAAGCATTCACCAAAAGTCAGTGTATTATAATCCCTTATCCTGTTTTAGGTCAAGACAAAACAGACCCACATTCAGAAGTGAAAATGGAACAAGTTTAAACAAAGCAGCAGCAGGATATTACCTCTCAAGGTGTCCTTTGGTTTAAACAAAGCAGGACAAAGTGAGTTGAGAAATGTTAGTCAGAAATGCCAATAAAGCCATGACTGCCAAAACATCAGAAGACTCCTTTTACTGTAAGAATTCTTTGAAATCTTGGACCTTTTGAAGAGCAGGCTAGTCTAAATCTGAAAGAAAGTTAACTAATTCATCAGTGCCAGAAGAGTAAGTGAATGTAATTGCATAGTAGAGCAAAAAAATAGTAATAAAGTTCATAATACAAAAATTGCACATAAACCAGAGCATGAAACTATTCTAAAAGGGGTTTCTTTTTTTCTTTTTAAGGAGACATCTTGTAATAGCACTATCGGGATTTATTACTGAGGAATACTACAGTAGTTTTTTTTTAATAGGAAAACAGCAAGAGTCTGAAGTACAAGGAATGATAGAAAAAAATTATGTCTTGAAAATCTGACTGCTATACTTTTTTTTCACTTAAAAGTCTTGAATATTTGATCTATTTCTGCTAATGCCTCTTCATGCATCCCCAGATTCTAGTAGCTGTTCAAAGTCCCAGTGTCCTGTCTTCACCTGTCTGTGTCCACATCTAACTATGCTTGATATACATTTGATATATACTCATCCAGAGAGCTTGAGCTTTGGCCAACTGCAGTCTGTACAGAGGACTTTTAGACACACCAGTTATCCACAAATACTTTCAATGCCTTTGACAACATCTGTCTAATTATCACTTTATCCTGTGATTTGCCTCCACTATGAGTCCAGGGATTAACCATAAAGGGACTTCTTTTAATTCTATTTCTTTCTTTTCTTTCATAGCACAAGATGGTGGGATTAAAAAAAAAAAAAAAAAAAAAAGAGAAACCTGGGAAAAACCAAACTTGTACCCTTTGTCTACCTGTCTTCTTCCAGAACCTTCTTGTCCCTGGACTTGCAGATGGCACACATTGGCATGGGGAACACCTGCTCTTGCAGATCTCGTCTGCAAGCACAAAATGATATGCTCCCTCTTTTTGACTCTAATCTTGGCACAACTTAGAGTGTCCTCCATTATTACTTTGGCTTTTGACATAAGAAATATTTCAGTTACCCACTCTCTGTAGGAATCCACAGGCCTCACTAAGAAGACTAGCCCTAACTTGTACCAAGGGGCACAGTCCAAGATGTCAGGGGGGTCTCTGGAGATTTCCACATTCTAAGGGAAAAAAGGGGATGATAGTGTTCAGATGCTGAATAAATCTTTTGCCTTGTCTCTGACACAGGAGGTAAGCCATATGGCATCAATTCTCATCTATGTAATTCCTAGCAAAGATTAAAACTCTTATTTGGGTCAATAGAAAATACTCCTCATGACTGCTTTGCCCAAATCATTGAACCAGACCAGATATTTGCAAACTTATACTTTGTCACAGAGTTCACTTTTCTTAAAATTTCTGTACTCTTACTCTAGCATGGTGATTTTGAAAATATATACTAGGAATGGAACCTGTCCTATTGCACCAATGAGGCTGCAACAGATACTTGGTCTAGGTTTTTTTGTTGTTTTCTTTTCTTTCTTTCCCAACATCAGATCTGGCAATTTTGGATGTCAGGCCCAAGAATCACATTATCAGTCTAAGATATGTGCTTAAACAGCAGTTCTGTGTTGTTAAACAGGGGGCAAGAAAACAGTAACTCCAGTCATGTCTACTGACATACTTCTCAAACCCAGTGAGACCATTCTATGGGATTCCTCTATGGCTCACAAGCTGTCTGTCCTAACTGTCACTCTGGCATTGATAGGACAACCCAGTGAATGAAAATTAATTAGTACTAAGCTTGTTAGAGAAAAGGCATGTTACCCCTGAAGACAACGTGGCACGATATGAGGGTAGAGAGGTTAGAATATGCCTTTGCAGTAATATCTTGATGGGTATATATTGGTAATTAAAGTTGGTCCAAAGTGGGATGCTCTAAAGTGCCATTTCACCTAGTTTGACTATGAGTATGTCCTGGGATCTCTAAGACTTGGAGAGCTCTGGAGTTTCCCCCACACTGTACCAATTAAGCCGAAGATAAAGCATCACTGCAAATTACATAATTTTACCTATGGAGTTTCAACAAGGGTACTCTTGAAGTGTACATTTACACTTGGAGCGTAAATGCAATCCCTGGGACACAAACAAATGTTTCTGAATCACATTGCTTCCTTGTCCTCTTTGTAGAATATTACTACATATTCTGTACTTAATTTTCAGCAATAATATCTAGCATATGCAATAGACAGGATACTCAGTGACCTCTTACTGGTACACTCTCAGGATCCAATTTTTAGACATGCAAAGATATTACTAACTTCAGTGGATGGACACAGCAATCAAGATTAAAATTTTCTTTGGGAAGGAGAACAAAAAAATCAAGGGCAGATTATCAGAACTGCTGAGTGGGTCTAAAGTAGTCTGTACAGGCAAGTGTGCCCAGACACCCTTCAGAGTTAAATGCCTGTCAAGAAAGTGCCTTTCAAAGAAAAAATAATGGAACCTCCCAAAAGATCTCACACAGTTTTTGAGAGACCATGTGGTGGAAAGAATACACGGAATCATTAAGCAGTGCCTAGCACCACCATCAAGAGAAACAACTGACAAGACTTTTTTCTGAGTACACCAGGGTGATCACGTCAAGGCACATCAATTCAAACCCAACAATGTTAATTTACTCTCAAAGCTTTATAACCACACAGTGGAATTCTCAATAAAAATGTTAAAAAGATGCCTTTGTTTGAGAGGTCTAAAACTGCTATTGCAAATAGATTGATAAATAAGACTATAGGAGTTCTTTGTTATCTACAGTTAAACAACATATGTTTTCTTAACCATCTAGTGAAGAGCAACTATAAATACTAGGAAAATCTGTTTTGGTCAAATCTTTTAAGCTTGAACACACCTCCCTAGAGGGTTATTGATTATCTCTTAGCCTTTCTTTCAAAGCTGATGATTAAATTTGTTACTTGGGAAATCTATTCCACTTAACATGTTGGCCTGATTCACACTTTTGAAAAACCAACAGTCATTCAATTAGAACTAGTTAACTCAAATAGGCTTTTAAAGAAAAAGGATCATATAAGGTTACGTGAACCAAATTCTGATCCTATTACTTAAGTTTCCTCATAGGAAAGATTTATTCTTACAGTTTTAGCAAAACTCTATTGATAAAACACTTTATTTCGAAAAAAAGACATAAAAATAAATTGCTTTGCTGGCCCACATATGATTAAAGCCTGAGAAATCAATATTACTGTGTTTTATGTGTGTTGTAGTCCAATAGCCATTTTCCTTTTGTGCTACGGAACTGCATTTTGAAAGCTTTTTGAACTATTAACCCTGAGAAACAGGCCTCTGACTTCTGATACTGCCGAAGGAATCCAGTTTCCTCGAGGTTTAATATATTGATTTACAAGGCACCATAACATAGAGTGTCCTATTAAAGGAAAACTAATGTAGTAAAATTTGTCAATATTCTACCTAGACCAACTTGTAAAGAGAAAATAACTTTCAGAAAGTGTGTCTTAAATGCAGTTTTATAATAGATAAAGAGTCAGATCACTTCCATCTTGAACCTGAACAGAACAGAAAAAAGCATTCTGTTCCTGTTTGGATTGCTTTGAAGCAGTTTTTGTTGTCCGTGGCATCTACCTGGGAACAATGACTCAGTTACACTTAAAATTATTTTTAAGTGAATAAATGTATCTCAGTCTGTTTTCACACTGTCCAGGTCATTTCTTCACCCATAAACCTCCAATATACTCAATTCAGACCCCTAACCTTCTTTCCTGCACAGGTTTCCATCCAAGAACATCTTCCCAACACTTCAAAATAACCACATAGATACAGAAACTTCACAAGATTCAGAAAAGCACATATCATGCTGGCTGGGGCTATAAGAAGAAGGAGAATGGGAGGAAAGAGAACGAAAGTGATGGAGAATTATTAGTTACCCTGGTAGTACTTATTAGTCACCCACGTTTACTGCTGATCATCTTAGAAGTACAAAAAGCTTCTAAGCCACCAGGAAGACACATTATTTAAAGGACACAATGCCTTGATCAAAAATTATTTTCTTTCTTTATTCGATAAGAGAGATTCTCATCAATCGCACAACATGGTCTCCATTTAGCCAGCAAGGCTAATTCTCAGATAAGGGAGTTGGGTACTTTTCAATTCTAGAGTTTTCAAAGAGCAGATTGTCCCTGCATGAAATCTAAAGAACACATATAATAAATAAAAGAGTAACAGCTTTTCAAAATCATATATATCCCCTTTGGAAAAATAGCAACATTGCAATTCTAACCTCAGGTTCTGTCTATCTAAAGACTATGTAAAGCACCAGTGCACAGAGATCACAAAAGCTACAGATTCAGGCTGTACTATAACTCTTACATGGAATTTGTCTGAGCTTGTTTCCACTTACACAACAGGCCTCATGAGATATTTCCAGATTTGCTAGAAGGGCTTTTCTTCCTCCTGCCATGCATTTCACTGGAGATCACTGCAAGATCAGTTTCTTTCAATTCCTAAACTTATTTAATTAATTAATTTTCTGGATTTTACTCATCTGAAGCAACATGGGTACCATCTCCAACTGTAAACAGTCCAAAACCTACCAACTGAAAGATCTGTTACAACACGTGTATCTGGTATAGAACAGATACATCCCAATCAGCTGAAAAATTAAACCTACATTTGTTTCTTCCACTTGTTGCTCTTAAGTTCACTGCTGCTGATGATTTTCTTGTTTAGAAGAACTCTGTCCATTATTTTAATCAATACAAAGGAGAATACATAGAAAAATAGGAAATAAAAAGTTTTAAAGGCTGATTAAGAGCTCCAGACTCAATCAACAAGTGATGAGAACTCATGCCAATTTTAACCTGTTAAAGTTATATATGTGTAATATCAAGCTTTCTAAAAACTATAAGTAACTAAAGATCCATAATAATAAAGTAATACTACCATTCATTTTTTTTTATTTATTCTTAGATTTGCTTACATTTAATTGATCTTCCTATCTTTCTAACATAGTATGCTTTTGCAATTCTTAAAAGCAGTTTTGACTGTTAAGCTTCAGTAAAACTGTGTGGCCTAACAGTAAGTCAACACTTATACTTGTGTGCAAATACAAAAATAGAGAACTGGTCCTACATTTGCATAAGCCTCAAAATTACAACATTTCATAACAAGTGATATTATTTGAATTAGAAATTTGTTGAAAACAAAAGGACAATAGTTTGATTGTAAATATTATCTCCATAATTCAGAATTCTCTCATAAATTGACACTGTGAAAGCTTTAAATTATCTCCATATGCGAAAGCCTAATCAATGTTTATAAATATGTGAAGGGTGAGTGTCAGGAGGATGGAGCCAGGCTCTTCTCTGTGACATCCAGTGATAGGACAAGGGGCAATGGGCTCAAGCTGGAACATAGGAGGTTCCACTTGAATATGAGGAAAAACTTCTTTACAGTGAGGGTGACAGAGCACTGGAACAGGCTGCCCAGAGAGGTTGTGGAGTCTCCTTCTCTGGAGACATT
>WKFP01015148.1:43362-66311 GCA_011057875.1 Pterocles orientalis
GGGTGAGTGTCAGGAGGATGGAGCCAGGCTCTTCTCTGTGACATCCAGTGATAGGACAAGGGGCAATGGGCTCAAGCTGGAACATAGGAGGTTCCACTTGAATATGAGGAAAAACTTCTTTACAGTGAGGGTGACAGAGCACTGGAACAGGCTGCCCAGAGAGGTTGTGGAGTCTCCTTCTCTGGAGACATTCAAAGCCTGCCTGGATGTGTTCCTGTGCGATCTGATCTAGGTGTTCCTGCTTCGGCAGGGGGATTGGACTAGATGATCTTTCGAGGTCCCTTCCAATCCCTAACATTCTGTGATTCTGTGATTCTGTGAAATAATAGAGTATCCCAAACTGCTGAGTCCAGCTGGCTGACAGGTATAACTCAGTAGACGTCAAAGGAAGAATGCCATGATTTTGAACTTAAACGTAGAAAAATCATAGAATTATCTGCATCTGTGATTCAACTCCCATGCTGTTTTGAAATGTGTAGAAGAGTACGTTGTTTAACAGATAACATAGTAATTCAATATACAAAACTTTTTTGTGCTACTGATAATTTATTTAACTGTTAGCTTTTTACCACGTGTTGTATAAATATGATGCTATACTGGCAAAGTATTTACCTGCCAAATTGTTGAACAAATTCAGCATGTTGCTGAATTTTTCTTTCAAGAACTCCTATAATCTTAAAATGATGCTCAGAAAATACTGAAATACTAAAGACCAGGCTATTTTGTCATACGTGAAAAGTGCAAAGAAAGACAAACTGTATATATGGCTGATAATTTTGTAATTGGTTTTGCTTAATACACCTTGTGTTCTTTAAGGGATAACCAGTGTCCTAGGTTAAATTATACAATGGTATTTGAAAACTACAGCACTGTGGAACACTGATGTATTCTTGTTTTCATAAATCATTGTATTTTAACACAACTGAAAACTTCTTAGTCCCTCTTTACAGACAAAATTTTCTGTGACATATGTACAGTACAAGAACTATAGCTTTACACTTTGCTTCTAATAGAAAAGCTTTGGTACCAGATTAATTTTCCAGTTCCTCTTCTATTCTACAGGAACTCAAGTAGCCTAGGTACCACTGAGGAGCCACCTACTCTTGATAAATTAATATGAGGCCTTAAATATCCTTCTGTCTTCTGTAAAAGTAATGTGTATGTTCCATTACTTCCATGTTTGACATTTACTTTTAAAATGTCACAGTGCACCCTTTGCAGTTAAGAATCCTTGGCCCAGTCTCACATTAAAAGGGCAATGTTTAATCTATCAGTCAGAGACACCATAGTTGTAACTGTGGGACTTACAGTCTCTTATTTGCTGGATTAGCCTTTGTAAGAAACAGCCCTCAGAAGGATGGCACGGACACAGATTTTGAGGAGAAATCCACTGAGAGACAAACTAGATCTTGCAAAGAAACACCAGAGCAACCTGTAGAAGGAATGCACTAGAGAGGGGAGAAGACATTTTTTCCTTTTCATTGCGCATTTTGTAGTGCTTATGTGGGCCAGTGCAGCATTGTGCAAAGATATCCAACTACTTAAAAAATAAGTAATGCAGTCAGTACATCACTCCACCTATGCTAACATGACACCCAGAGAATAGGTTACCTTGAGCATCTCAGCGTGGCATATTATGATGCTAGGTCATACCAGCTGAGCAGATACTGTATCACATCCACAGTTAAAATTTCAGGCTTTATCCAGTGAGGTGGTAGATGCCCCCGTCCCTGGAAACATTCAAGGTCAGGCTGGATGGGGCTCTGGGCAACCTGATCTAGTGGAAGATGCCCCTGCTTACTGCAAGGGGGTTGGACTAGATGACCTCCATGGTGCCTTCCAACTCAAACTATTCTATGATTCTATGATTCCATATCATTACATTTTCACTATAGAAGAAAATTGGTCTCTCATAATACATCTATGACGCTACATAAAATGAAAAGCCAAGGGGGTAAGTTGGATCATCAAGGCCCTCTCAATGCCAAGACCTCCCTTAGTAGCCTGCTTTCCTGCATCACACTGGCCTGTCTCAACAAGCTTTCTCCCAGGAAAATGCCCAGGCACAGCTGGGATTACATGTGCTAAAGACAGTTCACAGTAGTCGGTATAGATGAGGAAAGACCAAGTTTGGGCTCTTTTCTCTCTGCATAATCCTCCAGCAGTATTCCAGTCAGATTTACCCTCTTAAAATTCCCCTTATGCCTGCATGCCACACCCTAAGCATACAACACATATTCGGAGTTTCACACAGTCCTCACATTGTTTCATTGTATTGACTCTTTAAAATTACTACCTCCACCCACATACACACACAATTATAATTTTGTCTTGGGCTGCTGAGGCCTAGAAGAAACACAGGGCCAAGTGCTCTGTATATGAGTGAATTATCTCTGGTTCTGTTTTATTATCAGTACAGAATTAGTGCCAGATACTAGTGTTCGGTAATTATTTGCTCTTCTATCAGATATCATTTATAACAGCATGATATGTGTATATGCACTTGGGAGGTCAGTCAGAGGTTTAGAAAAAGGAATTTACTAAGTGGCTTTTGAAACAATTTTAAGAATTACTGAAAAATCTTTTTACCACTATTTAAAGAATAGTCCTCCACCCCTCTTTAATCTTTTGCTGGCATACATGTCATATCACTACCAGAGAAAGAAAATGATCTCAAAATATTGTCTGAAACCATTTGTTGTTAAGCACAGCATGGAGAGTATGGTATTCAGGAATGCCTTTGCTTTGACGGAATAGCACAGATGAAGGACTATGTACAGCTGTATGCACTTTATGGTAAAGAACTTCAAATGGTTCAGGAAACTTTTGCTTCAGAATATACATTATGGCTTGAAGCAGAATAATCAGGGCCTTGCATAGGGTTGAGGAAAACAGGGTAAGTCCAAAGTACAGCACTCATATCGGTAGGCATCCCAGAACTCAAGTATATCACAACAATGCGGGTTTCACTCAACAGCATGACAGCAGTGACAGCATGCCATGACACCCTCCCTGTAAAGCTGTAGCCAACAATAATTAAAATGGTGATATCAAGTACTGTTATTTAAATGTTTATAGCTCATTGCCACTGCTACTAGACAAAAATCTCTGATGGTACATTACTTGACATATCAGCTATTCTGATAGCTTGTTACTGCTGGTTTTAACTATGAAAAGCACATAATGAATGAATGAGGGCACAGCTGTGTAGGAAAGCTGACAAAAAATCTCTTGTTGTGAGTGTTGTGGTTTGGAAATCCTACCAATTTTCACAGGATTGCTTCCATCATTTTTGTCAAAGAGAAATTCTTGGGTAAAGCCACAGAACAAGTGAGACCATGATTCTAAAATATCAGTTTAATTGCCAGATCACTGAGAGAGATGACAAACTTAAACCTCAGGTTCCCATATAGTAGCATTATGCTTTGTGTATTATACTCTTCCAAACTGATGTTCTCTCTGTAACCTCTGTAGCCACTACATTTTTTCCCTAAGTAATGTCAGAAGACATTCCCTTCACTACGCTAAGTCCTAGCAACTGAACTATACAGTCACTTTCTCTGTTTTTTCCTCTCAAAAAAAATCTAAGGTTAAGCACAAGACAGACCAAGAATATCTCAAAGCTCACACACATTTGTAGAGTGGAAGAACCGTCACCCATGCACTCCATTTCTCGTTTTTGGAGCCCAGGGGTGAGCTTGTCACTTTCAGCAGGCTTCACTCAAGACCTCTGTCCTTCAGCTGACACACAGACCATGAGTTCATAAAGTTCAGCAGTGACATATCACGGATTTACACTGATTTTACGTAGAGTTCAGCATGTCTGGAAGGAGGACATTTGAATCGCTGTAGCCCTGAGCATTTGGATAACATTATGCAATAATGTTTTGAGAAAAATTCACCACATCATCTTTTCAGTGATATGCAATATTTTGAAAATGCAATTTTCTCAGAACAAACATCCTAAAAACTACACTCCAAGGGATATGTCTTGTGTGGTGTTTTTTGGGTCTGTAGCTTCAAAAAGCACAGTGATAAAGGAAGAAATAGTTGAATTCTCAGATAAACTTAATACACTGTCTGTGGCATCTGAATTACATAGCATAGCTTTTCCAAGAGAAAAAGAACAGAAAACAAAACCAGCTTATATTATTATTATTATTTATATGAAATTTATAATTTTTAAGGAAAATAAGACTATTATAACTTTCTAGTCTGAACTAGATATTGCAAGAGAACGTAAGTTTTGTATCAAGCCAGTAATATGCAATTCATTTGGCATATACTAGAAAGACATTCAAATGACTGAATGGATAAAGAAATAAAAATCTGCCATCCATCTTCCACCATAATTGTTTACAGACTCAGCTAAGCTACTGATAAGCTTTGAAACATTTTGCAATCAGACTGTCAAATTCAGTGTACCATATAAAATAATTTTCATAAGCTAATACCAAATTTTCCATAAATTTTACACATTTCTTAACTACAAAATAAACCAATTGCCACTATTTGTTTATTTTTATATCAGAAATTCAGACCCAAAGCAAGCTTTGAATGGCTCTCTACTAGACAAAAATATAACCTATTAGTACACAGCGCTATTACCTGACTCTATCACAAAGATGGCTGAACAGCTCATTTCATCAGCCAAGGTGACCTTGCCAGCAGCCTCTCTCTATAGACAGGTGGTAGCTACTTACTCCCAAGGCCTAACTCTCCCTTCCACATTTTGTAGCTGGAAGCATTTTGGACAGGATAAACCTCTCTCTCTCAAGGTTTGATATTAATAAGGTTACATTAAAAACTCTCTGCTACCTTCACACAGCCCACATTTCCTAATGATCTCCCCAGCATTCAGTCAATGAGCAAAATTAGAATCTCACAAAGCATTCACCCAAAGGCTGACCAAAGTGAACGTGCACACCTAACCTACACTTTCTAATATATAACTTATTGAATCACATTATTTGAAGTAGTGAGATGCACTTGTAGCCACATTAACCTTATCAAAAGATTAGCTATTGCACTGTGACTGAAGGTCTGTCGGAAGTAATTTGTCTTGTTTTGACCTGTCATGAGATCACTTAATAGGAAACTAAATAGCTCACAAAGCTTAGCACACTTTCAGACGATTCAGCTGTTTGTGGTCACAGCAACGTATCCTTTTGTCTGAGACAATGCCTTCTAGGCACTCCACTTGTTCACCCTTTGGTATGCTTTGATCTTCACTTTGTTATGTGTTTTTATACATGTCTTATTCCCCCAAGCCTTGAAGGGGCATGAACCTTACTTCTAAAATGAAAACAGAAAATGTTTTGTAACATCTTTAATTGGTTTTGTCTGAGATCTGACAGATGGACACACAAAACACATTTAAGACCCCAAGCTGACCAACTGGAAGACCTTGGTAAGGGAGTGAAGGACTTTCTGATAATTCATTTCCACAAGCCTCATAAAGAAATGGAGACAGTATCAATCCAGACAATCAGAACTAAGAATGGAAGAGTCAGAAATAGCATCACATCTTTCTATTTACAAGCAAAGTACAACTGAAAATTTAGAATCATTAAATAAAGAAGAACGTTTATTGGCAATCAGTTATTGTGTTCTCACTCTGACAGACTGGATGGATATGAACCTATCTGCAATGAAAGTGTTTCAGCTGTTTCTTTTCATCCTTTTTAACTAGGAGCAGTGCTGCTATACAGTGTCTGTCTAAGACTGTTGTAGACTGTATCCATTTAACCGTAAGAAAATGGCAGAGCAGATAGTGACCACTCTTGATTTTCCAGTCTTCTATTCTCACCCACATTTCTTTTTCCTTAGCAACCGAAACACTAACAAAGGAATAATTCTGTACCTGTCCCATTGCTACCCCCTGTGTTAAGGCCATCAGTGAAGAATCCAGTACAACTTCCTAGAGCAAACCGCTTAAGCAATCCAGTTACTTCATGTAGCATTTCCCTACGCCATTTTTAAAAGCACTACCATCAGAAACCAGGAAAAGAGTAGCAGCTTTCTCCCAGGTAAAACTTGCACAACATTGCTGAAATCTAACCTTGAGAAAAAATGACAAGACAAACATTTGTCAAGCAGAAGCTAGATCCATACTGGTAAATTGAACATGACCAGGGCACGTGTTCAAGATGCTGAAAGGTCATTGTTCATATAACCAAATTTATGAAACAGCCTTTGGCATGCTTATGATTCACAGCTACACATTCCCAAACAATTCCCAGATGACATTTCTCAGGTAGTGTTTCCAAAAAGCAGCAGAGATGAAACCACGCCATTTTGGCACACTTCTCTGCCATAGTCCTGGGGCATTATGCCACCAGGGTCACACCTGCACACTCTCATGCCAGCTCCCTCACAATGCAGAAGGCATGGCATTATGATATTAAAAAATGTCCCATTTCTGAGATCTCTCATTTTTCAAGACAACCTCACTCAGACAGTGAGGACCAAGGTGTCTCACCCAGGAAAAAGATATGTTTACAATCACCCAAAATGAGCTGGGGAAGATGAAAGAAGGATTTGACCGACTAAATCATCTCCATTACCTACGCTGAGGTTGTGGTTGGAGACTACCACACAGCCACTACCACAGACAGGGGTAAATTTAAAAGTTAAAGCTGCCTTACTCAGAGCACAAGACTGACAAAGTCATTAGTTCAGCATAATTGTAGCGGGTTTCCACCATACCTCTCACACTCTACAACCCAGTCAGAGGCACACTGAGGCAACAGTTTTGCCTTCCCCCCTCTTTATCCAGCTGAAGCATTTTTGCATCTCAAGATCAGTGCTGAGGTACTGAGATAAGCCCCTCCCCATGAGCACCTCAGCAGCCTTCTGGCATCTAGCCTGGCAGAAGCAACTATCTCTTGCTGAGCAGATGTCAGACTGATCACTGGTCTGCTCCTGGTGTAAGGGCTAGAAGCATACACACTCATACTTCAAAGGTTTTTTCATGTATTTAAATATAATGTTCACATAAATAAAACTTGCAAACAATTCATATTTGTATTACAGTTTTGTAAAAAGAAATCACTAAGTCTGTTGGCTGGTAAGGTAAGAGCTGTTTAAAAGTCTGTGTCAGGATGTCACTTCTAAGAAGTATTAATGATAAGAGCTTTAATTTTGTGAGTTTGTGTGACAAGGGAAAGTATTTTGTAAAAATCCACCTCTCTAAATTCCAGAGGGGGAAAATGGAGAGATGTCATTGAGAGGCATAGTAGACATACAGACAGATGGAACAGGAGCTGTGGAAAACTGCTAATAATCAGACAGTGAGAGTTTAAAGTACAATGACTGGAGGAAAGAGGAGGGGTTGTGGGTACCTGCCAGAAGACTGGCAGAGAGAGAAAGAGAAAGAGAATACGTACACTTCATGAGCTACAGAAAAAAGCAGCCACGACACTACGGGCCTCAAGGAAGAGTTGAGTGGAACACAGTCACAGCAGAAGAAAGCTGGTCGCACCACTTTGGGGGTGGCCTCCCTACATCCACAATGAACGGTTACACGTAATGGGGCTGAACCTCCCCAGAGACAAATATGGTGAATATTTTTACAAAATGCAACACACAGATAGAGAGAACCCGGATAAATGAAAACACATTTTCTTTCTTTTCCTTTCTTCAGTTATCTCATCTTGGTCTCACTTTTGATCATCTTCTCACTGCCATTTTCTCTGCAATCATGTATATCAGTAAAGGAATTCAATTTTCTTGCAACCACATTTTCAAGTGGATCTTGGGGGGGTTCAAATTCTTTTAGTCATTTGTTGTTGAGTGCAACAGCAGTCTTTACTTGTGTTATACCAGAGGGCAGATGGACTTTTTCCAAATCACCCCATATGTATTTGACAAATCATGGAGACATTCCTCTCATGCCACGAAAAGTAAGGACTTAGCATACTGAGTACAACTGTTCATCTTATTTTGCACAGTGAAAGGATTTACCCTGTACTCAGGGATCATAGGATCTCATCTGTTTTTTATAATCAGAAATTTATGCTGTTACCCAGAACATTCGGGTTTTAATCTAGGATAAAAATTGTTCTTACCAGTAGTGTCATTTATACAATGGCCTGTAACTGTCCAGGGCAAAAGATAGCAAACCAAGAAGAAAAAGCAGCTTCAAAAAATATTAATCAACAAAAAATTATCTATGGACTCACAGACGATTAAGATGGAACAGAAGGTCAATAAAGTGATAATTTATGTCAATAAAAGACAAACCCTAGTGAGATTACAAAAGTATGAAGTTTCTGGATTCATATTCTGTATTCTATATTTCATATTTAATGCTTACAAGTGTTTTTCCTCATATAGAACAAAATAGACCTATCACTGTCTGCAGCAGTATGTAGGCCAGCTATTTCACAGAATCATAGAACGGTTTGAGTTGGAAGGGACCTTAGAGATCATGTAGTTTTGAGCAACCTGGTCTAGTGGAAGGTCCAAGGAAGGGGGGTTGGAACTAGATGATCTTTAAGGTCCCTTCCAACCCTAACCACTCTATGATTCTATCAACCCTCCTGCCATGGGCAGGGACACCCTCCACTAGACCAGGTTGCTCAGAGCCTCATCCAGCCTGGCCTTGAACACCTCCAGGGATGGGACGTCCACAACTTCTCTGGGCAACCTGTTGCAGTGTCCCACCACCCTCACAGGAAAAAATTTCTTCCTTATACTGAACCTAAATCTACCCTCTTTCAGCTTAAAATCATTACCCCTTGTCCTCTCACTACACTCCCTGATAAAGAGTCCCTCCCCATCACTCCTGTAGGCCCCTTGAAGTACTGGAAGGCTGCTATTAGGTCTCCTCGGAGCCTTCTTTTCTCCAGGCTGAACAACCCCAGTTCTCTCAGCCTGTCCTCGTAGGGAAGGTTCTCCAGCCCTCTGGTCATCTTCACGACCCTCCTCTAGACTCGCTCCAACAGGTCCCCGTCTTTTTTTATGTCGGGGGTCCCACAGATGGGTGCAGTACTGAAGATGTCGTTTCATGAGAGCAGAGAGGGGAGAATCACCTCCTTTGACCTGCTGCTAATGCTTGTTTTGATGCAGTCTAGGATACAGTTGGCTTTCTGGGCTGCAAGTGCACATTGCTGGCTCACGTTGAGTTTCCCATGAACCAACATCCCCAAGTCCTTCTCCTCAGGGCTGCTCACAATCCATTCTCCCAGCCTGTATTTGTGCTTGGGATTGCCCAGCAGGGACCTTCACTTGGCCCTGTTGAAATTTACGACGTTTGCACAGGCCCGCCTCTCAAGCCTGTCAAGGTCCCTTTGGATGGCATCCCTTCCCTCCAGTGTGTAGACCACAACAGACAGCTTAGATTCATTGGTAAACTTGCTGAGGGTACACTCATTTTCACTAATAGGAATCATGCTACCTAAGGCAAATGTTGAATAAAACATGAAAATCTGGCCATGGTTCTTGGCTTTCATGGAAGCATATTTTGCTGTGATTTCTACACAGTACGCAAGATTTTAGGCTAAAATATTGGTATGCACTCTCTAGAACAGAATCAGAACTGATTTGAAGGGAAAAGAATTCTACAGATGTGCCACACGTTCATATCATATGACAACATATGGCATCCCAAGATAAAGATCTTTACAGTTATCCTGCCACTGACCTTCACATTCTCAAGTGAGTTTCACAAAACAGCAAGAGTAAATTAGTGGGGGACAGATTATTTATCCAAAGAAAATACTGAATTTGGAGGCCAACCAAAAAGGTTTACAAAATCATCTTGGATTCATTGATTTGCTAACAGTTTCTAACTGAATCTTTTAAAAATGCTTGCACTGAAATGTATTTCAACTTACATTTATATTAAGTTTGAGAAAATAATCAAAACTACAATGAACTAAAAGAAAAATTTCCAGCCAAAGGAAGTAAAATAAACCATGTTTTCTAGACCTATTTTCTTCAGTTCATCTCTCTTAGACATTATATTTATGATCAAAATTGTGCTCTGCAATGCCTTTTTCTCCTGCTGTTAAAAACAAAGGTTCAACTATTTTTACGTCTATTTGATGAAATGAATTTCTGTCTCTCTGACTTAAAAATAGACATAAATTACAAAAACAGGACACAAACACACTAGTAAATGTAAGTAAGTAATCTTTTCCTGGCAGAGAAATAATTAGAGAGGTTTTAGCCTTTTTCTGTTTAAAGGCCCAAGAAAAATTCTCAGTAGAATTTTGCCATCCAACCAGGGATGGAGATTCTCCAAAGCTCTCTTTTTGTTGTTAATGTATTTGTAAAAACATTTTTTATTATCTTTTACCACTGCAGCCAGGTTGAGTTTCAGTTGGGCTTTTGCCTGCCCAATTTTAACTGTGCATGACCTGGCAAGATCCTTGTACTCTATTTGCGTTGCCTGGCCCTTCTTCCAGAGGTGGTAGACTCTCCTTTTTTCCCTGAGTCCCAGGAAAAGCTCTTTGTTTAGCCAGCCTGGCGTCTTCTCTGCCACTTTGTCTTTCTACAGATGGGGACAGCATGTTGCTGTGCTTTTAAGACCACCCTCTTGAGGAGTGTCCAGCCTTCCTGGGCCCCCTTGCCCTTCAGGACAGTCTCCCAAGGGACTCTCCCAACCAGCATCCCAAACAGCCTAAAGTCTCCCCTTTGGAAGTCCATGTTAGTGGTTTTACTGGCACCTCTCTTTACTTCACTAAGGATCGAGAACTCTATCATTTCATGGTCACTAAACCCAAGACGGCCTCCAACCACCACATCTCCCACCAGCCCTTCTCTGTTTGTGAACAGCAGGTCAAGCCAGGCTCCTCCCCTGGTAGGCTTGCTTACCAGCTGTGTCAGGAAGTTACCTTCCACGCACTCCAAGAATCTCCTAGACTGTTTCTATTCCGCTGTGCTGTATTTCCAGCAGATGTCTGGCAAGTTGAAGTCTCCCACAAGAACAAGTGGAAGTGATCATGAGACTTCTGCCAGCTGCTTATAGAATGCTTCATCTGTTTCAGCCTGCTGAGAGAGTGGCCTATAACACACTCCCAGTAGGATATCAGCCTTGTCAGCCCTTCCCCTCTTTCTTACCCATAAGCATTCAAACTTATTATCACAATCCGCGAGTTCTATACAATCAAAACACTCCCTAACATATGCAGCCACCCCACCTCCTCTCCTTCTTGCATATCCCTTCTGAAGAGCTTATAGCTGACCATTGCAGCACTCCAGCTGTGAGACTTGTCCCACCATGTTTCTGTGATGGCCACTAGGTCACAGCTGTTCTGTTGCACAATGGCCTCCAGCTCCTCTTGCTTGCTTCTCATACTACGTGTATTAGTGTAGATGCACTTGAGCTGAACTGTCGAATCCACTCCTACCCTACTAATACTTTTGGTCTTGGCACCCAATGTACTGAGGAGACCTCTTCTGCTCCTGGAATCTCTCATAATGGTGTTTCTGCTGCTGACGTGTTGTTGTTAGAAGTATCACTTTGCTACTTCTAGAAGAAACATGTGTGGAGCACCAGCTACTCCTCATTCTTAGTGAGCGCATCCCAGCTAACTCTTCAGTCACTTGATTTGCGTGCCTCTTGTCCTGCTCTAGTAGAGCTTAATGAGTGTGGAGACATGCCAGCCTCTTCCTCTGCTAAAGGAAGGTTTTTCAGGAGGTATTCACTCTAGCCACGCTTAGTTTAAGGAGCCTTGTTGCTTTGCGGAACTCATATCCTCTGAGTTAGGCACTCAGGTTCACGGGAGACTAGTGAGTGAGGAGGCTGAAGAGCTAATCTATAGAAAAGGCTGAGGGAGGGTTGACCACCATTTCTTTCAGTAGCTTGTGTACTGTTTTGGATCATGATGAAAAACACAAGATGTGTAGTCTGACTTGAGCTCTTTCAGTCTTTCCTCCCTCTTTTATAATCCCTGACAGAGCAGCATGAACTAGAGTCAAGTAGTCACTCTACTGACTAAAAAGGAGGGAGAGTTTGACTGTATTTTGTGCTCCGGGTATTTCATTTTGGCTGTGGCTGGAATGAAGGTCTTCCATGTACAGGATGAGGGATCTTAGTAATGCATATCTAAACTAATTGGTTGAAAGACATTTAATCTTACAGACATGCATGCCTTTGGATTTGTATGCTGAATTGTGGCGGCACATGCCATTGTGTTAAGCAGATACCATTTAGACACCACAGTTTAGTGCTGTCAGGTCTTGCTTGTGTGTACTTGCTACAGAAGAAATTGGGGAGCCTTTAGTCCCAAAGGGGGCAAAAAAAAGTAGGTTGGAAAAGATACAGGATTTTGAGAACAGAGAGATGCAAAACATGCAAAAGATTGTTTTTGTGGAAATATACATTGTTTTCTAGAAGGAACATGCAGTCGTACACTGGTATGTTTGTGCATTTGGTTTTCTTCCTTTGTTTTAAAGAGTGAGTTGGACTACAGAGCTGGAATCCGAGTCCAGTAATCTGTGTAATATGCAATAGGTTGCCCAGGTCTTTCAGACAGCAGTGAAATTTAGATCCATATTGAATTTACCCGAAAACAAAGAGCAAAAGGATTCTAGAACAAAACTCTACCTTCACTCAGTAGAAGTACGGCCTCTGAACCCCACTGGGAATCTCAGGATTTGGTGTTCCCCTGTCTCTGTGTTGCTCTGAACAAGAACTTTGGTTTGGGCTCCTCTTTGATTACTGCTTTTTATAGAAACAATCAAATAAGAGCATCTGAGTAACTGATAGAACTTCTGTTTTTATTTAACTTCTGCTAAGTGTTCTTCTTCACTGCTTGGGTTCCTGCCGCCACCAGAAAACCCTAAAACCAAAAAACCCCAAAGCATTTGCTATGATATGATTAAGGTTCAATCTGCCTCTTGACATTTTTCTTACAAATTCAAAACTTAGAGTTATTTGTTCTTCAGACAGTTAAGTAACTGTTCTTGAGCCTATTCCAGATCTGAAGGGTTATTCTTAGGAATGTGTTCAATATTTACTTGAATAAAAAGATGTTAACCTTGGCTCTTTTTAAAAATGCTTTTTCATATCCTTGTTCCAAAGAAAAGAAGTCACTATCATATACTGCAAAGGCTTGTTATATAAACTGATCTGGCCAGGTGAGACAAATGATCTCTTGGAGACACAGGAAAGTCTGAAGTATTTGCTTGAGCTTTGTTTTAATATTGAAAAGAACCCTTAGAGAATCCTTACCACCCCCTATGAGACAGGGGAACTCTATCTGTCGCTAGCAGGCCTGGTACCACATAAGTCTTCCCATGACCAAAAAAAACAAAATATCCCTTCTGGCACCAGCCTCTGAGCCAGGTGTTGATCAGGTGTGTTTTCCTGATCCTTTCAGTATTCATCCCCGCCACTGTGGGGATTGAGGAGAACACTACCTATAAAAGCAAAGACCTTCTCCATAACTGGTTGATAAAGAATTCCATTAAATTGTTCCCGCATTTTAAACTGGGCAAATAAGTTTTTTAAAGAATTGGGATAATACAAAATAGCATTTATTTAGTAACACACAAAAACACATTAAGACTTGAATATATTCTATAAGCCATTGTATAGGGCACATTTCTTTTGAATTTGTCCATCAGGAAATTCAAAGAATGAAAACAGTCTCCACCTTTCCATAATGTTATTTGAGTAACTTGTTTTCTCTGTGATTCACAGCAGCATGGAAATCCCTTTGTGAGATCTGGTCTTCTTTCAGACTCTAAGAATGAAAATAAACGCTAAGTATTTTCCTCCTATAAAAAAAAAAGTTGCATGCTATGACTTATTTTTTTTCAATTAGTCACTTCTATCTGTCACTATAGAGTGCTAAAATGTTTATATTTAAAAAAAATGTTTTATGAATGTATTACTATTACTTTAAAAAAAAAAACCCTGTACTTCAATGAAAGACAGTGCAACTGATGATACTGAAGTACCTACCACATTTCAGTCCTTTCTATAATTTTTACTGATTAAGTAGGTAACTCACACTCACTGTAATGTATAGGATTGGGATGCACAAAATTATTTTTTTAGCAAGTAGCCTAAGAAATTTTCACTGCTATGTCCAGAAATTATGCATTAGTTAATGGTAAAAATAGAAACCTTATATTAAATCCAGACAAGTGAAAAAAATATATCCTATTTTTGTAAAGCTGCTAATTCAAAGGCTTAGTATTATTCTGTGATAAATTTAAGGCATTTTTAATGCTTAATTCATAACAGACAAATTGCACTAATTTGTCTGCTCAATTTCCCCCCCTAAATTTCCCATGAAATACAGAACCAATGAGATTAAGACTTTGGTCCGTACTTCAGGGAACTGATCTGGTTTTAATAAAACAAATCTTGGGGGGTCAATAAAAAAAGCATCAATTATATGATTACTATCATGGAAGCTGCAAAATCACAGGATCCTAGAACTCATTTGAATATGATTTTCTAAGCACTGTGTAAGAGCAGAGTGAATGCTCAGTATATGTAGAAGACTTAACTTGCATTTTTTTGAACTAATTCAGGGCAAAGATTCTTGTACAATATTTTCACCCTCTGACTGTTTCCTTGAATAGGGTCTTTGACCTCAAAGTCCCAAATCATATGAACTGCACACAACCAGACTGAAATAACACTTTACAAAGAGCCTATAGAAGGTTTATGTCTGTCCATGGAGCCAATGCATTAATACTCTGTGGTAACCACATGAAGTAGGACAGATAATAAAATCAGTCAGCATCTCTGGTTGGATTACAGAATGGCATTTTACTGTTAACACAGAAGGAAGGTTTCAAATTCTTCCACTCTCACTCAAAAACAACATGGAAAAACTTTATTTCAACAGGTATTAAATACCCTACCTCACAAACTCTTCAAGATGCCTTTCACTCTCAGTGGTCCATAAATAAACTCTAGAGAGGGAATGTAGGAACATTGCATTACAGTACACGTGGCAGGGTGAGCAAAAATTTAATACTGCAGTTTGTTTTGTTTTTTAAAAGCTATGTAACCTTTGTTTCCAAATTAGTTACCTAAATTCAAGCTTAAATGTCCTTTAGAAAACATCAAAAAGACCCAAATATCTGAGGTCAGGGGCTCTTTGACCCTCATGAAAGCATCTGTCCCCAACAGTTTTATTTGCTTCACGAAATAATGGGTGTTGATTGGAAGATGACACAGCAGCTGTACAGTAAGGAAACATAAAATCACACCTAGTAAATGTGATTTAAGATATTCCCCCAGAAACCTAAGGAGAATCCTATTCTCTGGTTAGAGGCCATACAGTCATAGACAGAACGCTGACTGGAACTTGGAGAGAGAAAAAAAATACTGTTTATGATAAAGGGTTGGGTAAAGGTTAAGTGATGTAAAGCTTGCACTTGATAACAAACAGCAGAGATCCCTGCAATATTCACAAACTCTTACAAAGCTTGTTAGAATCATTTTCTCTGCAGGCACATTTTTTACAGTTTTGACTTCTCAAAATGCAGCCACTCTCTCCCAGGATGTTTTAAAAATGTTACAGTTGTCGACATTGCTAGGTGAGAGGGAGAAAACATGGGGACATAGGCATTTAGCAGGCATAAAAACTGTTGTCTGCATGATTAACATTTGGTGTCAGATCCACTTAGGATCATGACATATTTTTTTCCAACAGTCTAATGCACAGAAGAGAATGCAAATTATTTTTCAGCAGATACTTGTACGACGCATCATTACTATCCTGTCACTCTGAACAATGAAAACAGAGCATGGAAATTTTCTGAGCTTTTTTTAAAAAAAAATATAGACATCAATGTACAATTACAAAAGAAAACTGTGATTTCTTGTAATTGTAATAAGGAATAAACCTCAGCAAGAGGTTTGAGTAAGTGCATTAAAATATGGATGCTTATCTGACCATTATCTAAATCTACACAGATGTCTGGAACCTTACGGAAATCAGGCAAAGCCAGGCAGTTCAGCAGAGTCTAGAATTAGACTATCTGTTACTTACTAAGAGTGAGAACAGGTCATGTCACTCATGAAATTATTTTTTATGTATAGCACTACAAGGTACTTCTTTCAAAAGCAGCTAGAGAAGCTTGGAGGCTAACGCACATCTTTCAAATTGGGGTAGGCTTCTCATGTCCCTTTGTCCCATTCATTTTCAACTGGAAATGTAACTTAATTCTAAAAATTATAGAAAAGCAGGAAATTATTAAAGAAATTTTGCCATGCTGCATGAGGCAAATCTGAGACTGCTGAATTTTCCTGTCAGAAAGCAGGGAGATCCCAGCCTTGAGTAACTGATTACTTTAATTTAAGATAAAGAAAAGTCAAGCTTCTTTTTCCACAGTGCTTGGTTCAGGCCAGAAGTTCAATAACAGCTCCTAACCTCTTTCCTCATTGTTGCTGGGCTGTTCCCAGGCAAACCTTTCTCTATATTTGACCAGAAATTGTATTTTCAATGTGAGACAACTTTTCTGGAAATTGCTAAAACCAGCACATTTAAATCAAAATTCAAGTTACGAAATTGAACCGATTTTTGGCAAAATAAAATATTAACAATGCAATGTGACGGGTATAGGACCAGATGCAAGGAACATAACATGTCTGGTGTTTCACAGAAGCTACAAGCTCTTTCCTTTTTCTCCCCTCTCTAGCACAGCACTTCTGCCATCTGCTCCAGTCATTAGTGCAAAGACAGCACCAACACGTTCAGTTACTGTGTTCTCTCTAACCTTTTGAAACAAGCTCTAATCACCCATAAAATGTGAAAATGTGAGAAGTCCTCACCCTGTCTTCTCATACAGAAATTTGATTAAAGCATTGAACAGATTACAATTCAGGCATTATCAGAAGCGCACTTCTCCCAGCATCCCTCTCTCAGGCATAACTTACATGCTTGACATCAGATTCCCCACCCCGCCCGCGTCTGGTAACTAAGGCTTATTGCAACACTCATACTACGCTCCTCCTCTCCCAGCTGGTTCCCCTTGCCCCACTTCCCCCTCCACTTCTTCATCTATCCACAGCTCTGACTGGCAGCTCTATGACACTACATCGTACCATCAGGCTTCTCCTACCTTTTGCTTGTGCCAAGTAGGCAGGAATCTGGCTGCTTTTTCATACTCTGACAACTCTTCCACTTCTGTCTGGCTTTTGTACAATATGATTTCTCTCCACCTTCTTCCTCAGTGTATATTTCTTATCTGATATTTTTGAGTCACAGGAGTGACTGAACTGCATGAGAAGAGCATACGATTGATGCCTGGCCAACTCCTAAATACTAATATCCTAAAATACAGAAACTTCAGTCAATAATACAAGTAATTTCCATGGTTCTTTAGAGTTCTGAATTGTTTGTATTTATTAGGTGTTGTCACAGTCAAAGCTAAAAAGATCTTGGGAATTTCTGGTAATTTTTGCAGTGCCAGATACTCTGGATATAGAGAAAAGCCAGACAGCATGTTTTGAGCTTAAGTGGTTGATGAGAAGATCCTATTCAAGTAATGTTCTATAAAAAAGCCTGGGAATGTGTTTGCCATAAAAACCTTTGAAATTCATAAAGGATGTAAGGAGAGTTACTCACTTCACAGACATCCCTACAGAAAAATAGCATTTTTTTTCTTCTGCTTTGCCTTGCAGAAGGAAACATCATTGCAATGAAAAAGCTAGTTAGACATCCATAGGAGAAGAAACCGATTGTTTTCCAGAGCCTGCCTGCTAAGAAAGAACGGATTTTCTCCAAGGACCTCATTCTAAGCCAACCCGAGAAGAAAAGCCATTACATCTCAAGTAAACTATAATTTTACTAATTTTACTATAATCATCTCATAAGCTAAAGAAAAAATATGATTCCAAAGTGTTAATCATTGAAAAGAATCAGTCTATTCATTATCTAAAGATTAAAGAGGAGGTTATTATTTTTTTAGGATACCTGGTATTACTTTGGAATTTGTTTTCTTTATCAAATCTCTTGGAGAAAGTAGATGAATGTGATTTAATTTTTAAGGTATACCTGCTACAATTCTTATCCAGGTATTTATAATACTACTACAGTATGATAACTTCCTTGTCTTTTATGTTAGATCTTTCAGCTTTTTTGTCATGAAGAGTCTCTTAACTTTTATCTGCAAAGTCTTCTGATTATTGCCAATTCTTTATTCCTTCATTGACTCTCCTTCCTCATCTCTTTTGTTCTTCAAACACAAACACGCTCTTTCAGGAGTTAGCCCTTCAGGGATGTGATCCTTAAACTTAACCAGCTTCCGTTTTGCCTGTCAGTGATGCCAGTTTCAGCTGCCTAGTTGTTTGCTTCCTCCAGAATTATCTCTAGTCTCGCATGCAATCTGTACGCGCAAAACCCCCAAACAAACAAAAAAACATCCCATGCAATTCTAAACTATGAAACCTCAAACTCCACCAAAACTATTCTTTCTTAGGATGTTAGAAAAAAATTTTAAATATTAGAAAACTTAACTGTGCAATAATAACCAGACAACAAAGAACTTAGGTTGTTGCTTTGAATGCTGGTATAAGCACTCTTTGCGTTTGATGTGTTGCTGAAACTTCAGATTCTGCAACAGATACTGCCGTATGATATCATGCTTGTTATTCAGCACACTTGAAGCTTTGGCTGTTAAAATACAGCTGTCATTACATTTTATACCTACATCTGTGCCTTTCATTGGTTCTTGTTTATGACAAAACAAATTATACACCAAATTTCCTCATTTCTTTCCAAGATTACAAGTGAGATTTAAAAATCTATAGATCAAAAATTAATCCAGCAGGGAAATCACAGAATTTCAAATTACACAAGAACTGAATGCATATTGTGATATGAAGTTTAATGGCAGAATCACAAGAACTCTGTTTTACAGTGTGTGCTGTTCAAATCCTTCTGCTCTCCTGGAGCCTTGTGTGATGGCTCTCAGTGAGAATCCATCAGCACTGGTATAATAAGGATGCTATCCAGAGATCTGTCCCCATCTATTTTGTAATATAAAATATATTACACATATTCAAGAAATGTAAAAGTGATATATTCCTGTTTGATTTCCTCTTTGGATATAATTTCAACTCAATCCCAGAGCACTTAATCTTTTAAAGGTACATTTTTACCATGATAATTTGACTTTCCAGCACATATTCTGGGTGAAACCCAGGGAACTCTGTACTTTGCTAGCTACAGTATTACAGTAAGGACTGCTTAGAAAAGGAGAAAATTAGGCACAGTGTGTTCAACTGGAAATAAAAACTTAAGCACAAAGAAGTAAAATATTATGACTACAGTTCTGTTCTCATTCTGCAAGGAAAACTGTTATGGGAAATACTGGTGTAAGAGTTCTGGTGTTTTTTGGTGTCTCATTGAGAAAAATATGATGCAATTTGTAGAAATCAAATCAGTTAAGATGTTAGATGTATTTCTACCCTCAGCAATTTCTCATCAGTTTCACAGTCTGCATCCTACATGGAGCTAAGCCATGATATTTCAAAGAAGCAGGAACTGATGCAATAGTTATTCAGGGTATTATTCATTAGGGCACTCCTAAATACTATGTAAACCAAGATGAAATTCCCTGCCTGAGGTAAAAGCAAATTCCTTACTGTTTTCAGAAAGTCAAAAAAAACATTTGTGAGGTACAACTTGTGCTTATGTTAGAAAGAGAAAAATTCATTAAGATTCCTCCTGAGCTGAGGCATCATTCTCATAATCCTCTTCCATCCAGTTACATCCAAACTAGACTTAAATTTTGACAAGATTTAGTTTGTTCTTGTGATGTGATAAGAGATGCCAGATTCAGTCTGGCAAGAAGATGGAGTCAAAATGTATTTGGATTTATATTTCTCTGAATATTTACTCTTTTCCTGGCCAAAATTTTGTCCAGGTATAATTTGGGGATTTGGTTCATTTGGCAGAGATTTCAAAATATCTTCATGGCTACAAAAGGGACATTAGATATTCAGAAATTCTTTACATATAACTAGTAAGAATTTAAAAATCAGCTTCAGAGCTCACGCACTTTGCCTTGGAGTAGACCCCTCAAGGAAAAGCAAGCAGCTGGCTTTGCAACAGTGAACAGTTTGGTATTTCTGTGAACCATTCTGGATTCTAGATCAAAGTTTAAAACAGGCACCTGACCCAGAGGAAGGGGGGAGAAAAGTTTATTTATAGGAAGTTAAATATAACAACCAAAACTATCCAAAAAAGAGAAACCCTTTCCCTAAATCAATAGTAGTTCTGAGATGATAAGGATTAGTGAATTTTGGCTACCTTTGTTATATCCCAGGACAAGTGTCTCCTTAGTGAATTGTTAGACACCCCCACAGTGATAGCCATTTAGAGCCTGAAGAGCAGAGAGGCCAGTCTACAGATGAATGTGTTCTGGGCACACTGAACTTACTGAGAATCCACTGTATTTCTAGCCTTCCTGGATGCTAATGCTGACTCACTCACTGCTCAGTAGACCAGCAGGAGCTAGTTTTCCAGACACCACAGGCAAATGATTAAGGTTCAGCCTGGCAAAATTCATAGGCATTTAAAGGAGATATACCCCTTATCTAGAGACACATTCTTTAGACAGATGTTCTCTAGATAGGATTATGGCTGCCCTAGCAGCAGATTAAAAAATTCTTAAATTTCACTTTGTCTACAAAATTCAGATAACACTCCTCAGTTACCACATCTTTTCAGAGAACATCTGCCCAGTTGAACATACAGCCCCAATGGTACAGCAAAGGGTAAACAAAACTAAACAGAGTTTAAACACTCATGATTTAGGCAATATATAGCCATACCTCATTGCCAAGACTGGATACATTTTACCTACTTTTTCATTTAATATACTGTACTGTAAAGAATATTATCGCTATTAGGAAGAGAATTTCTCTGTCTATAACAACAGTTTGGTATTCTAGATGCTCCCCAAGAAGCAAACAAATCCACATGAATCTCTCAGGATCATATGCATGATATTGTTGTCATAAAACAGATCCAGATTAGGCAGATGGTGTTAACCTTAGATATCTGTTTTCTGAATTATGGCATTAGCATTACTGAAACGTATTTGTTGACAGTGTGTCTAATATTAGTGCTTTTATTCTCTTCATTTAATTGCACTGTGCTTCCACAGATACTCCAATAAGTCGTTTGAAGGTAAGTGCCTAATTTTAAGAGTTCAAGGTGACCAGCAGTAGTTTCTGAAATATACATGGATCTTAAATAGCCAAAAGTAATTTCCATGATGCATTTATATCACGTAAGCAACAGTGTTAGGTAGTGATTAGATTTGGTTGAGAAGTCCCAATACCAGCAACAGAAGGAAGTGCATTAGCCTGGCCTGCCGAGACAAACCTTACGGGACACCCTCAGACACTGCTGCACACACTGCCCATATGTGATGACTCTGGGCCACCCTAACAACATCCTAGGAATGACATTGTCCTTCAGTAGCCATTGTCATTACTTTCTTATACACTATTGTCAGAGTTGCAGTTTCCCCACGAAAAAACCTTTACAAGATAGGTAATGTATCTTTTCTGAGTCTGGCTTTCATAAAACATCCATGTGTGGCCCTCAGAGCAAGAAAAGATGGCTTCATCTGAGTACCTGAAAATATAATGAGCCCTGCTTAAAGTGATACTAGAATTCACACTTGGCAAACTCTTAAAAGATTGCACAAAACACACATATCGATGCTCCTGCTACTACTGATACTACAATTATTATTTCAGTGTTTTCCCCTGAACAGAATGAGCTATGATAAAACTACAACAGAAAGAGCAAAATATGACATATAGCTATTCACAGAAGGCCCTATTTGGTCTGCCATGTTTGACTACTACTATATCAGCAAATAAAACCAGTCTCTGGTCCCAACAGGAAGCACCACAGCCTTGCTGCATTCACATTGCAAAAGCCTTTCTTTCCCAGAATATGGTACCAACTGATTACTGAGAATCATGCCTGGCATGGCCTTTCCCACCAAAGCTGGACACTGTTTGGGAGAGCACTAATAGGCGCAGAGAAAAAACACACCAGGGATCTTGCTTCCCATTGAGCCATAGGAACAATTTTGGTGCAGTGCTCAAGTCCATTAAACAAGTACTTTGTTGTTTAGCAGCAGATGCAGTCTTTTAATGTTAAATTAGGTGCTGCAATGTTTAACATAGATTTCCTAGACCATGCACCTTCTTAGGCAGTTAATGGAGATCAAATTAACTGTTTCATATTTACTGTTTCTCCTTAAACCTATGAATGTACAAAAAGCTGAATATTAGGTTATTTTACAATGAGGGGAAAAGAAAAGCTCATCAATAATACAAATGAGTCTTCCTAAAGCAAACAGCTTTCATTTGGAAGAAAATACATGTCTTGATTAATATTAATATAACATTAAATAAGGTTAAGTAACAATAAGCTTTTTCATCAGTAGAACTCTAATTGTCTTTCAAAGGAGACAAGGATCACTAACTGCCATATTGAGTGAAGTCAAGCAGCTTGACTTAAAACACCCAGTAGGCCAGCATGCAAGCCAAGAATAGAGTTCAGCTCTACTGGGATCCAGTCCAAGGACCCAATCATTGGGTAATGCCACCTTGGTTTTGTGTTAGCAAATTATGACTGTCTTACAACCCCAATCACAACAAATTTTCCCCCAGAATGATACAATTTTATTCACATTTCCAGCAGGACTTAAAGCAAGTATATGTGTAAATCTAGCTTCAATCTAATCTGAACATACTTTCGAAAAGAACTTAAAAAATATCTAAGAATTATAAAATTTCTCAAGAAAATTATTTAGGAAGTAATTATTATATATAATTTTGAATCCTAAAGCTTTTAGAATACTTGAATTTTTTTTAGTCTATTTAATGAAAAACCTTGTAATCAGCCCAAGCTGTCTAGAAGACAGGTGTTGTCACACCAAGTCATCTTCTTCCATAAAACACTTTCCAATCTGCTGTGGATTGGCCTGTCTGTAGATGT
>WKFP01015148.1:81447-120118 GCA_011057875.1 Pterocles orientalis
TCCCCCTCTACTCTGCTCTCGTGAGACCCCACCTTGAGTACTGTGTTCAGATGTGGGGCCCCCAACATAAAAAAGACATGGACCTGTTGGAGAGAGTCCAGAGGAGAACCACAAAATTAATCAGAGGGCTGGAGAACCTCCCCTATGAGGACAGGCTGAGAGAGTTGGAGTCTGCTATGTACATTAAGAGTCCTAGCTAGCAGGCTGATAAAAACACTTTTGATTAGATTGGGAGCTTGAAGAAGCAAGCACACAACTCCAGTGCCTGTTGTCTACTGTGGAGCACCTCCCCTATGAGGACAGGCTGAGAGAGTTGGGGTTGTTCAGCCTGGAGAAGAGAAGGCTCTGAGGAGACTTAATAGCAGCCTTCCAGTACCTGAAGGGGGCCTACAGGAGAGATGGGGAGGCACTCTTTATCAGGGAATGCAGTGAGAAGACAAGGGGTAATGGGTATAAGCTGAAAGAGGGTAGATTTAGACTCGACATTAGGAAGAAATTTTTCACTATGAGGGTGGTAAGAGACTGGAACAGGTTGCCCAGGGAAGTTGTGGATGCCCCATCCCTGGAGGTGTTCAAGGTCAGGCTGGATGAGGCTTTGGGCAACCTGGTCTAGTGGGAGGTGTCCCTGCCCATGGCAGGGGGGTTGGAACTTGATGATCTTTAAGGTCCCTTCCAACCCTAATCATTCTATGATTCTATGATTCTAAGTCACACAGATCATGCATTTTATACTTTTAGCTCTTAAATCTAATTACAAGACTACTTCCACTATTTTCTTATTATTGTTTTCCCATTTTCTGTAGCTGTCAAACAGTTCCAATGTGAATGTAAGGGACATTATTCCTTGAAACGGCACAGACAGAAGGAATGTACACACTGATCTTTTGATTGGAACAGTTTGAACCAGAGAAAAATTTAAACCTCTGGTCTGTAGAAAACCATATGTATATGTTTAACTTGTAAGAGAACGCGCAAAATAAAAGCAAGATTTCCAGAATTTGTAAGGGATTCGAAGTGGTTTATCTTGGTACTATTATGATGGCATCAAAATGTGTACTTTCAAAAAAACAGCGGGACATGATTTGTATGGGGGAGAAACCTGTGGAAACTTCATGTAATTTCTAGGTCTTATAAACATACATATATGGAATATTACCATAGCAGATTATTTATGATACCTGAGCTTTAAAAACAATGTTATAACATTTTAGTATATTTGTATTTTCCACAAATGCTTTCAGAATGGAGGCCTTGCATCGAGCTAGAGGTCTTTGTGACAGGTATTTTAATACACAATGTGACCAAGGAGGCATAAATACATAATTACATAACACATAATCAAGTTCATAACCATAGTAAGAAAAAAGTTGTAAACTTCCTTCTGAAGTTCCTTGTACTGTTGGTCTTTTTCATTTAGTAAATTCTCAAAATAACTGCACTTAAAAATTGAACTCTTCCCTGTTTAACCATTCCATGCCTTCTGCTTGTCAGCTGATTTTCACTGTTAAACATAATGAGCAAATTATGCTCCTAAGACCTGAATATGGAGGATGTCAACTACAGTAAGCAGAAGAGGGCCCACAAAACAAGCCACCAGCTCTGCATGATTCCCCCTTCCATCAAGCCCCCTGTCCTTTGGCACATGTGTTGGACAGCTGTTGGCAGTGTGGAGTAGATGAGGTGCAGTGTAGACCAGCAGCATAACTAGACTCATAGAATCATAGAATGGTTTGGGTTGGAAAGGACCTTAAAGATCATCGAGTTCCAACCCCCTGCCATGGGCAGGGACACCTTCCACCAGACCACATTGCTCATCCAGCCTGGCCTTGAACACCTCCAGGGATGGGGCATCCACAACTTCCCTGGGCAACCTGTTCCAGTGTCTCACCACCTTCACAGGAAAAAAATTGTTTTCTAATATCTAGTCTAAATCTGACATCTTCCAGTTTTAAACCATTACCCCTCGTCCTGTCACTGCATGCCCTTGTAAAAAGTCCCTTCTTATCTCTCCTGTAGGCCCCCCTTAGGTACTGGAAGGTTGCTATAAGGTCCCCCTGGAACCTTCTCTTCTTCCAGGCTGAACAACCCCAACTCTCTCAGCCTGTAGCAAGGCTGATATCTGGAGTGAAAAGGGCAGGTGTTTGTGAGCCCAGGATATGTTTGCAAATTTTTATCACTACAGAGAAGTACCTCTAGAAATCAGGCCCTAGCTCTTCTGTACTCAGAAAGTGCCTGTACGGATATAAATTCACATGATGATGATTTCACACAAATGCACACTGAAATTCAATGGTTGGTCATCAGCATATTTGGAAATACATATGTGCAAGTGTTCATGTAGATAGATGGATGGTTGAGGGTGAGACAGATGGTATACACATAAACATACACCCTCACACTTGCATCACTCCCATACATACTTTGAATTCTTCCTGAAGAAGTTAGCCATACAAGAAGATGCTTTGGGATTCTGAGTAAGATTTTACATGTGCCCAGAATAGTAACTCACTTGCTCAGAATTATTTATTTTTGCTAGAACCCTGTTCTCACCAAAGCCTACATTTTAGAAGACTTCCAGCAAAACTGACAAATAAAAAGCCTTGACGTATTTATAGGTGCTATATGTTGCTATGTTCTAGTGTGCTGAATAAAAGAAATTGCTACTGAGCAGTATTTTATAGCTTTTTATGTGACTTTTAAATTAACTTTTTAATGTAAAAAAAATATTTAATTTTACCTTCTAGTGACAGAGAACCAAGGAAAATATTCCTTTCAAAGCTGTTCTGAAGTTGATTTTTCTTTTGTTTTGTGAGGGAGGAGTGAATTCAGACCATATTTGTGTGGGGATTCTTTATCCCTCTTTCTTTTTATGGGTGCCTAAATAAAACCAATGAAACAGGTATTTATCCTAGGGTCTCCTTGTTTCAAAGAAAAAGATCTCATTTTCTGAAAACGGATCTGTTTTCTTTGCTTTCACTTAGCTATGCATGACACAGTAGGTGGGGAAAGCTAGTATAAGGAATTTCCCCGTACATCCATGAGTGTCAGGTGTAATCACAATTTCTGAATTGTCTTTAAGAGGTAAGTTTAGACCAGCTCCAGCAATGAGCACTGATATTTTTCTGTCACCTGCAAAAAGTCATTTTATGAACATGTATTTCCACACAGAGAGGGGAAAGAAAAAAAAAACCAACACACAACCAACCATTTTATGGTGACAGTGCTGATGTGAATGGGAGTTAGGTGGATAAATACCTTTGGGATGCCTTGGACCAAGTGCCCAAACAGTGCAAAGGTTGATCCCAAGAAGACAGCAGTAAAGCCAGGATAATGAAAAGGTATTCACTTGGGCTCATGTCAAAAATTCTAGGACTAGTTATTAGTTAAAACACAGCGTTGTTGTTTCTTGGCAGACTGCAAGGTTTGTGCAGAACTGTTTTTATGCCTGTCACTTTGTGTTGGATTCATTGTTTAACAAGGGTGCATGGACAAAGAAGAAAAATACAGTGTAGGAGGTGATTCCTCATTTTTCTGTTTTGAGAAGACTGACTCACAGTCAGCGTATCACAACAATGGTCTGCCTCATATTTAAATGATCAATGAGCTTGCATTTTACAATAAATTTCATGAAGTTCCATTTTCAGTAGAAGGTGTGGATTTTTAAAACTGCTTAAACTGTTTTGACAAGCCAAAGGTTGCTGAATGTGGCCCACAACAGAAAAAAAACAAAAAAAAAACCTGTCAAAGACAAAACATTTTCCAAAATACACCTTCATAAAGATGTTATAAAGCCATCTACTCGTCCAATGGCTTTCTGATAAAATCTTGGGTCCATGTAGTTGCCTTACCTTGCCTTCCTCCAATGAGCTGAATCTTTATGCATACAAATATTTCTACATATCTCATGGATAAAAAGATCTTCTTACAAAAATTGAGACTTATCCCATAGTTACATCAGACATGTCATGCTTTAAACCCAGCCAGTTGGCAGCAAACACCATGCCACCATTCGTAGTGTATGTTATTCATTTTTTTTTATTCTAATTTCACCTGATTTTGCAAGGGAAACTTAATGTTGAAATGCATTCACCATTGAAGTTAGATTATGAGGACATACAGAGGGAGGAAGAAAGTTTTTCCTTACCATTTACCCCAGAGGATGCAAACAAAATGCAGTACAGGTCATATTTTTTTCTCGCAAGGGGCTTTTTTTAAAAAAAATTAACACATGCTAACCACATGAAGTATCCACTTTCCCCACAAAGTTATTTTCAGGCTATAGCTTTCCTTGTGCTAAGAAAAAAAAAAACATAACCCGTAAGAGTATTGATGCCAGTTCTGACATCCATGTTTAGTGGTTCATATTAATTTCTGATCTATTTTTCAATATCAAAGCTTTGCTTTTGCCATCCAGACATAAACCTTTATGACTTCATGGTGCTTATGTGTCCTTTCCAGCTCGAGATACTCTGTGATTCTATGACTGCTAAAACAAAAAAAAAAACAAACTATAGGCTACATCAACAAGATTGGCATGGGTGGCCTTTGAACTTTAAGAGCAAATATTAGGCCATACTGACAGGAAAATCAAAACCAAAAATCAAATACATCCTCAGTGTAGGGTGCCTGGAGAACAGGAGGCAGAGCAGTTCAGGAAACTGCAATGGGTAGCATGTAAATAGAAAGGAAATCTAGGGGAAGGCAAAGTGAAAGGGCTGCCAAATATGAAGTGAAATGGGAAGAAATGTGGGAAGCAGTAAACAGACAACACAAAAATTTTGTAAAATGTGGAGGGAAAAACTTAAAAAGAAAGCCATTCTCTTCTGTTGGAGAAAAAAAGGGCAGAATGGTCGTTCTTCAGAATCCAGAGGATAAAATAAAAGGTGTATCCTTTCATGAAATGAACAACTTTTTTCTGTATAGTCTAGATGGAAATTTAAATTGGAAATAATTATAGTCAAATCTGGGACATGAAAGAAATAGGCTGGCAGACAGAATAAACAGAGAAATCATGTCAGAAGAAGGTGTGATCTATTATTTCTACGTTTTTCATCTATAAACCATGGCTTTGGACGATTTTCATAGCTGTTCTTTCTGAAGAGGGGAAGTGGCCAACTGAGAAGTGGGTGTTTTCTTTGGAACATCCTTAATCAAACCACCACACACCTAAATATTTAAAAGCTAAGTACATAAGGGATAAAAATCAGAATATTTACATTGCATAACCTAAAGAAACAAAGACAATAAGCAACTAGATTATGCAATTATAGAATGAATCGGCTGAATCAGAGACCAGGCTTTCCAGTTGCAGGAGCCCAAAGATGGAATTCACTATAACAAGTTTTGAACTTTTGTTTATACTGAGATCTAAATGCAGGCCTCTCTTACAGAGAGCTTTTCTCAGACTTACAAATAGGAGGGCAGAAATAGTAAAAATACACCCTAACTCCAAATTCGAACCATTGCCCCAAAGAAAAAGATGCCAAGAGATCATTATTTGTAATGATATTTGTCTTACATAGCTTTACAGGTTTAAAAATCAGGTGCCTAGCCTAACCTGCAGTAGTATCGACAAGGGAGACAGGCGATACCTAAGGTACATTAGCGAATGCACCACCACTCTGTGCCCCAAGCCTTTATCAGTATATGGACTGCATCTGTATTACAACATCTTGCGTGCTCTGTTTCCCCAGAAAGCATACCAAAGTGTGGGGAACAAAAGGGAGAGAGAGCATGCTCTGACCAGACCACCTCCTTAGACAACCAGGATATCAGGGGGCTGGCCCACTTCCGACCAACACCCATCTCTGTTCAGACACTGCTACAACTAACTCCAAATGACAGTTTAGACTATTTTGAGGTGGACAGCTCTCTGCAGGTTTCTCCAACAAGAGAGGAAGCCTACGTATTAAATTTGATCAAGTTTCTAGCATTTAGGTATGCAAAATTTGATACACTTTATCTAGTTTTATTAGGGGACTATCAGGAGTAGCTTAAATTAGTACTTGTCATTCAGTTAGATGTTTGAGCTGTAGATGCCTATAACACATGGATGGGCAACATCCCACAAAAACACTGTAGACATAAATACATTCCTGATTCAGATATGTCTGAATCTATAAGCACTGATGTTCCAACTCTTTTTAACCTTTATAGATATCATGCAAGCATCGAAGAGCACAAACACAAAGTTTCTGTTACAATGTTGCAAGACAGGACAAGCTATAACCTCAACAAGGCAATGCCAGTTTTTTGCCACTGTGCCTAGTTCAACAAACTTACCAGACAGAGACCAGAGTTTATGCCATCCTCATTCTCAAAAGATGGCACTTAATCCAGGCTATAGAGTGTTCCTCTGTAAATAATAGATTATTAAATACTGATGTTTTCTGATGCAATGAAAGAGAGACATTTTAAAAAAAAAAAAAAGATAGACTTGGAATTTAGATCAATACCACTTAGAAATTAATCATAACATAAAGAAGCCTGGATTTGGAAAAACATCAGGGCTTTGCTTTTAGTAGTCTTTCGCAACCGGTGAAATTTTTTCACCAGGAGACTATGACTATGTGGAAGTCTTCACCTTTATTTACTTCTTTACCACAACATTAACAACTGTTAATGCAAGGTGTCATAAATAATGGGTTGTACTCTATGCCAAATAGCTGTAATAAAGACTATTCAAAATTGATCTTTATGGATTGTCCTGACTAAGTGGGTGATCCACTATTTAAAAATTCTCAAATTCTGGAAGAACTGGCTGACAACAATGCGCCTTCTTTTTTTTCCAACCACCCAAAGCATAAACAAACCAAAGCATAACCATGAGGACATTTGAAGTGCTACAAAACGTAAGTTTTTTCATCACAATGTTCAATCTTTTGTGGCACCAGTAACGGCTCTTCTGTTGTTTATTATTCACTTTAAGTCACTACTAAGAATTCCTCTGTAAAATAAAGGCATTGGAAAAACTATAGTGGAATGCTAAAAGAACTTAGTTTCTGATGGACACGTACAAACATACTGGTGCATATCTGCTATTACTACACATGTCTGTTCCTAGTCTACCATTAACTCTTAGCAAAAAAAAAACAAAAAACAAACAAAAAAAACCACAACCACCACCAACCAACCCAAACCAAAAACGTATTACAATAAATTCAATTGCCACTAAATATGGTCACATCAAAGCATCTAGGAAAACTAATGGATCTGCCAAATGAGCTTGAACAGTCAGGAGTCTTACTCTTATGCCAAAGAGCAATACTGCAAAAGCTTTATTTCATCAGATTTCACAAGTACTACATCCCTGACTCCATTCAAGTATTTCTTGTTTTTCCCAATGGGGGTTTATGAAACAAGTTTTGGTGTCAGGAAATGTAATAGTATATTACAGAAGAGTGATTTAAGGTACTAATCTGTGATCTGTGGAGTTTTATGATGTAACACCTAAGACACCAAAATGCACGAGGAAGGTAAACAGCCTTGTCACTCAAAGATCCATGGTGCAGCTCAATTAGTTACCCAGTGGGACTGTCTCTCCACAAAAAAAAAAAAAAGGAGACAACCAGCACATCCTCTGGAAAAATATTTGAACTAATTTCCCATTCTGCCAACCTCTCTCTGTTCACATCCTCTCTTAACCTAACCTACTCAGGAAGAAAAGTCTTTCAAAGTAAATTCAAATCTTGTCCTCTGTCATGAGTTAAGAGAAATAAAGTAATGTCATCACAATTTTAAGGGGTGGCACACATATTTAAAGAAGTCAACGTTTCTTGGAGAAGATCAAAAGCTCTACGCACTGCAAGTATATGAAAATTAGATAAGCTTTCTTACTTTTCCCTCTAAAATGCAAAAAATCCCTATAGCTACACTGTGTAATATGATTAGTACTCTTAAATTGATTCCAATGCTAAAACAGTGATGATGTTTTGGACTATTATAATAAAGTTGTATGGCAAGATAAGAAATTTTTACTTTCATTGCACTGGTTCAAGTTAATACCATAGAAATATTTTAAATAGTCTCAGAATAAAAAGTGGCTAGCTAGTTCTTTTTTCTCTGGTTCTGGGGTTTTGTGGTTTTACTCCAGTTGTGCTTATTATAAGAGGCTGATCATTCCTCTTTAGTTCTTATGTTGGTGACAAAACTTTCCTATCAAAAGCCATCTTTTCCTATAACTTATAAAAATATTTCTATGAATTTTTAACCTTGCAAATTACTATCTACAAAAAAATGAGATAATAATCATCACAATTTGTAGGCAGGTATGTACTTTTAAAAACAAAAATCAGAAAAAGGAAAAATTATTATTATTCCAGTCAAACATTACTAGTTTGTTGCTGTCACTCTGCAAGACTCACAGCAGCTTATCTGTACTGCCTTTAGCATATACTGCATTTAGACATGCTCAAGTCTAAGTCTGCAGAGCCAGTTGCGTCCACATTGCCTGGAGAGACAGAACTTGAAAAGTAGTTATCCTTCCTCCCTTCACCTCTGCTTTCCTTTCTGTGACTGAGATTCCTAGCTAGGAATGACAATACACTTCAGACTGCAGCCACCAGATAGGAAAAATGAAGAATAAGGTCACGATATAGCACAACTGTATAGATGTTGCTGAAGACAACCACATACATCAAATGTGCCTGAAGAAAAGCTGTAGAGGTAGCAGAATGTAATTGGAATGCATAGTTAGTTACTATTCCGCTGCAGAATTACCCTTAATTTTTAGGTATATTTAGTGCATCCTCTCAGGGACACTAAAATACATGCCTCCCAAAGATGTCACTGTTAGAAGAATGTAACATTCTAAACATTGGCATGCTGAGCTGCATACTTTGTTCTCTGTCTTCAGGGTATGACTGCTGAATATGTACAGACATTTCACTTGCAGCTGCTTCCCTTTTCTAATCTCTTTAGCTAAGATTAAATGCTTTTAAAGGAAGCATTCTTGCCCTTGTTGGATTAAAAGGTAATGTATCCATTTGGTTTGCTTTGCTGGAAATGCTTTGAGGTCCAGAGGTCATAACTGGACAGTACCATGGGGATTTCTACCATACAAGCTAGTTTTCATTTCTTTAGGAAGTTTGGAAGGAGAAAGAATGGATGTTCATTAACAAGTTGCAAAGTTTTTTACATCAATTGCATATAACAGAACCATAGAACTGCTTGAATTAAATGTCTAAAAGTTGTCAATATTGTACCTGGTATTCAGCTGATCAAAGTCAATGTAGCTTAACTGAAGTCAGTGCTCACGCTTTGATTTTCACTGGTTGAAGCTCCATTTCAAATTGCAGTAGAGTGTGTAGGGGGGGTATATCTGTAATAGGATAAGAGGTTTACCACAAAAATATCTTAGGTAGCTGCACCTTCTGTGTCTCCAGCAGATCATTTGGCATACTAGTAGGAAGAAGAGCTTTAGGCCAATTCTTTCATAGCAATTTATTTTATCCAAATCTTTCAGTCAGCATGTGCAAACAGTAATTAGGTTAAGTCCATTGCCTAAGAATAATAACAAAAAAAACTGAGATAAACATAAAGAGGAATTTCTTAATCGTAGTAAATAAACAGGGAATATAGTGATAGAGTGACTTAAGCATCTCCATAAAGCTCCATAAAGTTATTGTGCTGCAAGACCTGCAGCCTCCAGTTGATCCAGATGAAAATCAGCACTTGTTGCTCAGCAGAGAGCCAAAGGACTCCTCCCACAGTGATATCGGAGTGCTTTGACCGGTTTAGTCCAAGAAGTCAATTAGACTTCTGTGTGCCTTTGAATTCCATTTACTCAGCAATTCACTCTCTGAATTCCACCTGCTTACTAAGGATAGAGCTGTTGAGAAGGGATCAACATAGATTGGGACCTTTAGATCTTGATCATAATTTTGCATGTAAGTTGTGCCATTGCACATGATGGATCTTTCAACTTAATTACAATAGATTTTTTCAGATGCTTGCATACCCTGAATCAGAATAAAACTAATAAAATCCATTAAAAATCCAACAGTACAGAGCCACTTTATACAAACTAAAGATCTGGTGGGTAGCGCTAGTGGGAGCTAGGCAAAAAATTGTTGAGCAAGAGAATTCTAGGCTTCTTGAACATTTATAACTACTGTATGAGCTTTTCTTTGCAGTTCAGGCTTATCCCGTTATTTTCAAGTAGGAACTGATAATGGGCATTTTCTTGTCAGCAAATAACTGTCATTATCAGAACCAAATCCTGCTAAACACAGGCACTTTTTTATCCTATCCCTTATGGATGTTGGTAGCTTAGAAGATCAGAACTCTGGAAGATGACATGAATTTATGCTGTACTAGGCTACACTATAGTGAAAAAATAAGAAAAAAAACTGAAAACTTACGAGTAGCCTCATGATGGCAACATTTGGCATCCACACCATACAGGTACAAAGGCTTTCCAAGATGCAGTACAATAAAAACTCAGAACTTGTGGAGTTTAATAGCTAAATGACATACTACTTGAGCTTCTATCAGCTTCAGAAGCTTAAAGTTTTTAAACAAACTCCTCTTTCATAGCACCAACACTCAGATTCCATATAACACAGGACTCCCTAAATATACTTAATTATGTCATTAATAAGATTTTATATAGCCAACAGCAGAAGTATATCATATTTGATCAGAAAAAATATTTAATAGAGAACCTCACAGAGGGCAACAAAAACTGCCTTCAGCTCTTAAACATAACCAGAAAAAAATAAAGGGCTGGTGAATATTCAAAAGTTAAATAAAGTGAAAAATATTGCAAACATTATCTGCTCAGATAAGAAACAGATACAAGAACAAAAATAATTTAGGGCTCAATTTAACAAAACACAAACTATTTTGTGTTACTCCAGCAAAATAAAGGGGGCCAGGAGGGGAAGAAAAAGTTCTCAATAAAAACATTTTTTAGTGAACCCCTCTTTCTGGTCAATTAACAAATTTTGTCAACTTTGTTAGCAGCTCCTTCTCACAGTGGAAATTAAAAAAAAACTAAAAAAAAAATTTTCTCACTGTCAGTCCCCTTTTCTCCACATTTGGACTTGCATTAGGTAGACCTAAAGTCAACTTTCAGAAGTTGCTGTGAGCTTGTTACATGCTAAGCAAGAGAGATGAATCGTGAAAGATCTCTTTGATCTTATTGCCAGGAGATTCACTCTGCTGAACAAAATGTATGTATGGAGAAAAAAATCAGCTATTATTTTCAAGTGATGACTCTAAGCAGAAGTACTGTGAATATCTTGGAAAACAGGCAAACCGCACTACAAAACATGGCTGGGGAGTGAGCAGTGGGGAGAAGCTTCTGAACACAGACCTGCAGAAAACACTCCCAGTTGTTATTTTTTGCAAACCATCAGGACTTTGCACTTGCCTACATATACAAGCCACCAAAATATCTGTTCTGGATAAGTTCATCTGTTTTTTGAAGATAAGAAGGATATTTTTTTCTCTAAAAAGGTAAAAATTAGTCTGCTTTCAAAAGACAGCACTGATTTTTTTTCTCCTTCTGCTCTTACATGCTTTGCAATTCTACAAAGAAAATGCTTCTGTGAAAAAAAAAAAGAAAAAAAAAAAACAGTCATGATAGAAGGGGGAAGAAATATATAATTGCCACCAAAAATATTTTTCTAACAGACATGTACTTCACCTAAGATATATTTTTGATGTTAAAATATTCTAGCAATCTTTGAATAATGAAAGAACAGTGGAATTGGAAGTACTTGAGAGTCTCCATTAACCTATTTTTATTTCAGGCTGACTGGACCTTAATGTTTTTCAGTTTGGTAAGTCAACACAAAGCATAATATAGATCTGTTCCATTGTTTAGCAATACATTCAAAAATAGACCACATTTCAAATGTTTTATGCACATACAAGGACAAGGAAATTCCCACAGAACAGTACAAATGTTGGTGGTTTTGATGTGCTAAAGGGAGCTGTATATTGCTAAAATTCTTGCAGTAAACTGCAGAGAGAAATCCAGTTTTCCTCTTTATAGAACTCAGCCTTCTGGCTATTGCTGAAACAGCTCTGACTTCACTGACTCAACCCTGGGCAGGTAGGGAATATAATCTTGCCATTTCTGAAGTAATGTTTTGCTTTTTGAAACAGAGCATAAGCATCTCAAATCTCTGATGCATTTTACCAAAAATACATTGTCAGAGATTCTATACTGTTTCTCATACAATACTCTCCTAAGCGCTATTTTGACTTGGTGTTTTTCTCAGGATACTTTTCAGAAAGCTAGTGTAGTGTTTCTGGGAAATGTGAACCTTGTATTTTTGATTGCCCTAAAGGGAAGGTCCTTCCCTTGGATACAGTTATTAGCGGGTTTTGTATATGCAGAACCTACTCTGTCAGTTTCTCTTTCTCAGGCTAGAAGTATGATTTAGTACATTCTTAATTTAATTCTTTGGAAAAAGAAATATCCACGTTAAAAAAAAGTTGTAATAAAACAAAAGCCAAATCTACCTTTTCTCTCCCCTCACACTCTATTAAAACAACTGTTTAGCTGGCTTATAAACTACTCTTTGTTGTCGGATTTTCTTTTCTCTCCTCCAAGAAATGCAAATATAGTATTCCACTTAAAATGGCAATCAACTCACCTAACTTCACCTGCCTGAGCTGTATGTATGCAGTGCAAACCAGGCACTAAGCTTCCCTCTATGTAAAACACTAAGAAAAATACTATCTTCAGGGTTTGTACAAGTATCTCTAGCTCCCTAGGTCATCCCATATAGAATCCCAGACCTTGCCTCTGCCTAAATATAATGCAGAAAGCTAACCCAACTGTGAACGCTCTTCCTTGCAAAAATCAGATGAAATTTAGATCACTTCTCATAGTGGCGTGTTTACCAGCTTTCCCTTAAGGTTTATTTCTGATATTTTTCATTGCAGGTTTCTCCATTTTTCTTTGAAGCCCCTTCTCTGCTTTCAGCAATAACTTCCTTTGAGATGTCTACCTAGACTGCCTTTCTGTACATAATGCAATTGCTATGGTTTCTGACCTATCTGAACACTATCATTTGCAGCAGACTGCATTGATTTATAAGAATGGACACTCATTACAAGGATCTTAACAAACCACCAGCAGAAATATCTCAGTTTTGCCCTCACTAAAAGTATTGTAATACACAAACCCAGCAAAATTACATAGGATCCACTCTAGGGAAGGATATTCCTTCCCTAAGGTGAATGATGATTTGGGCATTGTGACACCAGGCATGGCTCCCTCCTCTAGACCTATGTTTTGGTTTTCTACGGTCTTCCTACTTACTTCAAAATTTTAAAAGCATACTGAATAAAATACACTTGCAGAGCAACAGAACTATCACATAATGGAAAGTGTTCCCACTCAGTCTGCATAAGAGCATCCCGTGATCTTATACAGTTTTTTAATAGGAAGCTTGCTGTGAAATCACCACAAAGCAATCTTCATTTCCAATCCCATATGATTTTCTGAAGTCTGGATCTCATCAGATCTTCACATCAAAGTTTATGTGGCTTTTCGCTTTCAACATGAACATGCAAACATTGGCCCCAGGGACAATAAGGAGAGGTTGACAAGCAACAAGTCAGCAAAGCTAAACAAGGAAAATAATTATTTCACTTTTAAGATCAGTTTGAAAATGGGTTTTGTTTGTTTTTAATAGTCATGCTTAGTTAATTCCTTTCAATTAGTAACTGTAGAATCTTTAGCTTGAATTTTTAAAAAATCATATTATACAGTTTTTTAACAGTGGTTATTGCTACTTACGTCTTTCAGACGTGCAATTATGTAAATCCACCAAGCACAGTTCTGACTATATTTTATTTACTTGGTTGAAATCACTGTTAGAAGAGGGAACTTACATTTTGGCATCCGTTGTGCTTGTTGTAATTTGTATTTTTAAAATCAAATGTGCAAAAGGCAACTTGTACAACAGTTTCACTACTCCTCATTTCACGTGGTTGGCATCTCAATTTTTTTCTCACTGTTTAGTAAGTATGTAATGAAGGCCTAAGAATGAGCAAAGAATCAAGAATACATATTAGGATATTTGTCAGTACTGGTCTCATTTGCTAAACACACGATTTCTGAAGTAAGTTTTCCTTAAAAGTTTCCTTCTTGGTTTTAAATGGAAAAAAAAAATCAGGTCTTCTTTCAGAGGTTGTCAGCTCTTTCTGTTTTCTGTGATATGTGTCCTGGTCTACAGATACCTAACTTTGTCTCCAACTTCTCCTGTTTTGAGTGACAAAATGAAAATTAGATCAAAGAAGGTGAAGTTCAGCATTGCTGCTGCTGACACATTCTTTGTGAGTCCTTTTTCTTATCATTTTCACTTAAGATATTTCTTTTAGTTACTCAGTGTTTTCACTAAAACATTTAATTTTTACATATTTGACATATATTGTGTTTTAAAGGTTCTTGGACCTGGAAACACTGAAATTGTGTGGGTTTTCCTATCTTATGAAACAAAATTCTTAAGCTAAGAAATATTTCACAGAATGGTATTTCCGGTTTTTTTTGAACTTTAGAACTTAGTTAATTTTTAAACTTAAGCAAAGAAATGTCTGCCATTGCCCATGTTTCTCTGGAAATAACAAAAACAAAGTACTGCTCAGACATTCAAGAATCTAAATCCCATGTTAATATATCCTAACAGCACCAACGTTCAGAATGATTCTACTAATTGTGTCACATCTCTACAGTATATCCACAGCACAATGGATAGTGATTCAGAAATAAGAAAAGACTCAGTGGGTGATTGTTTAATTATTACAAGTAGTAGAAGTGGTGGTAGTAGTGTGTACATATTACCTTGGAAAGTACCAAGATAATATCTATGCCACAAAGAGTACACAATCTAAATTACAGAGACAATATAATGAGAAATGCATACAGCCTTTGAATAGCATATTTGCAAATAAATGAATTGAAAATAACAAATTTTTATAATAAATATTTTGCACTCTTTTCTTGTTAACTGCTTTAAATTGACACATCTTACCACACTGCAGCAAGATTGCTAAATTTGCTAAGATACTAACACCAAGAAATTCTATGTAGGTGTTTATTTCTGCTTGTAGCATACATTTTGGGAACTGGGAGAGAACAGTCAGGCAGGGCTAGATAGAGATTCCGCTGGAGTCCATAAATTTCATGTTTTGCTGTATCTGTAAGTAGTTAAAAAATCACGTTTCCTTAAAAGTGGCCTGACAGCTACCTGCCCTCTTTGTCTTTTGTATTTTAAGCAATACTACTAAACGCTTATTCGGTTTTCTACTTTAAATAAAGAACACTTGCACAGGTAATAATAACCCTGATATTCCTTACTGTTTTTGCACTTTCTGTAAATGTTCTAACCCAGTATTTATTGATTTGATAATGGTAACAGGCACTACCTGCAGTATGACATCTGGTGAACCAATCACTATTAACGTAGTGCTACACTATAATTCAGTCCAAGGATTTTGTGTTCATTGCACAAAGTAAATAATGTTTATTGCTGAAAAACTTCCAACCTCAAACCAAGTATGCTGTGTTATCACATATTTCATTATAACTTGTGATATTAGACTACTCTCAGCATGCTCATCTGCTCCCTGGCTTTCTGAGGGAGTCTCATCACTCTGCCAAAATGAACCATAAGAGACAGTCATTATAGCTAAGCCCATAATGAAAGATTGCTCTGTGCCCCCCCTAATTCAACCAGTTCCTTAAACTCCATTGCACTCAATTTTTAGCCTGAATATTGAACTACTTATTCTTCTCTCCCACTGACAAGTTAGTACCTTCCCAAAAAAATTTTAAGAAACCTGTCAAAAATAATGCTGATTTTTTTAAGAACTCTTTGAACACCAGTCCAATACTTACTAATATGTAAAATTAATGAGCTTGTTCTCTGTAGAGTGCATGGCAGAGGCCTTACAGGCTGATTTCTCTAAACAATGCCTAATGCTCCAGAAATGATGACTGCCCACTTCTGCTGGACTCTGCCTAAATAAAAAAAAGAAACTAAGCAGGTTTCACTAGGGGCAGCTGTTGAATTTAAATGGCAATCGGTTCTCCAGTCTTTGAGAAGTTAGTATCACATATTTTGCACCTATATGTTTACTATAAATATATATATATACATATATTCTGGGTGAATGCCCTGGTGAGTCAGGGAAAATACAGAGGAAGGAACTAAGCATACAAAGAGCAAATGGTAGAGCCACACTTAGGAGTGAAAATTGCCTTTGACATCAGCTCCATGGTTTCTAAGCAAGATCTCCCCGTGTTACTGAGCTTCTACTTTTGAAGGGGATTTCTTTCACATTAAGTCAGATATGTCCAACATAGATCTCTACATATCAGCTCATCCTCCTGAGATTCCTCCATAATCGAGAGAAAAAAGTTGGCATGTAACCAACTTCAGATGCCTATTCCAGGATAAGGTGAATCACCAGTTGAAAGTGTCTATTTCCCTCTGCTAACTGTAAGAAGAGGGCATGCAGGCTTCTGCATTCAGTCTGGTGACTAAATTCAGTCTCCTGAGCTATGCATAGAGGTGTCCACCAAAATGGAGATTTTATCTTTTCTAATCTTTCCATCTGTCAACACTGTAAAAAGAGGAAGCAGTCAATAAATTATAATAACCATGTTAAAAAAAAAAAAGGACAGACAAATTATAAAATCAGTTATAAAGCAGGAAATAGTACTTTACATATGGAAGTTCGTGAATCTGATTAACAAAAATTGAATTTGTGGGCTGTTTGCTGATGATGTGGAAGGAGTTGATGTCTATCAATGCTAAGGGAACTTTATGCTGCCAGTATTGTGTCAAGTGGTCTTACTGAAAACAGAATTCACTTTCCAAAGCCAAACTGAAAATGAACCTTCATTTTATACGTTAAATATATGTGTGTGTGTGTAAGTGCATTCATGGGTGCACCTCTGCATTAGCATGTGTGTGTGTGTGTGTGTGTGTATGCACATGTAGAAGCTCTCTTTTACATCACGTTAAGCTGCTTGCATACAAAGACATTTCATTCTCTGTTTGGGTTACACTTCTGTTAGATTAATTTATCCTTTAGCTTGAAAGGTCTTATTTTCTAACCTGGTGAGGGACAAATGTGAATGACAGTTCAGGGTGAAGGATTCTTTCAGCCTATTTTACTGTGCAAAACAGAGAAGGGAAACTAATTAAAAAGTGTCTTTGATTAAGGCTCCCGTACCTCTTTCTTCTTGACTGGTTGGTTTTGCACTATGGAAATAGTCCTCACCATATTGACACATGAAAAATTAAAATAACAACAGAAATCACCTTTGCCCAATTTTCTTAACCTACAGAAGACATTCATATTTGATTGACATCCTGGGCCCAGTTCTTATCTTCTTCAGAAGAAGTTCCTTACTTATTCACTTATTCTTATGTTTTCACATATAACAGTATATTTCCAGTATATATTTCCAATATATATTTCCAGTATAGCAGATACTTTAACTGAAAATGCTGAGAAATACAGACTGTTGATTTAGCCTGGAATTTGTAAAGAAATTCAATTTAGAAACAAAAATAACTTAAATCTCTCTGGATCTGACACTGCTGAAGCTCTCAGTTTATTCCACCAAGACTTTTCAGAATAAGATATATTAATATACTTTTGGTATGTCTTCAATGCACGTTTGATTTCTTTCTCCTAGAAGCAATTTACGTTTAAATGCCAAAGCTGCAGGTGTGTTTAAAGAATTCTTAAGTTGACTTAATCATGGTAAATCAACATACATGGGTTAAGCTGAGACAGAGTTAACTTTCTTCATAATAGCTAGCAAGAAGCTGTGCTTTGGATTTGTGCTGAGAAGAAAGCTGATAACAGTGATGTTTATAGTTGTTGCCAGGACAGCCCAAGGTCCCTCAGCCTCTCTGCTGTCCACATGCGCAGGAGAAGCTGGGAGGGAGGACAGCCTAATTACTAGCCTAGGGTTTAATCTTAGGTTCATGATTGAGACCCAAAGTGGCCAATAGTCTATTCCATAACATACATGTCATGCCCAGTATATAAACGAGGGTCCTCTAGAAGCTTGTCCCTTTTTGTTGTGAATAGCTTCCGCTCCAGGTCATCTCGTTCTGGGTGGTTCCCTCTCCCAGGGCCTTCTCCCTCCCTCCGCCAGCTCTTGGTCTGGAAGGCTCAGGCTGTTATCTCCATTCCAGGAGTGCAGTTTTGGGACTCTCCCTGCTCCAGGATCATTAGCCAGGAACGGGCTGAGCCTTAAACATCAGGTGGTGAGCAGTATCACTGTGTATCACTCATTTGTATATTTGTATACTATTATTTTCAACATTATTGTAGTTTAGTTACTAAATTGTTCTTATAGTCTCCCCCCATCCCCAGGAGCGGGGAGGGTGAGCAAACAGGTTGTGTGGAGTTGGCTGCCAGTCAAGGGTAAACCCATCACAAAAGCCAACAGCCCATTTAGAGAAGTAATTACTTGATAAAGTTGGACGAAATAAACTTTTAAAACTTCTGAGTAGATTTTTAGACCCAGCAGGCCTGATCCTGGTGTGTAACCAACACAACCTATTACATTCAACACAATAACTGAGAGAGGAACAAAAGTGAAAAATCTTGTTTGAAAGCTGTATATATATGCTCCTGCTGCATTCGCAAGCCTACTCTGACCTTTCTTTGAATTAAAGCAGTTGCTGGAGAAGTTGCAGGAAAAATTTCAGCTGCAATGGGATAAGATTGTGTGTGAGCCAACAGCTCTCCTCCATGAAGGACAGGTATTTTTTCCTATTTCCACAAAGTTTTAATTAGCAGGGGCAGCCCATTGGGACTCTGCCATGATGAAGTTCTTTGGCATCAAGCTATCAGAAGAAGAAGAAGAGAAGGGGAAGTATAATTATGGCAGCAGAAGGAGATGTTTAACCATAATAGTCACTGGTAACAACCACCGTATGTGGAACACCCGAACAAGGAGCACTCCTCAGGAAATGCAGTAAGCAACATAAGTGAACAGGCCTGGCTTTTTTTGAGGTTTGATTTGGGACTTCTTTTTATGATAAGAGGATTAGTCCACCTTCCCTGTCAACAAGGGAACCTCAAGTCTCCTTATTTTATCCTGTGTTTCCTCACCTTCATGCAACTACCTTTGACAACACTGGCCATGGATCTCACGGTAGTTCAGACATTTGTACACAACAGACAGCAAAGTGTTAATAAGGGAAAGTGGCAAGATTCTAAGTGGTCTCTTTTCATTTCTGCAATCTTTTTTTTTTACTGGAAAAGCTACAAATCCTATTAAAATAATTTGGCTGGCCTTCACCCTCTTTATACTAATCTAACTGGCTAGCAAGTGACTTTGTGGTAGTTGTGAAGTACCTGTCTTCCAAACTGTACTAGTAACAACAATTAACACAGCAGGGAATATAAATATTTCTACCATACAGTAATCATTGCAAGGCAATCACACTCTGTTGACCAGAATGAATAATGACTCCCTATACCTGTGCAAGTTTCTACTCTCCAGCACCAAAAAATAGAATAGGAGGAACGTACTTTTAACCTTTTTTCAAGCAATAACAGCTATTTTCTTAATAGGAAAAAAAAATCCTGTAACTGTGAAACTATACGTGAGATGTAATGTCTATTAGCTTCTGTTTAGCATCTTCCTCACACCAGGGAACTGTATAATAAGAAATAGCTAAGGAGAGATCAATATTTGCTTCCATGGATGTTTTGCATTCATAGGGATGGGTTTGACTGAATGATTTGTTGACAAAATGAAATAAACACAATTTAAACTGAAAAAAGGGACCTAATAATGGCTGAAGTCTATATGAAAGAAGAACGGGAGACTAATACCAAAACAAGAAAGAGATCCCTAACAACTCCTCTGACCTTGCTTTATCAAAGTTTCATGTGCATGGACAAGGACAATGGAATGAAAATTGCTTCTTCTTTAAAGCTGACCCTGCCAAGATAAAACAATCAGATCAAAATACATCAGTCTTTGCAGAGTATGAGAGGGACTATTTGGATGAAATAGTATCAGAGTGACATTCACTCTTCTCCAGCTTACAAACTAAACACCTTTATTCTTATTTCTTTGTGCTGACAAGTGTTACAGAGCTCATCATACAAGCATCCACACAGCAGTATTGGACACTGAAAGAGTATACAGTAGCAGCAAGTCAATCCAGCACCTGATACCTTTATTTTCACAAATATTAAAGCACATACAGAATGCTCCTTTCCTACTCCACATCAAATACCATGCACTGTACTATATACCTGTATGCTTCTCAGCCACCTCAGCAAATGTTTAACAGAGAACATACATGTGAAGGAAGCAGAGGGGGACCTGGAGCATTCACAGAGGCATAGATGAATGAAGCCTGAAAATTATATGAGACATAAACTAGACTGTATATAAACTCAGCTCACTTCCACTCTCCATGTAAAAAGCTGGCTACATGTCCATGGAGAGCAATATTTTAATGCATATTTTCTCTTTGGTCAGTGTTGTGCACCTTTTATCTGCACCATGGGTCTCTGCTGTCTATCCTGACTGTGTCTAGCACACAGAGAGACTTTTGAGATCAATGAAGGGGCAGGGAATGAGCAACAAAGATCCCCAGGGTAGATAGGAGTCTTAACAATCAAGCTTCTGGTGGTGCAATCTTTCATCCATGACAAAGCTCTAGGAAGGTGAATTTGCCCTGTGTGACTGGGTAGAAGATTCTCACTGAAACTCACTGAAAGGCAAAGACAGGTCCAGGGTTCTACTTGACATTGCTTTTTAAAGGAAGACTGAGTTGATTGTTTTAGAGCCAGATCATGCAAGCTCTGTATGCTGTGCAGAAAAAAGCAGCAGCTTTTGTCATCCAGCACAGACAGAGTCAGTGTATAGATGCACCAAAGTGTAAAAAATTGCAAATGGAGTGAGAGTCTTGAGCCTAATGTATAGCTGTGCACTTAATCTCAAGTGCTCTTCGTAGAAAATAATCAATTCATAACACTTCTTTTAACACCAGACTACTTGCTCGTCTTTTGTCCCCTGGTGGTGGTGAAGTGGCAGAACCATAATGCAGAGTGCTTTCCTCTGTGCAGGGTTACCCCCTTCTCTGTTCCTTATGAGTTTTCATTTGTGTGCTCTCTAACATCAAGTATATTTTCCCAATATATGGCAGAAATATCAAGGAAACCAAACTCTTCATAGGAGTTCATCCCTTATCATCACTGAGCCCACCCTAGTATTTCTTACAGATGTCCCTTGCTCATAACGGCTATGAAACACAGCAAACTCTGAAGGACACCAAGATTAGAACATAATCTGAAACCACCACATCACCATAATAGAGAGAAAACCTGCTTTAAAGAGTATATGTTTATGTGATTCACTTTGCCTCAAAGCTTTGTAGTTGAATAAATTCTCTTTTCTTTGTCTAAGTACATTTCAGCGAAACACCACAGTCTGCAGCTCATTCTCTGTAACTCGCCACTATAATCTAAATGTTAACATGAATGACTCAGAAAGCATACAATCACTCACCATTGACACAAAAGCACTTCTGTCAGGCCACATTGGCTTACAAGGTACAAAAGAGGCCACTTATGCCAGAGTATGAAACATTAAGAAAAATTTCAGGAGATATTTCAGGCTTCAAAACATTTGTTGATCATTTGCATAGCAAAATGGATCATTGTTTACAGACAAGAGACAGCTTTTATCATCCACCAAAGCCTTCCTCGGCTGATGATCAGTAAGTCACTGATACCCATAAGAGTTTATGAAGGATAGAAGGGGTTGTATATCCCAGAAGTGTGAACTTCACAGCCTGTGTGGAGAGTGTGGAGTCATTAGTCTTAACATTTCAGTCAACTCACCTGACAATACATCTGGTAATGACTGCTAGGCAAATCTTGGGAGGTCAATTCCCAGCTTTGACAGTGCAATTTATTTATATATACATTATGAAAAAAACATCTCAAATAATTAATACAAAACAATAAATCATATAATCAGATACAGCTGTCTTCCACAAATAAAAACACCCCAAGAAAAAACAGTGAAATACATTTTAAACAGAAATTATCTGAAAAGCACAGAACCCAACCACTTAAATCAAAATCAGTTCACACTAATACCAAGATTTAGACTCTATTTTGAGAGCCAGTCAGCAGAGAATGAGAAGATTGCAAACATGTGTTGTGGTCTCAAAATTAAGGCCCAGGTTTAGAAACCTGGAGATTGGGGTTCTGTTTCTGTCTGACTGTAGACAATCATGCAGGCAGGTTTGCACACTGACTACACTGCAACTATCTTTGTAGTTTAGTAGGCAAAATTTAGGGGCTTCAGTTTTCCACGTACGTTACAGGAGTCTTTGCAAGGCCAAGTCAACTAATCTGAGCAGGATGCTGAGTGCAAAGGGTACCCAATGCTCCTACACACTACCTCACTTTATCCATGATTCAGTTTCTTTACTGTGGAATCTGAGATATTTTCCTCTTATACAAGAACTGAAGGAAGCTAAAATACCTGATATTGAGAAAACATTACCCTAAATACTGCTGACTAAAACCAGATTTCTTAATCTATGGAGACAGAGAAAAGAATAGAGCATTGCTGTGCTGGTCCTTAGACATGAAAAACTTTGTATCCTCAGTCATCAGACAGGAAAGAGACAAATGCAGTCTTTGTTTACCACTCGATGGCACCATCAGCTACAGAATTCTCCCAAGCCCTGTCCCCAGTAATGGCCAGGTTTTCATACAGGTTCCACCTAGATGATTAGTATTTTCATCATAGAATAGTCTAAGTTGGAAGGAACCTTGAAAGATCATCTGGTCCAACCTTTCATGGGAAAAGGAGCATAGACAAGATTATCTAGCATTCTGTCCAATCACATCTGGAAAACCTCCAGCAATGGGACTTTACTATGTCCTTGGGGAGGTTGTTCCAATGAATGATTGGTGTTATTGTGAAAAATGTCTTTCTTATGTCAAGATTAAACTTCTCCCAGTGCAATATGTACACGTTTCCCCTTGTCTTCTCCACACGGCTTTTTTAAAAAGTACTCTGTCACTTTTAACACCCATACTGATATTTAGGACCATACACTTCAAGGCTCTGAAAAGTTGGATATTTATGTTTGGGCTCAGATGAAACCTGAACTTTGAACAAAACATGGACACAAATATTCCCCAAGCAGAAGGCAGCAGCTCAAACCATGAAAACCACATGCCATTAATTACAAAATACCTAAAGGATGAGGAAATCCACCAAAGCCCTGTGAAATTTTCGACTTAAAGCACTAGATTCCTTTATACTAGCTTCATATATATCTAAAAAGTAATCTATTTCCAAAGTATCAAAAAGATCTTTAGGGATTCGGCAAACAAAACACACGTGCATTTTGTTTTACTCTCTTTACCAACCTTCCCTTCTAAACAATTAACCCAGTTTAAAGGATGATTAAATAGGTAATGGAATGAGGCATAATGTGACATTATAAAAGATAAGGCAGCCAACACAAGTATTTAAATCTTTCTTCTGGCTCTTAATAGATAAAATAAGCATCACTACATAAAATGGTCTTCGTGTTACTTTAAATATCCTGTACATCTCCCATAAAGTTTGTGCATAAAACCCTTCTCTGCATATATAGAAATGAATCATATTACATTACAGCTGGCAATGCATTCTTCCATGAGCACACTACGCTTTTAATTGCAAAATTCATTTTAATTTTCTTTTTCATTTGTCACTTCACCATCAGAAGGAAGGTTTCCTAGAGCTTATTCCATTTCATGTCTGACAATATCAAGTCTGCCTTCAGTATATTAGTATAAAAATTGAGGATAAATTATTATTACATGAGGTCAATGGACATGAAAGGAGACAGAAAGCCTAAAGGTTTCATTGTCTTCTGCTACAAGCCCATCAGAGACCTCTTGATGTGCATACAGATGCACAAACTAAGCAGTTAAAGGGAGAGTAACCCAATTCTTTGTGCTCAGATATTTTTCAGACGATGCCATTCATATTTGGGTAAATAAACCCAATACAAATATGTTCTCTTTATTTTCTGCTTTCTCACAAAACAGAAACATACTGCACAGTTTTACCGTCTCTTTGTCCTACTGTAAGTCAGCCGCTTTGAGATGAGGCACTGATGGATTTTCTCCCTCAGGCATTCCCCTCTTTAATTCTGAATTACTACATTCCAATCAATGTACACATTCACAATATACTAATGTGATAAAACATTAAAAGCACTCAGTACAAGCATAGTAAGATGCTTTCTGTCATGTATGCATGTTTGAAAAAAAAAAAAAAAAATAAGAGGAAAAAGAAGAAAATACTTGAAAAACCTGTATAAACCAGAAAGGCTGAGTATCCTTTTCAGGGCTTAAATGCTCTTCAGGATACTAAAGGAGAATCTGCAAATATTTAACATTGCTACAAGAAAAGGGATTTACAGAATACAGCTTTTTGATCAATACTTGCAGCATCATGTATTATTTCCAATGGGTACAAACAGCAAAATGCTATTTATTGACTACAGTACAGAACACATCATTGAAGCTTAATATAAGGGGACATGAAATTCTCTCTTGATCAGGAGTAAGCCACTAACCTGACCTTCGCCTAATCAACCATTTCTTGCACTGCAGTAGCACTTGATGTTTCCCAGCCTCATTTTTTTTCTGGGAACTTTCCAAACCACAGAAAAATTCAGTCTCTGAAATCAAGAGGTCAAAATACTAGATAATTTAAGATAAAATAAATAAACAAACAAATAGAAGTAGGGGCAGTGAGAAGGTAAAAAGCCTGAAAACATTTGAGTTCATAGACTAATGAGGTGATCAATTTGTAGTTCTGAATAAGAACCATTTTACTTTTATTTTTATAGCTTATAAAAATAATATGAAAGAGTTCTGGTAGCTTTTGTCTCGGTTTCATTTTATACAGTACCACGGAAGCACAAAAGGGACAGCAACAGGAAACACAGCAACCAGCATCCAGATAGAAGTTAGCCCTCATTGTGACAAACCAGGATCCACCTGATCAGTCCAACGCCAGTCTGCCCCGGACAATGTTCTATATCAGATATATAAAAGCAAAATTTAGACAACTGTGAATTTAATGTCCTGCAAAAAGACATTATTTGCCTGGTCATTCTGAGTCTCTTAAAATATACTGCAAGATTAATTTCATTAATCTTATTGGAGTATATATGAAATTACCCAGCATTACTAGGGAAAAATCAGCCTGTCAATCTAATTCTGCTCTTTTAAATGTCACATTCTTCCAGCATCTGAAATACCTCAAAACAAACAATATTGTTCTCATCTTTCATGCAAAACCCTGCTGCACATTTGACTGTAAAGGAAAAGTACAATCAAGGAAATTCACATCAAAGTGATTGTTAGTGCTAAGACATTTCAAAGACAAATTGTTGCAGTCAACCTGCTCCTCAAGGGCAGCTCCAGCTCTCCACCCTTTCTGTTGTTGTAACATGTAACATTTGTTGTATTTACACAAAAGCTTGGATTTAGGTAATACACCAGATTGAAAAAAAAACAAACCACCTAATAGTACAAGTGCATTACTATAAAGCCCAGTAACTTGTACCTGCACAGGGGCAACACAGACAACAGATTTGGTGTCCATCTCAATGTCTTTTTTCTCAATGTTGAACATGTATGAAATAATCCCAGGACAGAATGCACTGGAAAATTTTTCTCGTCCACTACAGAAGAGACAAGACAAGGTCTTTCAACAAAGGCAAGCCCAGCTTCCTCCAGACCCACAACCTCCCGAGGCTGAGCTCATTTCGATAGTTCATAACCTATGTTTGACAGTGCCACAGAGTGCTGAATTCAAACCTATACTCCTTTTTTGGAACTAGGTAATCTGAATAAAATTATACAACTTTTGCTCAGAATGGACCACTCTCAATCTTCCCTTCACAGCTACACTTTCTGTTGTTCAATTTCAAGGAAGCCCAGAGGACTGAACACATCTGACCTAATCTTTTTAAAAGGCTCATATGTGGCCTTCAATCTCTTCCTTGGTGACTGATGCTGTATCATATCACAGCAAAGAGGAGTTTCCCATGGAATCTCTGAATAAACTTTTCTACAAAGTGTATTTCAACTCTAATATCCAACAAGGAAAAAGTTTAGCCAACTAACACTCTGTATTTCACTTTTAATTTCATATATTACATAGCTTTCATAAGGTTTTTAAGCTGTATTTGTCAAAAACTAAATGTGAAAGTCCAAGGAACCCAGGTAGACACAACCATATACAACCTTACAGAAAGTGTCACACATTACTGAAGAACAAATCATGAAGATAACTCCTTAAATCACTATTTTTTTCCTTTTCAAATATAGGCCTCCTTTTCCTCTCAAAGCATTACGATTCATCAAGAGTTATGATAACATTTCATTATTGTTTTTAACAATCTGATCCCCCTTTACTACTACTTTAATCAGGAATCACCCATAATCCTGAACACCTACAAGAGATTTTAAAGAAGAAATTTCATCACAGGCACTGAAAGAAGAATGCTGACAGATCTCATGTGCAGATAGCTCTTCCTGATGTAGACAGATCTCAGATCTAAAATGTCACGTACAGTTACCCTAGAGACTTTGATTCAGAATCTCCTAACAAATCCTGTCACTATGCAAGCTCTCGTCTTCCCCCTGACAACTTTCAGGACTTGATTTCAGGGAAGTACAAGACTCATCCTGCAGAAGTACTAGCTAAGATGAGAGCTGTAACAACACAGAAGAAACCCCCAACATCCATTCTTACAAAGTAAGCAGGAGAACACAAACGAATAGGAAACAAATGCTAAAAATGCCTCAATATGCAGGCTGTCTAAAGTTTTCCAGACTACTTTTTGTTCTATCTGTTGTTTGGGAACTCTCTAATCAGGACAAAATATCCCTCTTCCTAATGGAGTAGCACAGAATGACCCATTTGCAAAATCCCACATAAAATCAAATATTTCAAATAAGTAAATCTGATATTAAAACATTAAGCCCTCCTGCCTTTTAGGCACATTGGAGAGACCAGAGACTGCAGGTCATGAGAGGCAGCCACCAAGTCTCCTTGGCACTACAGGGCTGACAACCTCCTCCTTGTAGCACTACAGAGACTGGAGCAAGAAGACAAGAGGTGAGTGGCTGCTGTCCTCTGGGTGCCGTGTCAAAGAGGCATTTGGTAAAAAAGGCAGTGGCTTAAGAAGAGGGACAGCTGGAACACCATCTTTGATGAGTCAGTGGCAGTGCCTATGTAAGTAACGATGGTGTGGAGCCCACAGAGCCAGGGAGAATAAGATGAAAAACTCGTGGGTCAAGATAAAAGCAGTTTAATTAAAGCAAAGGCCAAGGCTGTGCACAGAAACAAAAGGTAAACAAAGATGTTATTCTCTACTTCCCATCAACAAGTGATGTCTGGCCACTTCCCAGGAGGTAGAGCTTCAGTATGTGCAGCAGTTGCTCCTGCAGACAAATGTAATAACAAATGCCCCCCTCCTCCTCCCTGCCCTTGGCTTTTATGGCTGAGCTGATGTCACATGGTATGGAACAGCCAATCCGGGTCAGCTGTCCTGGCTCCACCCCCTCCCAGGATGTGTTATAAACACCCTGCTGGCTGCCAGGGCAGCACTCAGCACTGTGAGGGTTGCTGTGGGAATACTGGCTCCATCTCAGCCAGACCCAATACACCTAGCTGTCTCAATTTATCTTATCTGACCTCCACTGATTAGGGAGCCACTTTTCAGGCGACTCCTTGACAACAGATACACAAAATATCCTGTATTCCCTATTAAGAAGGACCCAACATTGCCTGTCCTATGTTTGCGTGGTATTTGTAGGTATCTGAAATTCCTATTAACTTAACAGCTTTTACAAGACCCAGAGGATCTTCAGACATGAGTTCGGGGTGCATTGTCAAAAGTGAGGCTAACAATAACTGCCATAACAATTCTGTGTGATTTTCCACAACACAGAAAGCCACATCAAAAGTAGAAGCAGAGGTACAGGCAAGAAGAAATTGCTGGCTACTGCTCAGTAAACCATGACCTCTGGATCTTTTACATGTATAAAGTGCTGTCATAGTCCTAAGGAAAACATAAAAGATAGATAGAAAAGTTAAAAATGGTATATCTGTGGCATCATTTTTTCAGGCAGACAGAAACCATATTCATTAGAAAAGGTTATAACTTTGTTTGTTAAGATGAATAGTCATAGCATTAACCCATGAACTACTCTTTGCTAAAACTCTTTAAATAAGATAAATACTTCTCTTTTTTTTGCAATTTATTCTCCCCAAAGAACGGTCTTTCTTCCCCTATAATCATACATGGAGGCAAAACAATGTTTTCCAATATGATTTAATATCTTCTGATTTTCTTATCAATAATTTGGAAAAAAATACCGTTTACTGGAATATTCCATTATAGATTAGGATGCACACAAACACATGCACATCATCATTGATTCAAACTGCTATAAAGTTTCTCAGAGGAAACCGAATGCTTACCAATAAATATAGACTTATACACCGTGTAGAAGTGATTTTACTCTGTACCCCATACATTTCTGCATGGGCATGGCTATTTTGCTTGATATTGACCTCTTACATTCTTTGTTGTTGTCTGGATTAATTCTGACCAGACGGTTTCAGGGAAAGACAATTTGCATACATTGCAAATTACATCTATGTCAGTTTATAATATTTAAGTTGCTTTGTAATACTGTATTTCCTTCATGAAAAGCATAAAATCAGCATGGCATTATTATGCCTCAGATCAAAATCTCAAACAAAACCATTATTTGCACTTCTGCAAAATATTCCAACTCCTGATTTTTTTGCTTCTGGTATACAATTATCACCAGCATGAGGGAACAAATCCCATTTGATTATTGAATTGGATTTAGGTAAACCTTCCAGACTATAGGACAGCTGGTACATGCACTTAGTCTGAACACCTGGCACAGGCAAAACAGACTTAAGAAGGGGATTTTTTACTTAATTTAATTCATTGCTAGTTAACACCAACTTCTGATTACTGATTCAGGTACTGGAGAAAAAAAGAACATAAACAATAAAACAGAAACTTAGAGTGAACACCTTTCCTCCCTCTTCTCCAGGCTCACCTTGTGCCAAATATCTATACTTCCCTCTTCCTCATTTCAACTTGTTTTCACTGTGGGTTACAGTCAGTCAGTCCATCCTTCTCCCTTTGGAGGGGCAACAGGCAGCAGAGGAGGAGGTTATGTGCCTAGGAGTTTCTCCCTCCTGCATGATTCTAACTGGGTTTCCTATGTTGCAGTGTGGATCTCCCATGGATTGCAGTCCTTCACCTGGTGTGTTGCCCATGGGCCGCAGTCTGTCAGTGGTGTCCCCATCCTGGCCTGTGTCCTCCACAGCCATAGTCTCACACTCCGGCAGGTGCGCATAATGCACACATACAGCAAGGTTAACAAACGTAGGATGCACTAGACTTAAAACACATGTGCTAGCCAATTCTGCACCTCTGATGTCAGCCAGGGCTCCAACCTTAGTTTCACAGTAAGAAGAATTGATCTGTGTATGCACACCTCAGTACATCATAATCACTAAAGCAAAAGCTGGTATGTCCATCTAGGTCATTTTAGAGCTGTGAGTTTATTGAGTCAATAAGCACATGCAACTAGCCTTGATTAAACCTTTCTATCAGGTGTTTTATTAAATGGGGAATCTGCTGAAGCTGCAGAAGTAGGCAGAGCTGCTCTCTTTCTGTCTGCAGGACCTCAACAGCTTTCACTGGTCTCTTGGGGACTGGGGTCCTGTGAGGGGGCTGCTCTTCACAGTGACAGGCACTTTGCACTTCCATCTGCACTAAGGCAGCCTGAGGGAGAAAATGATCAAAAACTTACTCAATCTAATTGAGCCTGGAAAAACAGTTTGAATACTGATTTGTGGCCCCTTGACCTTTGTGAAATTACATAATTGGCCCTCAGGAAGAAAAAGCTGCACACTGCTGACGTAAATAAAGATATTAATTTGGTCCTGACAGAATATATCCAATCTTCTTCTAGTTCTATAAATTAATTTCCATGTCAAAGAGTATACAGGACAATCTCAGAGTTATTTAGCCAATTTATAATATGTACATTGGATTGTGACAAGCAAAGTCAAAATACTAAAAAAAAAAAAAAACCCTTAAAATTTGGGCCTGGGTTCAAATGTTCACATCTAGAATCTTTCTCAGATACTCTTAACTAGAGAAAATAAAATCTTAAAGACATTATTAAAAGGTAACTGTAGATTTATTATGTATATTAAGGTAAATGTAAAGTTGTTGAAGTTACTGAATATGATTTACCATTAACAACAAACTAGCAAGTGGTACATCTGATCAGTTACTGTCTTAGTGACAGTAGCGTCTGTGCTATATTAGATAATGCCTAAACGTTATATAGTAGTGGTTAGAAGAATTTGTTCCATAATAATAAGAGTTAGATACATCATCTTCCTTACAAAAAAACAGTTCTGATGCATTATTTATATTGGATAATTTCTGATCAAGTGTCAGTTAGCAGATTTAATCCCTCCAGAGCCAACCCCAGTGACACCATCATGTTATCTCTTCTTGGCACACAGAGCCATGACTGACACACCCTGACTCAATTACACTGAAAATTGTACAAACCAGTCTGCACTCCCAAAATACACACTTTACAAGTAATTTGTGACCTCTGGCTTCATGAGCTTCGACAGATGCGGTGCAGAAGAGGAATGGATCAGGGAGCCTGCATCTGGTGGGCAGCTCTCATCCTGGGGCTGGGCTGCAGGGCAGTGACATCTCAGAGCTGGCACAGCCAAGGCCACCCCGTCCTGCTCTGACCCTGGGGAGAGGCTCCCTGACGTGTGGCAGGGAGGCCATGGACAGGGCGGATCCCCAGCCCACGGGAGCTACTCTCAGCTAAAGCTCCACTGGGACCTGGCCTAGGCGCCACACCAGAGCTAGGCCTGGGTCTGCTGTGGGCCCTGCCGAGTCTGACCCTGGCCCCAACTCACAGGCAGGTGGCACAGCCTGGCCTCAGCCCAGTGTTGTCCCTGCCCGTCCTGGGCCTGTGTCTGACCCTGGTTCCCCTCATCAGGCCTGTGGGATGACATCCCAGCCCAGTCTTGACCCTCCCCTGTCACCAGGGAGGTGCCAGATGGCTGGGGCTAAGACAGCCCTCAGCTGCCCCTAGCCTGCCAGTAGGATGTGCCCTGGCTGCAAGGCCCTGACTGGCAACGCCATCAGCGCCCACAGCCCATGGTCCACAGCAAACCACTGACCTTTACTGCACCCTGACAGTTTCCTCCCTCTCCTCCCACCTTCCTCACTCAGGAGACACTTCTTAATCTTCCATCACGTACCTAAGCTAGGATATACACATGGCCAAGTAGAGTTACCCAAGAGTTGTGGTTTGAACCCACTCAGCTAGCATCAAACACCACACACCTCTCGCTCACCCTCCCCTCTCACAGGGATGGGGGAGAGCACTGAAAAGGTAAAGGGAAAAGAGACTCGCAGGTTAAGGACAACTTAATAACTAAACTACAATAATACTGAAAATAATAATAATAATACTAGTAATATATACAAATATTCAAACGAGCAATACACAGTGACACTGCTCACCGCCCAATGACCAAGGCTCAGCCTGTTCTCCTGGAGTAGGGACAACCCTGAAACTGCAATCCCAGAACAGAGATAACAGCTCAAGTGTCTGGGAGACCAAGAGGACCATGAGAGAGGGGTGACCCAGAGGGAAACAACCCAGAGCAAGAGAGTGTACTTTCAGACAGAACCTCTTCTATGTACAGGGCATGACATGGATGATATGGAATACACCATTGACCAATTTGTGTCTCAATTCTAAACCTAAGATTGAAACCTAGACTAGTAACTGGGGCTGTATTCCCTCCTGGCTTCTCCTGCACCTGCAGACACTGGCACAGCAGACATGCTGAAAAGTCCTTGACTGTCCCAGCAGAAACTGCAAGCATCACTATGTTACCAGCCTTCTTCTCAGCACAAACCAAAACATAGCCTCTTGCTAGCTACCATGATGAAAGTTAAGTGTCCCAGCCAAAACCAGGACACCATGTCAATCTTATTTACTTTAGAAATACTCAGCTGCCATAGTGCTTACAAACAGGTTTTTTACATACAGTTGTGATGGGCTTGCCCTTAGCTGAGGGCCAAACCACCAGGGTATAGGGGAGAGAATTAAAGGGGTAAAGGGAACAAAGGACTCGTGGGCTGAGATAAGAACAATTTAATAACTAAACTACAATAATATTAAAAATAATACTATATACAAATATACAAATGAGTGACACACAGTGATACTGCCCCCCCACCCAATGACCAAGGCTCAGCCTGTTCCCAGCTAACGATCCCGGAGCCGGGAGAGTCCCAAAACCGTGCTCACGGAACAGAGATAACAGTCTGAGCATCCCATACCAAGAGCTGACTGGGGTGTGGGAGGGGAAGGCCTTGGAAGAGTGACCACCTGGAGCAAGATGATCCGTAGCATAAGAAATCCAGGACCAAAAGGGCGACGATGTTCCGGATGGTCCTCACCTATATACTGGGCATGACGTGTATGTTATGGAATAGATTATTGGCCACTCTGGGTCTCAGTTCTGAACCTAAGATCAAATCCCTCCCAGCCTCTCCGGTCTGCCGACCTTGGCAGCACATAAACATCACTTCTTATCAGCTTTCTGATAACACAGAATCCACACACAGCCTCTTGCTAGCTATTATGAAGAGATTTAACTGTGTCTCAGCTTAACCCAGGACAACAGTAAATCCAAAGATGCACTGTATTAAATGATGGGACAATCTGGTTTCTGGTTGCACATCTGCATGAAATTAAATAAAAAGCAAGGTTACAAACTTGCAGGGGTAGAGCTCCACAGGCTGATCATAAAGGGATTCTTTTGAGGAAGAAGGAGGATAGTGATGTATGTTTCATAGCAGATATCAGCTGGCTGACAACAGTGGAAAATTTGAACCAAGGAGAGAATAACTGGAAAGCTGTATGCAATAAATTATTATTAAACTCTTTGCCTTTTTCTCCATTGGTGGGATCAATTCACCTCACACGTAAATCATTTCCAGACAAGCAGAGGTTGGAAACTTCAAGGGAAGCCTTAAGACAATGGAGCCTCAGGTGTGGACTGTCACCTTGCAGAAATAACTCTATTTTCTGCTTTTCTTAGTTTGCAATCCAAAAGAGAAAATAACATTTATACATTTTAACAGCTGTGGCTCCTGCTGTGGTTGTACTCTAAGTCAACATCATCTAGCATCATTACTATTGAAAATGGTGTGTCTGTCTTCAGGTGCAGCCCCAGATATAGAACTTCTTCTAGAAAACAAAAGTCATTCTAAGGTTCATAGAACCATAGAGTGGTACTGGGTTGTGAAGGACCTTAAAAATTGAGTTCCAACTCCCCTGCCATGGGTAGGGACACCTCCCACTAGACCAGGTTGCTCAAAGCCTCATCCAGCCTGGCCTTGAACACCTCCAGGGTTGGTGCAACCTGTTCCTTGGGAAACCTGTTCCAGTGCCTCACCATCCTCATAGTGAAAAATTTCTTCCTAATATCTAATCTAAATCTGCCCTCTTTATTATCATGTCCTCTTAAAGTATGGTCCGGGGAGACCTCATTGTGGCCTTCCAGTACTTGAAAGGAGCTTATAAACAGGATGGGCAGTGACAGGATGAGGGGGAATGGTTTTAAACTAAGAGAGAGGAGATTCAGGTTGGATATTAGATGGAAATTTTTCACTGTGAGGGTGGTGAGGCACTGGAACAGGTTGCCCAGAGAAGCTGTGGATGCCCCATCCCTGGAGGTGTTCAAGACCAGGCTGGATGGGGCCCTGGGCAGCCTGCTCTAATGGTTGGCAACCCTGCCCACAGCAGAGGGTTGAAACTAGATGATCTTTAATGTATTTTTCAACCCAGACCATTCTATGATTCTATGATAATAACATTCCTTCAAGTGTATCTACTACTGCACATTCATTCAAGTTTTAAAATGTCATTAAATAAAAATCAAAGTCATAAACTTGCTGTATAACAAGGTCTCCTCAGAGACTCCACTTTAAATCAGTAGTTCTTCATCAAATACAACAAATGACAGTCACATCATATTTTCTTTTCCCCATTCAGTCACTGAGATATGACTGTGAGCAAAGAAAGTATCATAAAGACTTATTTATTTTTAAGCTTTGCCACATCTTAAGAACAATCACTCAACCTCCACATAAACCATCTTGCTGCAGATATAACATAAATAGCTTTATTCATTTGGAAAAATTTCTCACTTACAACAATCATTCATACAGTAACATAAGAGCTGTGCAAATGGTTCATAAATAGTCAGAAAGACAGCTTCCAATATTTCAGTGATTTACCAGGAACTACTTACAGGCACACCATAATATTGGGAAGTGGTTAGTTAAAATCACCTGGAAGGAAGGAAGATTTATTTCAGGTTTGGGGCAGGGCAGGAGCAAAGGCATGGCCTTGCTGGCCTGTGACAAACAGGGAAATGCTATATGCACGCAAATGAACGAAGGGAACAGCTCTGTTCCCATTCTAAAATAGAGGCTGCAGGCTCAAACAGAGCAAAGTCAGACTGTAATCAGAGTCTGGATAATCTCAGCAACTGAAACTCTGTGAAGGAATTTGGAGTTGAAATTATCTGCACAAAGAGCCAAAAAAGCTTTGTTATCTGCTATTACTGTGTGTTCAGCAATGAGGGGTTGGTGTGGAATTTGATGCAATTTATTATTAGATGGAAATTAAATCTGAAGAATTGTTGGGATCTATTCAATGTAAAGTGCAACCCAAAGTATTCTGGGATATTCATACCATAAGTTTTTCAAAACATTTCTCCTTTGCTAGTTACTAGGACTAGTTCTAGCTGTGTATGAATGTCAAAGGTAATTCCATTTCAAGTATTTTTTTTCTTAAAACAGTAGCCCAAATTCAATCTCTCCTATAAATGGTTCTGTTAAAGGAAGTTTTTCAGATACCAACATACCATCACATCTCTACTGGGGAGGAGAAAGCATGGAAGTATGAGGAGAGGAGAGAATTTACAAGCTCCAACTATAGATTAGATAGCCCTTCTTCATTCTTTCATTCCATGCCATTCTTCTAAATATGTCTCTTCTTCTGTATCGTCTCCATACGTATTTTTAAAGAACCAAAAATAAAATTGCTTATGATTGCATTTGGCTATACAAATTCAGACAGAGTTTAAAAGCTCAACAAATCAATTAACACAAAAAGGCTTTATCCAATCAGAATTATTTTTGAGCATTCATTTTGATTTTGACCTGTTCTTTAAAATACTATGACAAACAAAGGTGTTTTTTCGATTTCCAAAGTTTTTCTTAAAAACAAATCAGCCCTTCCTAGGCAAGAAACCCACAAACTCACAAAGCTCTAACAAACAGGCACTATTTTTTCAGTGTAAAAACATAAATCCCTAATTAACACTTATTTGAAATTAGCACTATTTAGTTCACATTATATCAACCAGATTCTACCTCAATTTTATACTGTTTAAATGCTACAGAAAGGATGCAAACTGACTATACAGAGCAACCAAAGATCATTTGTCAGAGGTACAAATAATGCTAGATTTTATGGTTATATCACTTATGTTTGTCCACTACTAATCTGTCAGGTGTGTCAGGGAAGAAAGCAGTGTATTAAAGGAAGAAAAGAGTCTTTCCTGATGTGGCTTTATTAGGGATATTGCATAAGAGTTGCAGTTTAGAGCAATACAGAAACTGCTCTACATCAGTGAATCCACCACATTTGAAAACAAGGTGACCTATCATAGGAGCCTGAGGAAGCCTCTATACCTTGTTTCTTTCATTTAATGGAGCATCAGTGCAAGATCTAGTTTATCTAGTAAGATAAACTCAGACAACCTGTAAAACCTTAATTACAGGGATAGCATACAGTAAAACACTTTTCTAACACATGAAGGGGTAAACCTAGAAAGGAATGAAAGCTTGCCTGTGGGAAAGTGACACTAAGAAAACCTAGTGATTTTTTCTTAAATTATCCTATATGTTGCTGCAATGGGGAAGAGTCAGTCCATTACAGATCCATGAATTTGAGAGGCACTAAAAATGCTTGATCTGGATTTCTTTTCAGTAAACCTTTGGCTTTCACATCATTGCCTTACATCTGCAATTTCCAAATTGTTATTCTATTGCCAAGCTATTGTACACATTTCAGGATGCCAGCCAAATTCTAATAATAGCATTATTAAGAGAGAGCTATTGCAATGGTAAGCGCTGTATTACTTTGCTCATTTTGCCAATCAGTGATGTCAGCAATATCCTGTTCTTAATTAAATTCTTTCATTGAAATAATCAACATTTGTGTTTCCAACCACTTCACAACTACAGTAATTCTTTGTCTTCCAGCTGTGAGAATTTCTTATCTTACTCTCTCACATCAGCCAACTGAAGGCAAAAAGTTCATTTCACACTTCTATAATGTAGTCGTGGTTGAGGTAGGTAATGGACATATTTTGTTTGTAATACTAAAGCCTAAGCCATGAACTAAATCAACTTGGAATAGACTCAAGTCAAATAAATAATTTATCCAATGCAGTCTTAACAAAGTGTCTACAGAAAACACTGTCCTTTAATTAGTACCTCAAACAGCTAATCCACTCATTGATGCAGGAAGAATATGAACAGTCTTAATTTGGACCTAAATCAACAAAAAACTAACAAGCAGTATATTTTAATTATATCAAAAGTCTTGCAGAAGGTTTGCATACGAGTAGGACTCTGGTTCATGAATTCTAAAATATGAAACTCACCATAAACCATGCCAGCAAAAGAGATTAAAAATAAAGACACAGACTACCTGCAAGATAAACTTCACAGGAACGTTCTGCTGTATACTTTTGACCCTCTTGCTATCAGTGTTAATAGCTTGATAATGGCTTGAACCTAGAGCCAATAATTATTTCTTCCATAATGCAGAGCCTGATGTCTGAGCTGTAGGCTGAATCCACTGCCAAAGAGAGCCATTAGCTCACAGCAGAAACCCAGAGGAATGTTCTAGCTAAGCAGAAAGCAGGCTGTCAAAAACTATAATGTAGGAAATGTGAAACACAGGAACATGAGCACCCTTATGTGCCTGGGATCCACAGCTTAGAATTCTCTTCTGAAATAAAGTGATCTATTCAAAAGATCTCTTTAAAGAAAAGCTCATGCTTTTCTTTGTACATAGCTTTTCTACAGGAGATAATAGCTAGAACCCTTCTTTTTGAAAGCCCCATGTCTCGGGAAAACCGAAAGGTTAGAAACCCACACCTTCCATTTCACAGAAGGGTACATGAAGCCATCTTGCATCCCATACACTGGAGCTTTGATACTGAGCAGAAAAGGGTACAGGATTCTACATGCAGAAAACGCCTAGAATCATACAAAAATTAAAGTTGTAAAGGACCTCTGGAGGCAGTCTAGTGCAATCTCCTGTTCAAAGCAACCTGATCTAATTTCAGAGCAACCTGATCTAACTTCACAGTCACTCAGAGCTTTGCCCAGACAAGTCTTGAAAATGTCCAAGGTTGGAGATTCCACAGCCTGCTACACTGCTTGGTCATCCACAAGGAGCACACTTTTCTTTCTTTAAATCCAGTTTTGTATTTCTGTTTCTTGGCCTTTCATCATGCGCCTCTAAGAAGAGTCTAGCTTTATCTTGTAGCTCTCAATTAAGTATTGGAAGACTGCAGTTACATCTTTGCTTTACCAGGCTAAAAAAAATGCATTTCCCCCAGTCTATCTTCAGCACAATTGTCCCCATTATCAACCACCAAGATATGCCACTTGAAAATGCTTGGAATGGACTTTGATCACTACGTTTGTTGGTCTAGCCAGTTGTGCACCCATCTAACACTTTACCAATCCAATCCATATCTCTCAATTTAGCTAAGACGATACCATAGGAATCTAGGACAAAAGTCTTGCTAAAGCTAAGTTAAATGATATTTACGGCATCCTCCATATACACCGAGTTAGTTATTTGACCAGAGAAGGAACTGAAATTGGTCAGGCACAATCTAAATTTGATAAATCTGTGCTAACTGTTCCTCCTCCTCCTTCTCCTTCCCTCACTATGGAAAAGACTTTTAGGATTATTTGTTCCGTAATTTTCCTAGGTACAGAAGTGATGCTGACCAGACTGCAGATCCCCAGACCCCCCTCTTCTTGCCTTTTAGATGGGCATAACATTTTCTTTCCTTGGCCAATGGGGCCCTCCCACAATTGTCACAAGCTTTCAAAGGCAATAGGAACTGTGGCATTGCAATGTTGGCTAGTTGGTCAGTATAAGTTGGGTACTGACCTCTTGGAGAGTAGTGTAAGGGAAAGAGTCCAGCACAGAGCCACAAAGATGATTAAGGGAATGGAGCATCTCCCTTCTGAGGAAAGGCTGAGGGAGCTGGGTCTCTTTAGCTTGGAAAAGAGGAGACTGAGGGGTGACCTAATCAATGTTTATAAATATGTGAAGGGTGAGTGTCAGGAGGATGGAGCCAGGCTCTTCTCTGTGACATCCAGTGATAGGACAAGGGGCAATG
>WKFP01015148.1:128447-232943 GCA_011057875.1 Pterocles orientalis
AGCCAGGCTCTTCTCTGTGACATCCAGTGATAGGACAAGGGGCAATGGGTTCAAGCTGGAACATAGGAGGTTCCACTTGAATATGAGAAAAAACTTCTTTACAGTGAGGGTGACAGAGCACTGGAACAGGCTGCCCAGAGAGGTTGTGGAGTCTCCTTCTCTGGAGACATTCAAAGCCCGCCTGGATGTGTTCCTGTGTGAGCTGATCTAGGTGTCCCTGCTCCGGCAGGGGGATTGGACTAGATGATCTTTCAAGATCCCTTCCAATCCCTAACATTCTGTGATTCTCTCGGCACACTTGCAGGTACCCAACCTGGTCCCAGACCTGTGTACATCCAGCTTAAGTAGTCCATAACTTGATTCTCCTCTACCACGTGTAGCACCTTTCTCCCTGAAACAGAAGACTTGCCACTAAAGTCTGAAGCTAAGAAGGTGTCAAGTGCCTCAGTTATTTACACGCTTCAAGCCTTCAGCCTGATGACACAGCTCAAACCCTCACTCTCCCAGTCTCCCTGTTACTGACAATGGGTACCTGTAGAAGCCTTTCTTGTTACCAACTTCAGCTGACCTTTGGTCCCCTAATGACACGCCAGCATGCCTTGGTAAGGCTTCTGTATTTCTCCTACATTCAGTCCCCACTTTCACTCCCACATTAAGCTATGACTCCATAGCTTAATGGTTAGTGTACTTAATAAGGTGAGAGATTACTAGGTTTTGAACCCTGTTCCAGAAATTAGTTCTGCAGTTTAATATCAATAAATTAATAGTACTTCTTAATTTAATTCACTAATCTAGCTCCATTTTGACATCCTTCTCCAGCCCAGGGACTGGCTTTCCATTCTGAACTGTTGTCATATTTCTGTTCTGAAGGGGTAGAGATAAGCAGCTTAGCCAACATCCTCATGAGTAAGGGGCTCCTGAAACATGGGAGATTTACCTGTGAACCTCTTCAGGACAGTGAGGGGCTTGGGTACACGTCTGAATCCAGAACAGGTGAGCTTTCCAGACCACCCAGTTGGAGTACAAAAGGACACATTTTTATTTTGTGGTAGTTCAGAAACAAACAAATGGTACTTTTCCTGAGGAGGATGATACAGTTTGTTGCTACGTGTGTTCAAAAAATATTAGATGAACTGAGTGTTTCAGAAGTCTCAGGTGGCAGAACACATACTATGTGGATATCAAGAGAGTGTAACAGAAACAAAATAAATATCTCTGAGAATAAATAAGTCACATCCTAGAGAGATTATACAAATTGGATCAGGAAGATTTAAGATACAAGACAGTAGTGATCTGAGCCAAATGTGATCTCCAGGTTTTAGGTCTAAGTGGCAGATGGCTGATATTATCCATAGTAACTAGTAAAGGAAGGAACAGACTTTGGAATACTGATGAGCTTTCTCTAAGCTGATGTCTGGACATTCACAAATTGGTGACAGAAAGATGTGTCAGGATTTTACACTGAACAGGAGACACATGAGGTCAAAAAGAAAAGATACATTTCTAGGTGTGCACAGTACTGAAAGTTATCAGCCTTACTAAGCATCAGTGCTGTCGTATACCTGTGATACTCTTCATGCACCTGTCCACATCAGTCTGTTCAGCCTCTGCTCAGAAGGCCCTGGTGTAGCAGAACTGCAGTGGTGGATGGGTGGCAGAGGGGTTTGCGTTGGGCACGGACATTCTGTGACCTTGGGTGCAGTGATGAGCAACAGGAGCATTTGTTCAGTGCTTCTAGCACACATGAGTGAAGGACAGCCAGCCTACAGACATGGGACTGACTGAGGATCAGAAAGGGAAAGGTAAGCCCCGAACTGTGGTTGCCCCTGAGCACACTTGTCACCCAAAAGGCCTAATAATACTACTATGTTTTCAAGTGGCATCAGGATGCTTTTTTTTTTGATAACAGCAGGAGTAGAGTCAAATAGCATGTTCTGTGACTGTCACAGATAGAGTAATGAATTTGGAAAAAAGACAAAGTGACAGAATAGCCACACATACAGTATCACAGGAACCAATAAGCTCAGAAGATAAGGACTGAAACTTTAACTAAAGGAACTTGCCAAAGATGAATTGGGAACTCCACCAACCTCTGTTACTAATAAAGAAATAAAAGACTTTATTAATTGAGAAGCAAAAATAGAAAGGGTATTCAAAGCACTATTCAGGATTATATATTTGGAAAGTAATTTAGGAAAAGCCAGCACTGGTGTAAAAATAGTCTCTCTACAGTCAAGATACACTGTTTTGCTTAATGTTCAGAGTTATCGACAGCGATTTTTATCTCTCCACACACCAAGTAGAAACACTGTTTTAGTGTGAGAAGGAAGTGGAGCAGAGAGTAAAAGATTTGGTGCTAAACCAAAGTTAGCTCTCTCTGTTGCTTTTAGTAGTGGTCTGAGAATAAAAATAAATACCAATGAAAATATTCACTAGATGTTATCAAAGCAGAAGGCAAGAGGCTAGCAAACCATCAAATATTATTCAGTTCAAGTGTAAACGTCCTATCTATGGCAAGTTAGTTAATTAGCACTAGGCACAGACATTTCTTTGGAACACATTCAAACTAGGGGTGAAAGAAACATTGTTCAAACTGAGCAAGACAGCTGTGAATGTATGGAAATGCTGTTTTACCAGCAGTAGGAACAAAAGAGAATTTGTACTTCTTAATGCATATTTCCCATTATAATAATAATTTCACTGCATAATTAACTAATAGAATGCCTGAAGAATAGCCACATATTTTGCCAGTTACTGTAGCAGTAAACAGAGATCGGATGATACTGTCTTCCTTTTTATTATATTGTACCTACATATATAATTTTATTTTCCTTCCATCTGACTGCTGAGTCTATGCACCCTTTCAACAATGTTATTAGAAACAAAAAAAGGTACAAAGTGAAAACAGCATTTGTTTTTAACTGAGCACTGGAAAAGACAGATCCCCTTAACATGAATAGAAACCACATGGGAAAGAACTACATTTTTTTATGGCATGATTAGATTCTTTTGCTTTATCTGGTGTTCCCTGCTATAATTGCAGAGTCCCCATCTGTCAATAGAGATGCTGAAATTTGGCAATGACTTGATAAATGTCTCTCTCAGTGCAAGTGTTGGTGTTCCACGTCACAGAGACAGCATAATAACAGCTATTGTTTCTCAGGGCAACAAAATATTTTTCTGAGATTTGTTGGCTGCTTGTCATGAATTATACTTGTTATATTCACCTTTTAGTTGAACTTCAAATTTGTTTTCCACATTTTGTAATAGCTAAAATTTGCTACTCCATGGGATCCACTAGCAAAAACATTCATGAAGCAAGTAAAACCATTCAAAATTTTGCATATTTGTGGAGAGGCTATGTAGCATTCAACTACTGTTAGCAGTTCTAAATCCTGCAGACTGCATGCTTTACAGTAGGCTGGAAAAATGAAAGGTAGAAAGAACTTCAGCAAACTCTCCAAATTTAAGCTAAAGTGGAAAAGGAAAATGAATAATCAGAGAAATGCAGAAAGAGGACTCTGTATCAGGAACTATTTTTCTCCTGGTTCTTCTCTGTTACCTAGGAAATCATCTGTGTATAAACATTTGACTGAAACACAGTCACAGAGCCTCTAAGAAAATCTTAATGCCTATATGTCATGTTTTCATAAGCTGATAGTGAAATTTCTACAAATTCTGCTTGGAGCCACTGAGTTCAACACATTAGCACCCTGTGACAGATTTCATGATGGTACATACTACATCTGAAGTTAAAGGTTTTCTCTCTAGTCAAACCTGCTCTAGTTTAATTAAAGGTGTGATTTCAGCTCCACAAGAGATGTGATAAGTTTGTCTTTTATAATTCAATTCACACTTCATAGACTTTTTTTTTTACATCATTTTCATCTCAGGCTAAATCAACACACACCAAGATTGCACTGAGTACAACCTCACGGATGGACTAACTCAAATCCCTTTTAACCAGTACAAAACTACACTGCTAAAACTTCCGTGTGGTATACACTAACAGGGCTAATAGCTGTAGCAAAAAAAAAAAAAAAGGTGCTATGTGGCTTTTAGATGACATAGCCAACTGTGGAAATCTGTACATCTAAAAAGGAGGCTGTAGAAAAGGTAGTACAAAAAAAACAGAAGAGCATTGCCTAAACAGCATAACAAAGATTTCCAGCTTGTACCATCTGAACCTTATTTTCACAATTCCTTGAACATGCTTTCACTGTTCTATTTTTTATTCCACAGGCTCTGTCAACTATTAAACAGTTTAATCCACCTACTCTTTGGTATTGCAATTTTCATAGCTAAGATGTATAATTAGGCTTTGATTTGCAGTTTCTAATTAGTAGCAGAAGCAGAATATAAGTAACAAGCTGCAGTACAGAACTACCAGATTTAAGGCGGCAGGAGGCATAATAATTTAAATTACTCCTGCATATTGCTGGAGCCAAAAAATGTTACCATTTAGGAAAAAGATATGAACATATTGTAGGTGAATCACAAAAAAAAATATTGCAATTCAACTGAAATTTTAAGAAGTTAAGTTAAAACTTTACAAAAAAAAAAAGCCAGACTTGAAAATAATTTTGAAAATCTGTAGTACTAGAAACTGAGAAAACAAGTATAATTTCTTCAAATATGTTGTTCTATCTCATAAAAGATACAGCAGATGCAGGAGTCATGGGATAAGACAAGAAATTATTATTGAAAGTTCCTAGTATTAGCTAAATGGAAGATCTTTTGAGACATTACAAGTGTGTGCACCCTGTCAGCAACTCCCATACCAGAGGATCAAGGAGTCCTGGATCTGGCTGAGATCAGCTCCAATGCTGAGGAATGGGGTAGGGATAATTTCACCACCAAAATAAACTTATTCTAATCTTCAATTACTGGAGAAGAATCAAATCCTGATTTACAGAGTTTTTTATTCCTTGTAATACCTTTTTGTTAGTACTATTAGTTCCAATAGCCTTGCTGAGTTTCTACTTGTACTTTGCTAAATCTATTGATTCAAGGACTCATCACTTTAATGCAACAGTTTCTTTTGCCTTGTGTCACAAGAAGAGATAAAAGAGGAACTCTGAATTACTAAACTATTCAACTACTGAGTTCACTATTATTTGCAGCTTTTCTAAGGCAAACATAGCTAGGTTTTAAAACTGTCTTCAGATTATAGTGCTTCTCCCTGTACCACTTCTTGTCACCTCTATCTGACCTCTCTATAGTCTTTCAATATCCTTTCTGAGACTGAGCAAAAATTACAGTACAGTTGCTGAGATCAGATTGTTGATTTATTGGTATAGCAGCTTTATAATCTATTCCTTACTACTCCCCACCCTATTCTCTATTACCATAACATCTTGCTCCCATTTTGTACAACTGCTGCTCGTTAAACCAGACTCTTCATCCAGCTATACTCCAAAGCAGACAGACCCGTTTCCTGAGTTAATACAGAGAATGCGGAACCCTGTATGGCAACTCAAAAATTTATGTAACAGCTCAGGAGGCATCTAAAGGGATCTTTTCTCCCCTCTAGAACCACAGGGAATAAATACTGCTTTCAGATTTCCTACAGGCTACAAATATCAAGGCAAACACATCAGACAGAAAACAATGCAAAACATGAAGAAATTATGAGACAGATATAGTAGAAGCAAAATAATGTTTTGACTTTTCCACTGGGACAAAAAAAAAGTGTATCAACTTTTCCTTTCATAGAATTTCATTCATCCAGAGATTAAGCCACATGGGGAAAAAAAAAACAAACACCACTTGTAGTTCAGGTCTTGATGAGGAGAAAAATGTTTATCTAAGTTGCAGAAGGTAGGCAGCTGGAACTTGATGCATCACAGGCATCAAAGTGTCACCTCATTTCAATCTGTGTTAGCTATGTAGGAAGTGTTCTCTAGATCCAAACTTTTTTTCTTCATTCAGGTATAGTCCTAAATTTACTCTTTTCTGTCTTTACTCATTTAGAAACAGCTCTTACCTACAAAGTTCAAATTAAAGTTGACAGTCTTCATATTACAACAAACAGGGTTGAAATCCCTTCTCATTGTCCTCTACAGTACTGTGCAGTACCTACAGCACAGTCATAACCCATACAAGTTAGCATTACCCTAGCTGGCATTGCAATGGTATTGCTACATCAATACCATTGCTGGTACAATGTAGCAAAAGAAGAGCTTAGACACACTTTGCAGCTACAGCTCAGCTCCACACAGCTGTGACTATATTCTTACCAGTACCTAACACAGCTAGGTTAAAGCAGCCAGGGTTTGCCTACAGCAAGGCGGAAATAATTCCTTTCAGTAAGTTTGAAATAGATGTTGATTGACGTAAAGCAACAGAAAAAATCAGTTCCCCTTTCAGAACTGAGTGCAGCTGCCTGGGCAGCACTATTCTCAGAGAGCTCAGCTGATTCATCTCTGGCTAGAATTAACTGGATTTGAATTCTGTTAAAAGAGACTCAATTATAATCACCTAAATTTTTCATCCTTCACCTATCTTCATGCACTTGACATCAAATTACAGTCACGCCTCTAACAGCCAAGCTGATTTCTGAAATATTTGCATATAGAAATATTGGTCCATTTGCTCCCAAAGGATGTCATGTTCATCAGAGGAAGAAGCGCATCACATGGATGTCACTGTGCTCTCATGCAGAGTTTACTGTCTTGGTGCAATCAGGAGGCTGGTGTCAGACTGTGCTGCACTGAGAAACACAGGTTTTCCCACCATTGTGAACCATTTCTGAACTTTTTTTTTTTTTAATCTTCATCTAGTCTTATGAGTTCCAGTAAGGACATTTGAGACTCACAGAATGGGAGAAGATAATGTGCTGTCAAAAACAGTGGTGTCCTGGCCAGAGTAGTGTAGCTGGAAAAAAAATAATAGCATGCAGAGTAATCAGAGGCAGACTATGCTCGTGATGAGCTTCAACTGTAGGCTTTTCAAGAGCTGTTACTCAGCAACTGTATCACTGAGAGCTCTCTGCCCAGAATCATGACCCAATTCCTTATAATATCATTATATGAATGTTCAGCTTTCCCTTTGCTGTCTCAGGCAAGATGTAACAAAAGGAGAAATAAATAAAAGATGGTGTAACCAGGTAACCATGTAATACACTACTGCCATTACTACTAACAGGCCATAAGCTTTGTACTATGAGGCTTCAGGTCTGAGGCTTGTCAGGCTTGCTCTGTCTGAACTTTTCTTGACCTGCCTCCTGCTTTATGTAATTTACCTGTCACAGCAATTTCTCTTATTGACCATGTGTCTATGGCTAATTTATTTGATTTCTGTTTATCTTTTTTCAGTACAACTTCATATAATTTTACACAGAAAACAGTAACAAGCAGTTGTGCTATGCAGAATTAGATATTTATTACTCTAACATGATGCAGTGCAGAAATAGACAGGTCTGGTATGACAGCAAAGCCCTTGAGCAGTGAAGACAGGATGGAGTGAAGAAAGCCACAAGCACGGGATGCTGAAAGAAAGGGCAGAGGCTGGCACTGGAGACTCCTCAACTATAAACAACTTGCCCATGATCAGTTAAAGAAATGCAGACCTGGAGTGGGACAAAACATCTTTTAGCAGATAAGAAAGAAATAGTATCTAACATACGGAAAAGCACCATATATAGTAAATTCAGGTGTAATTGGGAACTGCAGACTAATGGAGACAGAGCAGAGGTATAAGAGCATGTTAGTAAATGTATACAAGCCACTCCTACTCAATCCTAGAGTGAGCAAGAAGAAGCCATCAACACGAACACTATATTCCTCATGGCAAAGGACTCAAGATGTTGCCAGTCACTGCAACACCCCACCAGCATGAAACCATGAAGCTCAGCACACAGAGAAGCAGTGGAAACGTGAGCCTAACACTAGCAGATGGGGTAGGAACTAGGAAGTGTGTATATAACAATTTAAACTGTGTTATTATTTTTTCTTAGACTAATAGTGGTTTTTGAATTAGACTTAAATTTTCAATTATACTATCAATGAGTTCTTGACTTGAAATATAGGGAGTGTTTCTTCTGTGCCTGTAAACAAGATTCTGAGCATAACAATGAGCAGAAACGAAGAACACTTCTGTATGCACTAAGAATGAAAAAAGCCACCTCTCTGGAATAGTGCTGCTCTCTATTTTCTATCAATTGTTGAATATACACAGATTAGCCCAACTGGCTAACTTAATCACAACTACTCTCAATTAAGACGAGCTATGATAGCAGCACATAAATCATAGTGTGATACAGACAGAAAGTAGGTCAGAAACTTCTGGTTCATTTTGACAGAACACAACAACATGGAAGGATTCAGCGATATCAAAATACATTACATTTAAGTCTGTCCACTAACATAATTGCATATTACACATAATTAACTTCTAATATTCATTTCCATGATAGACTGTAGAAGCCACTCACTTTAAAAGAGTCAGAGAAAGTATTGGATGTTTATTAAAGCAGTGAGTACATCTCAGGAAGGATATAATGGACTGAAAAAAATATACTCTATCCCTCCTGCCAAATATCAGATTCTCATGTGAAACAAAATGGCATAAAGCCAACTTCCATCAGGGAGTGCTCTGTTACAGCCATAACAACTCACATGCTGCAGGGCACAAAACAATCTCTAGTGAAGGTTAAGGATAATCCCCATCTCTGATAATATTACTCCATTATTGTCTGTTTGCTTGCTCCTTCCTCACTGGCAACTCTTCAAGACATTATTCTAAACTATAGAGACAACTCATCTGACTCAGTATAGCAATGACTAGAAATCCAAAGAATATCCAGAAGAGCAAGAAACATTCCTGGTTTTGATTTTTAAGACCACTGTTGATCAGTGACACCCAGTGCACAGATTCTTGAACTACACAAGCTCCATCACAGAAGAGCAGTCATTCATCTTCTCAGCTTTGAGTTACCACAAAACATATTGTCCTTCTCCTAATGAACAACTGCCTCAGGAAAAATAACAACTTAGCACATAACTATTGACAAGAAAAGACATTTAAAGAAGGTGATGGGAAGAGCCAAATTTATAAAATCTTTACTTGAGCCATAAATAATAAAGCCTACATTTTAGTTTTTATATTTGATGAATATAGGATTACCTTATTTAAAAAATGAACCCCTTCATGTAATTATTCCTACACAGTTACCTGATGTCCTGAATTCTTTTGGGGTTCATTCAAATAGTACCTCATAACAAGAAGGAGAGCATACACAGGCAGTAGCCCTTCTGACACCAGCTAGAAGGATCAGAGAGCACACAACCAAGGAATAGATGACAGAAAAGATTTTTTTAGATAAAGCTGCTAATGTACAGAATTCAAGTTGTCAGATACACTGAACAAAATTATGTATATCCTATAATTAAATCAGATGTTCTATATATAAAAATGCAATCAAAAGTAAAGTGCAATATCTGTTCTTAGCTATATAACTGTGTTGACTGGTAGAATATTGAATATTAACCTAGCAGAAGGTGGCCTCTAACATAGGGAGACAGGAATTTATTTTTCTTAACATATCTCTGGGCCAAATATGCCTCAATTTTCAGGAGTCAGGTCTCTCTTTTTCCAGCTATAAAATTTCCATCCATGGTGTTTCCATGCCAGCAATTTGGATTCAGAGATATTCCAATGCTATTTCTGGAAAAAAGGGAATAAGGGTGTAAATTTTCTGAAGCAGCATTTGACAGTACTGAGATAAAGGAAGCATGCTTCCACTGTTTGCTACTTGATTTCATAACAAGAATAATTTATAAGACCACACACAAAGCTTTTCCCCAGCACTTAGAAAAACACGGCAGTTTGTTATAATTTTTTGTCAATTATCAGTGAACACCTTTGAGTTGCTGACTCCTCTTTACTGAGAAGCAAGCAACTGTAAAGCAAAGCTTTCTGCAACCTTTTGGTCTAATTTCATCACAGATCAAAGGCAGGCACTTAACCAAGCACTTGGGAACCTAAAATGCTATTTCTGTACTCAGGAAAGCAGCTCAGGAAACCTTCCCTAACTTGTTTAGACACTCAAGACACCTTTGGAACCTGAAGTTTCAGGCTTTTACAGTGCATCAATAGGAAAAAACAATAGTCTTTCAACAGAGTAAGAGTAAGCTTGTTTGCCTGTGATTTTGCAGGAGACTAGCTTTAGCCTCAGTGCTTTGTGAAGCACTTTGGAAACAAGGTGGGGATGGTATTACTAGCATTCTCCTGCAGCTCATGTTGGTCCTCTCTCAGCCACCACAGCTGCTTCCCTGCATTTTCCACTGCTCAATCAAATCTCCTATCTATAATAAAAAAGGGGTTATAATTTGTATCAAGTATTAGGTTAAAGCAGTTTTGTGCCCAAATAACATTAATAATCCAAAAATTCTGAGTTAAAACCATTATCTTCTATTTGTTCACAACATTAAATCTGCACAGGGGTACTGAATTAACCCCCAGTTGTTTACAGAACTGGAAACAAAGTTGATTAAGGTTCTCCACAGAGAAAAGAAGGCAGAATCTGCTGCTTAGCTCTCCAAGCTTCATTTCTAAAACTGCCTTCCCTCCACAAGGAGCAATTTGAGTAAGTGGTTTCTCTGCAGGCAGTCTTGTCAGGAATCAAAAAATCAAAATAAACAAATGAAACAAACAATACAACGAGAAATAATAGCTAATAAACAGGGAACTGCAGCAATCTAATCCTACTGTATTTTCTATTTTTATACACTGGGAAGCAAATCCAGAAGTGATGTGACTCAGTTAGGACTGAAATTGTTCCTAATTCTTGTTGTCAAAAATCTCTCTCAGTGCATCAGAGAGGCAACTGGGGAAAAAAATGAAATCTACCTAGCTGAATATTCACCTCCCAGTAACAGAAAGAGTGAAGTTGCTATTTTCATGTAGGAGGCTTTTCTACATGCAACATTCTAAAACATTGTTTAAAGCACCCTATATATGCACATACATACAAAGATACATGTATGTTCATATATAAATGTATGTATGTACACACACATGACATTACAACGCATTTGTTTCAAAAGTCAGACTATTGTTTTACTTTCCCAAATCACTGGAATACCTTATGTAGACAACACGTACAGTCCAGGAAGAAATGCATGAAGAAGAACCATTAGCATACCAGCAAAAGCATTGTTCTTTTAATGCACACATTTTATCAAGAAAAACGGCAGAATTCAGACATATCCCACATTTTGTCCAGCCTGCAGTTAAATCATTCACCCATGGTGTGGTCAGTTGTTGTAACAGAACCAGATTTAGGGTACCTGAGGCTTTGCTCATAGGACTGTCTAGAAGTAATAACATTCCCAGCACTTGCCCTAACAAACAGGTTGAAGAGTTTTATGTCTTCTACTTCCATAATTGTGGAAAAATGAATTTACTTCGACAGAGAGATGGAGAAAGAGAGTAGAGAGCAAGTAGCATGTACCACCACCATCACCATTTTGGGCTTGCATGTCAGCATCAGTTATGGGGGCCGATGCTTGCAATGCAGTTCTGTTTGCATGCCATTACTGCTTTGCCTTCCTCTTCTAATCTCGCTCTTGCCACATACTGTTCAATAGTCGTTTTGATTTTTTATTATGATTTTGATTATTCATTTTGTAATGCTTGTTCCTACCTCCTTAATAATAACAAAGCATTCAAGCAAGAAGAACATTTTATCTCTTACCATTGTAACTCTAAAGGCTGTTGACAATTCCTTTCTCGGTGAAGGCTTGACAAGCATTATTTAAGTTTGGAACCATGAGTGAATAAAATGTTTCACCTTTTTCTTCCTGAACGCTGTCTATCCTGGAAATAAAAATGGAGACAGTTTTAGGTATTGCTGAGTGAAGAATAAAGATTCCTTTTGTACCATCTTATTTCTCTTTTGTTATGAATCTTTCTCATTTCATGTACATAGTAGGTTTGTTGCTCTGAGCATTAACTACAATTGTCTCAAAACTGGACAAACTTTTAATCTTCTGCCACAATGCAATGTCCTGTCATTGGATTACCTTTGGCTGTGAAAGAAAATAGCCCACCATTAGATGATCTGCGCCTTCGCAAATTCAGCTAGATTTAACAATGGCAAGTCAGATGTTGAATAACACGGGAAAAACAAGAGAATTTGTTCCTCTAGGAAGAACGAATAAGACACCGTCTCCTCTAGACTGTATAAAAGTACCACACATTACCTTACTTACTTTACAATGATTTTGCATGCTATGATAATGCTCTCAGACTACTGTAACAGTATTGGAAACATTTATATTGGTCAAAAAAATGTGAGATTTTAATATCTGTCTAATGGCTTTTCACACCAAACGTATATCAGCAGAATAGAGCCTGCTCTTAATGAAACTAGTTCTTCAAGAGGGAGGTGAAATCTGGGCACAGGTTACTCATACTTTGGTGGGGTGGGGGGCGAGGGGTTAGTATGTTTTTTGTTTGGGGTTTTTTTAAATTCTTCCCTGGTAACCAGCTATAAGTCTATCCTTATGTACATTTTCTTAGTCAGAGTCAGCCTTACTGAATTATTCTCATGCTAAATTGACTCAGGAAGGGAAGAATTCTTTTTAAATATCTCTTTAAATACTTCCAATAATTATGCATCATTTCTCTGACTGACTGTTGTGCAGATGTTCTTTTACTGTCTCATACTGACAATTTGGGAAAAGAGATATTGATCACTATTATTGAGACCAGTGTGACAGGCAGATAGGTCTTACTCTTTAGCACCCTCTCCTAATCTCAGACTACAAATTGCCCAGAAAGGTCAGCTATTGAACAGCATGCATTCATTCAACAGCTTCTAACTGCTTTTTGAAGTATCATTTGAAGTATTTAGTCATAATAATTTAACTAGATTCTCATTAGTTAAACCCCAGTCATTTTTTCTTTAAAATTAAGCTGTGTGGGAAGGAAATGGACACAGGCCAAATTATTTTCCCATAACTGGGAAAAAAAAAAAAAGTCTAAACTTTCAGCCAGCAAAGTAGTCTGAAGCCAAAGGTTTCTAATCATAGTTGTATTGAATATTTCCTCTTATGAACACAAAAACTTAATTGACTTTATCCCAAATTTGTAATCTGATGTAGGATTATCCTTTTAGCTTCATTTCAGTCTTCTTATATCTGGGTGCTTCTCATAAACCTTCTGCATGTATAGTTAGCAGTGAGGAACATTTCTTACATCAGAAGAATAAAAATATATTGGTCATTAAGGCAAATATCCATATTCAGGCTTCTACATAAAATTGGCTTAAATTTTGATACAGTTTTACATCCATGACTCCTACTTATATTAGAAAGACTGTCAGAAAAATCATAATACTTTTATTGAGACACCATATGTCAATGAGTTTATTCAAGGTCCCTACACAACAGAGACACGGAATTTGTTACACTTTAATCACCGAATGTTAAAACAATGCTACAGTTGCTGGAGACTGTTTTAGTGACGAAAGGACTCGGGTGATGGCAGATAAAAGTAAACCACAGCTGTAATCCCTCCTGCAGAACCTCACCCACAGACCAGGTGCAAGGGAGGCTGCCTCAGTCTCTAACCCTCTGTTAGAGTTTCCCAAAATCAGGCCATAAAAAACAAGGGTAATCTGTGTCTCTGCTGGTATTTCCTTTTTCCTACCTGTGTCTTTCTAAATAATCCATCTTTGCTGGATGATGAAGACAGGTTATTTTCCCAGCCTCAGTTTATCTTGCCTTTATTTTGTTCAAGAAATACTAATTCCACTTCCAAAGAAAGTTTAAGAGAGAAAGCCACACTGCGCCTTACAGGCATCATATAAAGAAGTTGAGATAGTAGCTCTACCTTTTTTGTACCACTCCGATTACAGACAGAAAGCCATCACATAATATTTAGTGAAAAACTTTCAGGGCTATCGAAGCCTGCAGACTGTCTTGCAGAATTTCAACCATGTTCTTTTACAACATTTGGTTGGTTTCCTTTGTAATAGAAAATATGCTAAACTAAATAATCCACAATTTCCTGAATCCATTTGAAATGTTACTGTTAAAAATAGAGATTATTGATTAATTATTAGTAGAGAAGTCCACACTATGAAAAAATACACCATAATTACAGGGACACTAACTAAAAATGTTCTGGAGTTTCCATCATTTGAAGTATTTAAAACAAGGTATTCTCTAGGGTGGAAAACAAAACTGTTCCTGTCCAGTCCAATTCACAAATTTGAAAGAAGACCCTTCTAAGTTCATAATCCCAATTAAGAAACCTGTAATTGCATAACACTTTTTTTGCCCCCTCTAAAAGTGTCTCTGCTGCCTTCCATTGGTTAGTTTTTGGATAAAAGCTCAGTTGCATTTTTTCTTCAAAGGAAATGTCACTTGCATACTTATCAACATCCTAAACAAAATTATCTCCCATTCAAATTAGGAAAACTAGAACCATTCTGTGACACGTGTGAGCAAACACTGGGGGTTTTTTTCCCCCTGTTAATTCACCTACAAATATCAATTACTTTCTTTTTAATCTCTCACAGTTTCAGCTTGCTGGGGTGGTATGAGCTAGTGAAAACAAGAACTGTTATCTTTTCACCTTCTACCTATTATTGTTAATAATAATACCTCATTATTACATAGAAAACAAACAATCTGAATGTACAGTGAAATAACACTTAATTCCATATAAAATAATACATGCATAAAATCAGAACCTTCAGAACACATCATTTAAATTTTCTTCAAATGACTGGCTGGGATGTCAGCTGTTGTTATTTTTGTAAATGGGGTAGAATTTAACGGTCACTTGCTTTCAATCCAAACAGTTTATTGCTATGTGGGAATGTTAAGCCTTCTGACCAATTTACACACATTCATCATGTTATACAGGCATACCCCTACTATGAACTTTTATAACCATCCAGACTGTAAAAGTAATTTTTTTTTCAAAAAAAGCTAAATTCTTAATAAACCTGCCTTAACATTTCAACAATTCCTAGGCAAAGAATATAGAGTGATCAAATTCTTATAAGGATTTTCTCTTTTATTCTGTTGGAGAAGCAGCCTGCTGTTTTAATGAATAACCACTAAATGACTGCTATGCTAGTGAATATTGATTTCAGCAGGGGCTACTTGTCTCCTAGGCTGACATTTAGTATCTGTTAAAGGGATTCGCCTGACGAGTGACTTCAGCAAAAGCATCACATCAGGACTACAGCCAAGCTTGTTAGGATTAGTAGTTCTCATTGAAAACATCTTTCAGTCAGCACTGTGAAAAGCCAAAAGCAAAGCAAAGCAAAGTTTTTATCTGGTAAAATTAGAATGAATATCAGTAGATTACAAAAGAGTGAAAAAGTCTTAACTCCAATAGTTTGCTTCACTGCACATAATAGATGAGGTGCACATAATAGATGAGGTGCACATAACCTAACAGAAAGAGTCCTGCCCCAGTAGCATTGCAAATACACCCTGCACTCCCACGCCACTTGCTATGACTGTGCCAGTGTAGCTGCATAAGCTCTTCTATTCAGATTAGAGATGAGAGCTGCCTTGTCCTGTAAGAAGCAAAGAATCCACAGACAGAGTACAACACAAGCTCTTGCTTCCCTCTGTTTAAATCAATGGAACAACTTTAGTTTACATCAGTTTGTTCATGCTTTTATTACATTTGAAATGTGAATTCAGTCTTAGCCTGGATTTCTTTCTGACACTTAGAAGCTTTGTTTCAGCCTTTCTTTAATTTTTTCCTCCACTCTGGCTACTAACAAGATGCATGACATGTTCACACATCCAATTCTAAAACTGATGGTTTTGTAAGAGTTCACATAGAGGTTCTCTAATTTTTATTAAATTCTTAATTTCATTTCTGCTCTTTGATGCAGTCAAAACCATCCAGCTCCCATAATGAAGAAGTGGCAGCAGCCTTTCAGCTGAGGCATTCCTTTACTTAGAACTGGGTATCTCCACCTTCAGAGTCTGATTCCCAGCATTTCTTACCATCTGCCACAAAACATACACTATCACAGTAAATTTCCCTGTTTTCACCTTAGAACAGAGACAGTAAAAGAGAAAAATATGTTATGGTCTGATCTTTAAACATTTGTATCCACTATTGAATTTGAACATGAATATTTGTACCAGCTTTGAAGGAATGCTAAATCCAGAGTACCGTAGATAAGCCCAGTCCCAAGGTACCTTACAACAAAAGGATAAGGATAGTTTCTCATGTGAAAGATGAGAAACTATGTTTAATACCACTCTTCTAGTCTCTTCAGAAAAGACAACCAGAAGGTACCATGCATAGTTTGCTGCCACTCAGAAAGCTAGTGAGCTGCCTGGAAATTAGGACCTTCCTGAAAGGTCCTATAAGTGGGTAAGAAGCTGTTTATAAGACCTTTCTATCTCTGTTCTTCCCCTGACCTACTTTGAGGTTTTGACTGTGAAAGGCTCTGTTGCTATTTTTCTTTGAATTAAAATTGGCTTTTTGAGTTAAGATCTCTAATACTCTCTAAGTCTCCTTTTATCATGTGAAGATCTAGGTAGATCCACTTTAAAGCTGGGGTCTCCTTGGGCATCTGGTCAGAATCAGATTAAGTAACTCTCCACCTACTTTAGCCATAGCTGATTTACTACCTGCTATTGTCTATTTTCCCACACACTTCATGAATATAAGCTTGCGGGCTAATTTACAACTGAGGATTCAAACTAAGAAGCAGGTAGCCTAAAAGTTAATTCTTGCTATTCTGAGACTAAGGCCCTGCAAGGAGTCAACCCAAGGTCTCAAAACCAAAGCACTCAAGTTTTATTATTGTCTGTGTTTCCAGTAGGTCTGTATAAGCATCAACATAACAATTTTTTTACCTAAAGCTGGTTTATGGACTGCTGTGCAAAACTCCTGTTTAGATTAAGTTCACGCTGCCACAAGGCTAGCAGCATTTTGACTCACTTTGCACTGACATGAACAAGGACAAAATAGCAAGCAGTGACAAATCATCTCAACAGACAGGTTTCCTAGGAAACTGAAATTGACTGAGCTTTTCCAGTTTCAAATTTAAAATATTTTTAAAAAGGTAAATGGTTGTATGACTCTCCTTCTCTTACTCCCGTGATGATTCTAATGGGATCTCTTACGAGAATTCTCTCTTATCATTGAAGTCTTTGCCAGAAACCTGGATGAATATCCTCTGAACATTAACATGGATTGTACTAATCTCCTGCAGTTCTGCTCCAGGTTAACAGGCAAATTGGAAATTAAATTACGCCTTATATACAAAAATAGAAGAAGAAGATAATTTCTATCAAATTCTAAGAGGTGAACTTCTGGGAATTTTGTAATAAAATATTGACAGAAAGTCTGGTTTTTGTTTAGAACAAATAAAACTTTTATGTAAAAGCTCAGAAGAATGAGGCAGGTGAAAGGGTAAATTTCATTTCTGGGCCATGCTGTTTCTAACTTTAACTTCATTTCACTAACGACAATTGAAGAAATTCATAACGAGCTTAACATAAATACATTTTACTGAGTTAGAGCAGTAAATCAGAGGTAAATGGTTTTTAAACTAACATACCACAGATGATCATGTCCTAAATTGGATTAGACTGGTGATGGCCATGATATATTTTAGTATAACTCCATGGAAACAAACATAGAGGGTAGTGTTTTTTGTTTTATTGTTCCATGTATTTTAGGACCAGCAAGCATTGCTACAACTCATGTCTGAGCTCTTAACTAAGTCAAGCACATAAAGCCTCAATATAGCATCAAATTCAGTGCGAAGTTGGTTGTATCCTCTAGAAAAAAAAAATAGCCTTGATATAAAGCATCCAACATTGGAAAAAACCCTTTACTATCTGTAATGATTTCTTACCTAATAGGAGCTGTTTTCTGTATTTGTGTAACCAGCTTTAAACCAGATCTTGGTACACAGCAGTATTTATGTATCGCTAGATCAAAATGTCAAGAATTATCTACTTCCAGAAACTATCCAGTGTTAACTCTCCTCAAGTCAACATTTAAATATGACTTCAAAAAAAATGAGTAATATTAATTTTCCTAGGTCTCTCAAGGCAGGGGTGGCTCATCAGGTAATGAGCCTGGACCACCTTTACTGTTCCTTCAAGAACCCCTTTCTGCCATGTAGGAATGTAAGGCAGAAGTTGCCATTCTCTCTGTGTGAGGCCAGACTCCATCCTGAGCAAGGACTAGTTCAGAGTCATGTTTCCCTGCCAAAAACAAAACCAGGTGGTACGAGTTATTCACTGTGCTGTGATCACAAAAGTGACACAGTTAACTTATTTTCATATGTTCCCTTCAGCATTTTCTCTCTTCTTTCTTGTTCTTTTTGTTCTTGTATATGATAAGGATGTTTTTTACAACAGATAAGGAAAAAAGATATTTTTCATTCATATATCATGAGTAGAAGGTAGGTGGAAAAAGGCAGATAATTTCTCAGGCAATTTAGCAAATCACTAAATAGCAAATTAAAGATTTATCTCAATCCTCACACTTGATAAGACAGCTAAAACAAATAATTAATCTATATTTTCTCTTGAATCTAAAGTATCAGTCAGTGTAAAGATTGCCCGAGTTTTACTGAATATTCCAGATTTTTTTTCCTGTTTTAAAATACAATTGCAAAGAGAGTTAAAACAAACAATACCCAGTTAACAAATCTGTGTAATGTACAAGAAACTTATTGTGAGAATGGATGACAACAGGGGAAGCACTTGGATATTTACCAGAAACAGCGTTCAATGTTACTTTAACATATTTTTCCACAGCTTACTTCTCTGCTGAAGTACGCTGCTCTTACAAGGTTACTTCCGTGCAGTTCTTCCCGGCACTATTTTAATCCAAAACCCATTAAATCCAGTCATAGTCCATATATTCACTTCACTGAGTCCCAGGATCAGACCTTATGTGAGCAGAAAGGAGAGAAAAAGGCTTCTGAATTTCTTGTAATACTTGCACTATAAAAGCATTTTAATCTGTAGCACAAAGACACTCCAAAGAGCCAGAGATGATTTGCAGTTTCTAATTACTTGCTCTAGGAGAGCTCTACATCTCATTTTTATATTTGCTTAATCTTCTCCTGAGAGCAGTTCCCAACATGAGCAACTCCTCTACTTTCATAATCCTTCAGAAATATGCTGGGCTATTGCCCCTTCCACCTCTGCATCCTCAGGGCACTGTTTGGCTCAAATTGTACTACTGAGAGTGAATTTGGCCCTGAGCACTATGTTAACAATATACTGGCTAAGATGCACATGTTATAACTCAAGCATGGTGAGTCTCTATCCTACAATCCCACGATGCCCCTGGGCTTACAGCTAAGCACTTTGCCATCTCAAACACTCCTTCCATTAGCTCAGGAGCTTGAGGTGCTTTGGTTTTGTTTTTTTTTTCCTCTTTTCTGATGGTATGTGGCTTTGCCTTGATGTTTTTTTCTTTTCAGCTTCTGGCATCCTTCAGCTATGGAAAGATACAGATTTGTTTACATGCAGTAAGGCTGCTGCTTTCCATGAATAGGTTACAGTATAGAAGAAAATATGAGGGTCAGAAAGTGCTCCATTAGTGAAGCTTTCTTCAGTCAGCTGCCATGCGAATGTAATATTTCAAGTGTCTCTTTTTATATTTTTCTTGGTGCACTTTGAAAACTGCTGTAGCTTTCTCTTATACTTGATGTTGCTTAGTTAGGAAGCTGGAATCCAGGCAGAATGCACACCAACATGAACAATAATTTGCTTGCACATTTCCAATATTTTCTACCAGGGGCTCTCAGCACATTTTGTAAACATTAATTAATTACTCATTCTGTGAGGCTCGCACACATTATGGTCTAAATTACATAGCTGAGGAAACTGAGGTTCACCAAATATCAAGCCCTAGCATTTGCAGAGGCTGGGTACTCATTGGTTCCAACAAATCAGAATTACAAGCATCCAGTACCTGCAAATACCTTCCCACAAGGCTACCCATAAAAAGTAGTGTAGATCTGCAAACAACCCAAGAGTCCTGATTCCCAGCCTCTACACTCATCAAATTGTTGCCTTTCCCACAATTAAAAGAAAATTAAACGGATGGAGACAAACTGCATAAACAGGATCAAACACACTCAGTTACTGACCACAGCCAAATCAGCTATTGTTAACAGGTGTTTTAACATGGACTAATTAATGCTTATTATCATAGACTCTTGAGATTTTCTATTATCAAGAAGTATCAAGAGACTGACACTCATGATTCCACAAAACAGAAAAGAAAATTAAAACCCATCTAGTCAGAATAAAAAGGAAAAGAGGGGAAAGAGAAGAGAGGGAGAGGGGAAAGAGAAGAGAGGGAGAGGGGAAAGAGAAGAGAGGGAGAGGGGAAAGAGAAGAGAGGGAGAGGGGAAAGAGAAGAGAGGGAGAGGGGGAAAAAGAGAAGAGAGGGAGAGGGGAAAGAGAAGAGAGGGAGAGGGGAGAAAGAAGGGAGAAAAGAAAAAAAAGTTTTCCTAACCTCTCTCTGACAATATCCTGCATTGGTGGCAAAATACTCTGCTTGTAGTTCTGTATCTAACAATACTTCAGGACATGGGAATTTCAAGGGGAGTTCCTCCTTTTTAAGACCAAAGTAGAATTGTCTAGCCTTAGCTTCTTGACTACTTTAAGAAATGGGTAAAACTCAGAGCAAAACCCTCCCTCACTGCCCAAGCATTTGTATATGAGCTGCTTTAGCCTCTTCTGCACTGCATTTCCTTGAGAGGACAAATGGAAGATGAGAAAGGATTGAGGTGGCTTGAAGTGACCAACTACAGGCCTGGGAATGGCACCAAGCATTTTTTTAATTGTATTCACAAACTCCTCTCAGTTATGATGGCCTCGCTAGATTAATTCCACATGCACAACCCCAATTTCACTCAAAACCAGTACCCATCTTTCAAGGCAGGCAAGAGCCTAGGGCAAGGTAGTGTTGCTGTCTGAAGGGAGAAGCTGATCTCTCTCTGTGTCCAGGTGGCAGGCACAACTAACAGATAAAACCACAGGTAATTCCCCGATACACACTGGAAGGACGCTTCCATGTATTCTTACAGGATGGGAAGCGGTATACACCTGGAATAAAGCCTCAGGCTTTTTTGCTATTCACAAAGTGGAAGAACCTTTTCTATGTCGTAGATATTGGGACTCACAGCATCCTTTTACACAGGTTTTTTTTACACTGTGTGGTGATTTCACCCAGATTTTCATGCAGAGCACACTGAAGATACCAAGTAAGCCCAGGGAGAACAAAAGGACTTGTTCTTTGTGCATACTTTTTAGATCTGATGGTAAAGGATTTTTCTTTTATGTTTATCCATTTGATTCTCATTTGATCAGGTGATTCCAGCTTTTGAAAAAAATTTCATTCCCTTTTCATCTGGCAGCAATACATGAGGAAAGGAAATATCCATCACAGAGGTACTATGATATGTAATTTCTGCAAACCCTGGTTCTATTCTCTGCCACTGTACTAGAGATGTAAAAAGACAGTAAACATTATTTCGATATAGATACTGATATGATTATAGGAATGCACGTTAAGCCTGGAGAAAAGAAGGCTCCAAGGAGACCTAATAGCCTATCAGTACCTAAAGAGGGCCTACAGGAGAGATAGGGAGGGACTTTTTACAACGGCATGCAGTGATAGGATGAGGGGTAATGGGTATAAGCTGAAAGAGGGTAGATTTAGACTAGACATTAGGAAGAAATTTTTCACTGTGAGGGTGGTGAGACACTGGAACAGGTTGCCCAGGGAGGTTGTGGATGCCCCATCCCTGGAGGTGTTCAAGGCCAGGCTGGATGAGGCTTTGAGCAACCTAGTCTAGTGGAGGGTGTCCCTGCTCATGGCAGGGGGGTTGGAACTTGATGATCTTTAAGGTCCTTTCCAACCCAAACCATTCTATGATTCTGTGTTGTTTAAAATCTGAAGCCTTTATAGTATGTAAGGTTTCATAACACATTATGGTTTAAATACATTTTCCCACTTTCATTGTTTCTGTCACAGTTGTATGAAATTGTCTCCTTAGACAGCTGAAGTTTTCAATCCACACTACCCCTTCTACCTTGGCCCTGATTTAAACTTTTGCAATAAATTGAGAACATCATTAATAGTTTCTGCAGCACTTTTCCCCACCCCCCCCCTCAGCAGGATGGTATGTGATTTTAACAGGGGATGAGCTATAGTAACATTTCTCATCTTTGTCAGGGGGGAGGAGAGTAGAGGAAGGAATAAGAGGGTTGTGCAGAATGAAGGCTTTTAATAAAAGCCAAATACTATTTATTCATTCATTTCTCCAACATGATATTTGTAACTAAATACAGATAGAATGTGGACGTTATCTCTCTGCATGTGTGAATTTAAATGAATTCTTGTGCCACAGAGAACATTAGTTTTATTTTGTTATTTAATTTAAAGCCCAGAAATCCATCGAGCTCTTTATTTTGGTCTTTATGTTATGAACTCTTCAGGATAGATAGCAAGATATCTGTCTTGCACAGCACTGAACACACTGTTTTAAGCAAATAATAAATAAAAATAACTCTAGATGTTATGCACAATAAAACATCATTTTCCTGGCTTTCAAAGTGTGCCTGGCAAAATTTCAAAGGTCTGGAAGTTCTGTATAGATAAATATTTTGAGTCAAAACAAAACTCCGGAGACTTACTTTTAAGCAAATTCATCCCGAACATTTCAAACTCAACTATGAAATCCAGACTTCAAGATTTAGTTGCTGGACACATGTGATTTATTTCCAAATTTTTGGTGCCTCAGTTCAGCCAGTAAAAAAGAGAACACCAGAGCTGATGTCAGTGTTACAAGAACATTTTCTACTATTTTGTTGTTACTTGCTTCTATTGAGAGACACCATGGGAAAAGAATTGTAAAAAAAACAAACCAAAACACACAACAACAACAACCACCAAACCAAAACAAACCCCAACAACCAGACTTTGCCTTTTTTTCCTTAGTCTCTAATTCAGAGACAGCACCTGTAGCTGCTCTCTGGAAACTACACACAAACATAACAAGAAAAATTGGAAAAGAAAGACTGCCTACATATGGTTGACCTCCTTTGTTCCAAAGTTAGTGTATGTGTCGATTATATGATTCTTAACATGTATTATAGGCATTAGCCTAGCCTCTCCCCAAGCATACTCCTAATGAGGGAGGAAACACTCCTGTCATTTCCATCTTCATTATATCCTAATGGGACTCCAACCTAATATATATACCCTCAAAAAATATTCTAAATTCTACATTGTCTATCAGACTTTTTGGAATCTCATTTGTTAAAAGGCATTAATAGATAAGCTAGCCTTTAGCCTATGAATTAGTTAATATTCTTAATCTTATTTCTTACTTGGATTGTTTTATTGACAAAAAATTATAACACATGTTTTTCCTCTGCTGATTCAGTCTGTTGGCCATGTGACACGTTCTGGATAAGATACTATTTTTTATTTTGGAAATATAGCAACAAAATACAGTTAACTGAAGCTGACATATCTAACGAAAAATGAGAGCCAGAAAGGGAACTATAGGAAGCAATTAGAAGTTGTTACTGGCCAAAACATTTTCCAAATCATTTTAAATAGTCAGCATGAACTGTAACAAAAATAAAATTCCAAAATTACATTTTACTTAACACTGAGTTTGAACAACTGCACAATAACTAAATAATGTCCAGAATTAATTTTTTATGGGATTTGGATAAGTAATTCACTAAAGCTCCTTTGAAAATCCCAGCCTAAGATATGTTAATTTACACTTGAACAAGGGAAAGAAAGGAGCATGCTGGTGCAAAGGTTAATTAAGAAGTGATTTTTACATCCCAGATAAATCCTATTTGTTTTGGTCTGTATTGGGGAGGTACTAGGAATATGACACCCAGGTTTTCTCCTGCATTGGGGATCAAAGCAAAAGCAAAATGTGCCTCTAATCATGCACTCAGTCATCAGGACTCCTGTCTACAGGACTCACTTGCACCCTCAACGTTATACTTCAAGTTATAACCCCTCCAAACACATTACAAAATCTGCTTTAGCAAGTCTTTTCAGCTGCTTTTTCAAATAAGTAATTACCATCTTATTTTGCTCTTACAGTAATACATTTTTCTTGAATACATACCCCTGCTACCCATGCCATCAGTTCACAATTTTCCACTAATCTAATCTACGACAGCGCCCCGGTTAAACTCTTCTAAACTGAATTCCTAGCATTTCACTCAAAGGAAGCTTCTCCTTAGCACAGCGACACTGATAGCTCTAGAACATATACAAATCTTCAAAAACATAGGCAAAGCAAATACACTAAACGTCATTTGATTTTGGTTGCCTTGATCACAGCATTTTAGAATTCCCAACAACGCATCTGAAGAACAAATACTGTTTACAAGACTGAAATCACCAATAAACCCAACAGAGAGAAAAGACTTTTACCAAGCCAACATTTAATCACTATTGTAAAATAAAGGTCCATGTTCCCCCTTTAGAGACCTACTAGAGGAGAGAAGGCGTAAACAAATAATAACTTTTTAACAGCTTTACGTATATGGTGGGTCCTTCCTATATTTCTCCTTAGCTCCAAATAGTACACACAAAAGAGCAGAAGGTCCTTGACGTGGCAGAGGTTGCCTAACAGAGGCATAGTTGACTCAAGCGGTTTCAGGATCACAGGACAATTATGGCAGCTGCAGTGGGAAAACCCCTGAACCCAAATCATTTGGTAATCAGTGAGAAAGACACCCTCAGGAATCCTTAAGGCAAGCACACTGGGTAGTCCAATAATTTTAGCAAGTACAGAACATGAGACAATTTATACAAAAACATAGTCTAATTCCTTGCTGACTCATTAGGGTGTTAAATTATATCAGGCACGGACAAGTTCATAAATCTGTGGGAAATTGGCACAAGGAGCAGAGGAGGAGGGAAGAAAAATTATACCTGTTCCAAGAGACAGGACAAGGAGGAAAAAAAAACAACACACCCAAACCACAAAAAAACCTGCATATGTCTGAGGCCAGACTATTGTTTTAAGTAGTTCTGTGTGGTAGAATCATATTGTCCCTCACCAACCCTGGCAATACAAATTGAAACAAGTAGGGAAAATCACAACTCCTTCTTCACAAGCTCAGTGACTGCTGACAGCGCCTGGGACCCCCACCTTTCCTTGTGAAGTGCTTCAGCTGACACCACACAGGAGAGACTGAAGGACTGCAACCTGCACAAAGGAAAAAGCTCTTTCCTCCTTTTTCTTCCCTTGCGTAATAGTGCAGAACCGAAAAGCAGAAAACAGCACTTGGACAAATGATTTTATTACGCAGGATACAAGACTAGGAAAAGGCTGAGTAAACACATGCAAAGAATAAAATTCCAAAGCTTGGTGTCATTAAGAGGCCCAGACTCCCCACTTCATGTGTCTGTGTATCATTTCCTTTTCTTACAGAGGCTAAAGTCAGTACCCTGGCTGTCAATATAGGAAACTGGAACAGTCGCATTACTGGGCAATTGTTAGCACCAGCAGCAGCACTTTGCCACAGGGGCAGTAGATTTCAGGGAAGAAAGCTCCCAGCACTTTTAAGAGTTTGCCAGTTGGCTAACACTGCAACTTCGAGTTCACAGAGCTCTGATTTTTTTTATTAGGTACAGTATTTAGGTGCAGAAAGAAGGAAGGTTTTGAGAGTGCAGGATAAAGGTGTGTTTATTTTGTGCTTGATTTCTACCATACAAAGGACTTTGTGTTACTTCTGTAGTCATACAATAGTCTGGAAGGTAATAGAAAACTCCTGAATAGAAGGAAAGAGAATGGCATTGGAACAGGAAGACAATCAATGATTCAAGTGAAACACAAAGGAAGCACTGTGAAGGCCTGGTCCGTAACCTTGACAAAGTTTTACATCATCTATATTTGATTCAACTTCATGATTTATCTATCCTCTGAAATGAAATGGCTTCAGTAATGTTGCTTTGAAAAAGGAAGTGCATAAGAAAGGGGAAGGGGGGTTTCCAAACACAGTGGTAAAATATGCCTTTTCTTTTATCTTTCATTAATACATGGTATGCAGTCTACAAAGATATTGAACGTGTCTCTGTTTCCCATTTTGAAGAGAGAAGTGTGATCACACAAAACTTATCCATTAAGCCTGTTAAACCTAGTTCAAAACTATCTAGTTATTAAGACACAAGTTCACTTTCAAAATCGCAGGCACCCAACACAAGCTCAATCCAACAGAATGCTTTGGATGTATCTAACAAAATATTTTTGCATATGTACAGTGCACTGTTAATAGAGGCACCTTTATACTGTGGCACTACTTTCTTTGTACATGCATCAACCGGAACCATAGCTAGTAAGCCAGAAGAGAGGAAGGTGAGCTGCGAGACAGAAAGCAAAAACAAGTTCAGTTAAAGATCTCTTTCATTATTTTTCATACAGAGATTGCTACAGTTCCTGTTTTTGCACTAAAACACTTATCTTCTAATCATTCATTTGCTGAACTCCAAAGATTTACGATAAAATAAATGATTTTTATTAAGTTAAAACTTGCTTTCCCCATGAGCTGCTAGAGAGAGAGGATGTAACTGCCACAAGGTACCCAGCAGAAAGAAGGCTGGCACTGTGTGAGCAAGGGCTCTATGATTTCCAGCCCATTTAAGTCTGACCTTATTTCTCCTAGACTTACGGTGTTCTGAACAGAAATCTGGCAGACAATTTGGCAGTGAAAAAGAGAGAGAAAAATCGTTTCTGGGCCAAAATCAACTTCTAGATCAATTAAACATGCTGTGTAACAGTTTGGGGATTTTGTTCAAGCTATTGTAAATACAAACACCTACGGAGTTCCTCTCAGTGTTGGGATTTCAAAAGCAACTGTCCAACTCCAGTTAAATAGACAAGACAGAAGCCCTGCTTTCTTGATTCAAAATGAGCAACTGCTCGGTAATGCTGCAAACAGGACTCACACCTCACTGCCTGTTACCTGACTTCTGACTCTCACTCCTTGCTGGCTTGCCTTGGCACATTATCCAGAGTGAGCAGAAACATTTGTCCCATAGCTCTTTTGGATTTAAAGTCACTACAGGAGCAATAAGGAGGTCAGTTCCTTCATTTGTCTTGTTCATTGAAAAGTATCATTTTCTTTGACTTATGCCTATGGGTGACTGAGTTTTGCTTTGTTCTTCAGTGAATATCTAGCCTGAAACTGTCTCATCTGCTGAGTACTTCAAGCTTAAAGTAAACCCCTGGCAGGCCATGTTGTGTGGGACTCCTGCGTTCAGTCTGCAGAATCAAATCTTAACTGTGAAGATTTGTTCAAAAACCAGAACTCACAATTCTCGCACTCTTCCACTATCAAGAGATAGCAGCATGCAGATTTCCTACCTGGAAACACTGTAGTACTTGGACAATACATTTCAAACATATGCCAGGTTTTGCACTCCAAAATCTTGTGAAGAAAGGAAAAATAAGATGGTTTTCCATGGCTTGTTTACCTCAAAAGACACATCCTACAGTTCTTATTCCCTGATCATATATGATGGAGCAGGGGAATCCCTGGGGCATGACAAAAATATCTCTTGTCCAAATCTGAATTTTCTTCATGGAAACCAGGGCACAAAAAGAGAAACGGTAGAAGATTCAGTCTTGCTCCAGCATGAACATTATCCACATCTAGATTCAAAAGCTACAGTCTTGGAATATCAAGGTGTACAATTCTTCCTCATCAAGGAAAATCCAGTCTTCTGAATCTAGTACCAGATGCTTTTTGAAGGAAGTATTATTACTTGAGGAAAAAACAACTTGAAACTGATACAGTTTCATGCACATTAAATAGAAAACCTCATGATTTACATCTCTTGTGGAAATGCACAGACCCAACCACTATGTTTTATTTCTTATTGAGGATGGGATTAATCTATAGTGCAGAAAGCAGTTGTTATAGCTATTTACAAAATGCAGTCCCTTCCCTTAAGCATTGTCTTATAGATAAAAAGCTACAAATCAATTTTTGCATTTAACCTAGAGTGAAATAAGGATTCTTAAAAATGTGTCTCTCATGTTTTATCTCAAGAGTCTGGGACACATCCACAGAAGCACATAGCCGCAGTGGCTGGAGATATTACCACACCCACTGCTGTCTCCTCCATCTCTCTGCTTGAGACTGCTAAAGGCAAAATACCTGCCAACAGCTCAGCTACTGTTCCATAGTTTTCACAGCAAATTGACCTTTGCAAGTAGTTTAAACTCATGTGTGAATGGCAGCAGCAGAGATCTGCACACGATCCTGCTACTGCTGCTCAAGGGCAGATGTGTATGGAAATCAGCAGAGACAGCAGTCGCTGGAAGCACTGCAGCAAGGTGAAGGATGATGGAGGAAGACCACTAGGCTAAAAACTATACGGGCAGAAGAAACCAGCACCCACCCCCGTCTGTGCACTATCATAGGTCTGCAGAGCTGCTGGAGGAATTGCCTGTGTGAGGCCTCATAACAGGATTCGGCTTCAGAGGACAAAGGTTAGCCACGATCTAATATTTAAACAGCTTAAGCTTAAAGATAAATTGTAACTCACGAGGCTTCAGGAGAACTTGCACAGGAACCTTCGTAGAGAGATCTGAGAGAGAGAAAATAGGAGCCCTGAGAAGGGGGAAGTTCTGCAAAAGGACATCTATCCACACAGCACTAAAACTCAAAAGGAACAAATTTTGCCAGAATGAAAGAAAAGTGGCTACTACCTTTTGCTAATACAAAGCACTGGGTATTTGCAGTATCTCTAGTTAGCTAGCTAACATTACATTGAAGTAAGAACCATGGTAAAAGAAAGTCCTGTGATAAAAGAAATCTTGAAATGCAGCATAACAATTCTGTAAAGGAATAAAGGAGTTTTCAATTTTATTTTTTAAAATTTTGAACAAATAATTGAATCAGCTTGCTTATTCATATACTCCTGGAATACTTTGGTCTGGAAGGAACCACTGCAGCAGGCCCACACTCAGAGCAGGGACAAATTTAAAGTTGGATCCAACCTGTAAATTAGACCACGTTGCTTAGCTGTTATCAATGGCTAACCAATCTGAACAGAAATTTTAAAAACAGCTATTTTCTAAGGGGCAGCTTTCTCATCTTTTAAACACAAATAATAAGTGTTCATTGTACATCTCATTTTATTTCACAGCAGAATGAAGAGACAAGACTTCATAAGCCTGATAGTACTACAAGTCTGATCTCACAAAAGAAGAATCCTGTAAGAACTAGGTTGGGAGAGCAACATGCACACTCACCCTAACTTTAAAGCATAGTGAGTACAATTTACACTGAGGTAAACTGCACCATGGAGCTCTGCCTGGGATAGACCTCAGCAAGTGTCTCTCAAAGGACAGCTAAAGCACCTTGTTGTGGGATGACTCACAGAATTAGGCAAACTGAGGCAAAAATATGGCTTCTTTAGCATTTAATTAAAGGCCTTACATTTAAAAAAAACCACAGAAAAATATTTTAAATTTAAAAAAAATAAAACCCAGTTCTGTAGCACACGAAGAAGCAAGGAGACGACCTGCCTCAGCAACTTTGCTTAAGCATCTCAGGCTGTAGCTGCACTGTTTTCTCTGGGATCACTATGCAAATAGAAACTCATTCTATCTAGCCAGCATTGACTTCCCCTTTATGGTCTCAGTTACTAGGTCAAAAAGCCAATAGAAAAAGGCCTGTTACATTAATCTTACATTTGACTGTAAGCTTCATTGAGAATTCACTGGGGGCCTTAGGAGAAAAACACTATTCAGTGTTATGCAGACCACAGGAACACCTGTCCAAGCCTGGAGACTACCAGAGAAAAATAAAGCATGAGAAGTCATGCTGCTATGGTTGACTGATGAGAAACAAAAGAGGGTACAGCAAGATATTTACAGCCTCAGTGTATCAAAGCAGGTTTGGCACTGTTTGTGAGATCTTGTTTTTAGACAAATGTTTCCATCTCAGAAAAAAAAGGCTTTCATTTTTATGAAGCTAGTGTTTAAAAAACAATTACAAATAAAAAAAGACATTTTAAAGCATATCTGTGTAAGAATAATTGTATTGCTGAATGAAACACTTTTCCTTTATTTCTCACCAGTCTGATTTATTTAGCAACAAACTCTAGCTCTTCTAATCTCCACCTCTCTGAGAACTACTGGTAACGGACAGTATTTCTGTTTCTCCAGCTGCAATTAGCAATGTTATTCTTCAAAAAAAAAAAAAGGGAAACATCTGTGTTTGTAGCAGCTGGATCACAGCACTAGAAACATAGCCTAGCACTTCTAAAGGACACAAGAGAATTAGTGCCCAGAGAGCATAAAATACTGACAAGAGTCGGGTACACAGCCATATCAGGCTGTTTTGAAAAATACCAGGCTTTTAGGGGTGATTCTCCTGACATTATGTATGAGAAGTTATGATAAATCAGCTTTACAAGGAGGTCTGAGAAATTAGATATACCTAAATTATACTGCAGGGTTTGAAATCACAATGTCAAAATTTCAGTGTTTTTTTGTAAAATGCAGGTATATTTAAACTTGCTCCCAGAGGACTATTTAACTCCTTTCTCCAACACATCTTAGGTTTCTGGAAAGACAGACTCTGAAAAATCTGCCTGGGAAGGTTTAGGGAGTGCTCTGTTAGCCCTGTGCTACCAATCCCATCCCTCTGAAGGAAACATTTGCCTATCCTGGAGAGAAGTGCGTAAGCCATGGCATGCATTACACCCTGCAAGGAGAGCAGTAACATCCAGCACAAGGGAGGTATTAGCTTAACTCACAGCAGCTCTTTTCTTCACTGCATACAGCTTGGAAACCAGAGGCTTACTAAGACCACACCAACTCCAGACAAAACAGCCTGACAAATTACCTTTACTTGAAATTTTATGCTTTGTTAGTCCTGAATGAGTCTACTTTGATAGCTCATAAGGCCATAAGTGTGAGCACTGGTCATTATCCCGATGCTTTGATGCGTTCTCGTATGCCAGCAAGGTTCACTAGGCCCTTTAAAAGTAGCTTGATATTTAAACTACTTATAGTTACACTTTCAGATGTTTAGCTTCCTGTAACTGTGACCTTAATGGTGATTTTAAACTTACATTTTAGCATTATTTTAATAATTTTCACCTGTGAATTACCATTCACCTCGGTTTTGACAGAATTCTTGGAAAGTTATTTCTAAAGGAACATACACATTTTAAGAGCCTTAAATTGATTCAGAAAAATGCATGGAAGTTTGCTGGCACAGTGCACTGTGCCAAATTAAATAACAAAAAGTTTTGGGGTTTTTGTTTAGTCATTGGTTGATGGAGTTCTGCAAACCCCTTACAAGAGATCAGCAGAACGAACCCTGTAATGTGGTTTTGTATTTAAGTAGCTTTCAGGTTAAATAAAAAAAAATTCCTCTTCCCACTCCCTGAAAGTACATTCCCAACAGAAATCTCCTCCCTATAGCTGCAAAGCTACATTCTCCACAGCCCTTGTCCTAAGAACAGTTTATTCCTTCCTGAGCAAGCAGCTACCAGGTACACAGCTCTGCCTGCAGCAGGATTTACACCTGCAGTGGAAACATGGCTCTATCAGATGCACACCTGGAGACATCTCACCTGCTATGTGCATGCTAGAAAGCATGAGGGTGTCCAGGCTGAATGTATGGATATGTGAATACCCAAGAGTACATGCTATGTCATAGTGACTTCACATGAAACTAAACCTTTGCTTTTGATAAAGTGCCAGGAAACAACTAGTTTAATTGCATGTTACAAAGGGAAGGCATTTCAAGTCAATGCCTTTCAGGCATTTTTAAACTTTTTCACTCTCATTAATGATTAGACTGAACCAAAGCACTACAATACTCTTTCCTATGTCTTCCTCCACTCATAAATTAAAAAAAAAATATTTTATAGGTCTCCCAACTACAGAAAAGGTAAATTAGGTGCACTAGGAATTTTACATAGAATTGTGCAGGGTCTGGTAGGAAATTATGGCAATATTTCTAAAATTACATTGAGATATCATCAGAAAGGGGCATAGGGCACACTGTTGCTTTGATATTAAACATAAATTAGACCCAAAATTATTTCTGCTGCTAATAATTTTGCTAATCATTTTTACATTCAAGCACTTACTAATTTTGTTTCCACTACATAAAATCAACCCCATTATTCAGCATCATATAGGCTTGAATAAAAATACGCAATATATGTTGTTCTTTTCCTAGCACAATTAATATGCACTCACTATGTGAGATAGGTCATCTCAAGCATATCCTTTTACTCCTCCTTTGGAATGTGCCACAGGGTCAGGCAGCACACAAAGGAAAGTAGTTTGTGGGTGTAATTTAACATTTATAAATCCAGTGCACTCATCTGTCTGCATTGCTCTCATGTTTTAAATGTTTGTCATATGTATTGCACCAACACCCAGCAGCCCCCAATGCACACCAGGACTAAGTGCTATACTTGCAAAAACCAACCAGTGGCCCTTGTTTCAAAGACTAAGTCCAAAATTTGTCTTCTAGGTAGAAGTTTTCTTGCTTTCCCTTGCCCTGCCCACCGGAATGTCAAGCTTCAGTAGTTCGGTTAACAGTTCCATGGAGGTCTATTTTCAGGATACTTCAGCAGCTTGGAGGTAGGACTTGGAATTTATTATTCTAGGCCAATCTTATCTTGGATCAAATCAACACACAGCTGTGTTACAGTTGATCTATTTTCATAAAACTAGCCAGTACAGTACTAAAACCCTACTGTTTCTAGCAGCAGTCCCACACAATGCAATTGCAAAGCCAGTGGGTACTCAAGTCATCACAAAATACCCCAAAGATTCAAGGAGTTAGTTGCTTTGAATGTCAAGAAAGGGAGTTAACCACTGTATAGGTAATCCTTCCCAAAGAGTGCAAGAGAAAAACTAAGTTATTTAACAGCAGACTGCTTTCAAGCACTTCAGAAAATCACCTGGGCAACATCAGAACAAAGATAATCATGAACATTTTTCAACACCTTAGCTGTTTTTCCAATTGTGACATTTCCAAATGTGAAAATATTACAGTGCTGCCATCCAAAATTCATTGCACAGGCTGCCTGACCAAGAATGCTGCTCTGTTGGGCTTTGTCAGAGGGTAAAAAGAAAGCCTGGACACTAAAGTAACTTTCCCTCGATGTCTAGAAGGCATTGCTGGCTAGGTTCTAGGCCATGATGCAAATTCTCTCGGTCACATGGACAATTGTTTGCTATCATTCAAATCCACTCTTCTAGCCTTTCATATTTGTTTTATTCTCTTGGATCTGTACCTCCACAGATCTAATTTAAGATCAGATCACACAGTCACGACAAGGAGAGCACTTCAGACCGGTCCAGCAACTGGACCTTTGAGACCATTTCTGAACACCTAAAAACACCGAAGAAAAAGAAGAAAAAGGAGATGAAGGCAAGGCTGGAACTCACTGGATATTACTTGAGACAAAGGTATAGTAGAAAGAGTTGTCAATACTAAAGCTATGTGCAGAAATATCCGAGGCTTGTTCTCCAGATTGACATTTTTACTACATTTAGGAGTAAGTACTACTTGCCAGGTACAAATTCCCTGTTGTCCTCCAAAGTCAAACTCATTTACTGCCTCTGCATCCAAGACGGACCTTAAAATGTCCAGCTACCTGATAGCACAGGTCTTCCATCCTTCCACATTCCTTTAAAATAGGCCTCCTCTTTCCCTGATCAAATGGGAGCTATGGATCCAGACTTTTTTTTTTTTTTCCAGAAGATTTGTTCATGGTATTGACAATAAAAATACGTGTTTTATAAACATGATTCTGACTCTTTACTAGCCACTGTAAATAACCATAAAAGTTAGGATAAACTATATTTTGACTGGATCCTCTATATATGAATACATATCATAGAATTCAAACACTATAATCTATTTAAAAGGTAGAATTTAATAATCAGAAATAATATACTAAGTATAATGGAAACTTAATCAAGCACTGATAAGGATGAGATTTCCAGTATGGACTCCCAGTCCATGAAATGTCCATTTTGCTTAGCATACAGTATCAGAGAAACACATCAACTCCTTATCTTCCCCAAAGCATAAACAGACACATGAAATATTAGTGAAACACTATGATGTAGCTCATCTCTTTCTATTTGTGATTGAAAATGAACAACAGACTGCATTTTTTATGTCAGTGAAGATTTGGTTAGGAATTTCCTTGGGTCTATGGTTACTTTCTAGTATCTTTTCTAAACAACTCTGTATTCCTTATTCAAGACATGAATATCATGTACATTCCTATGCTATATATAAATTGTAGAATCTATGCCTGGAACATATATTTACAACTAGGCCTGAAAATGGCATATTTTCCACTGAAGCTCCAGAATATCTTCTAAAGGCTTTTTGGTAAATGGAAAACTTGATAATTTTAAGAGTGCCACTGTCCTGTGAAAGGGCATGCATTTCCTACGGGGTGCAGCAGAATACCCATGAACAACTCTTTACAATCTGGTCTTTTTCCACTTTAAAAAAAAACAAACAAAAAAAAACCAGAAAGAAAATACATATACCAAATACCAGTTTCAGAAGTCTCTTGGTGAGTGATATATATCTCCACTTACTTATGAATACATGGTTGCACAAGTCCTACACAGTATCATAATCAACTGCAGAGTTGAGAAACATTTCAAACTAATAAACATGGGAAGACTTATTGTTCACTAGTATTTACTTAAAAATTCTATTATTGATATATTAATTGCTGTGTACCTTTCATTGTAAGCTATACAGAGCTGATTCGGAACATGTGGTATAGACATGGCAATAATCTACAGGAATTACTCTTAGTTCTCTTTAAATCTCACTCTGTTTTAATGTTAATGCCACAACAAAGGCTAGTTTGAGAGATTATATATCAGCACAAATATTATTTATTACAATTGATTCAGGGAAAGGAGAACAGTAGAGAACTTGTGGGTCTAAGAACTGTCAAGTGAAACGGGTGTTAAATGTAATGGAACTGGCACTGTAATTTTAATACCCAGTAATAATTAAAATCTAAGTACTAATAAAGCAATATAGAAAAAAAAAATCATTTTCCATAGTTACTGAAACAGTTCCAACCTCAGATCTGCCAGCAATAGGAGTTTTCCACGATGTTTTCAACAAGATAAGCGCAACTTACTATCTTAATAAACTTACCAGTTTAAAATTACTTAGGTTAAGCCTTGCAAACATTTGTGGAAGTAAAAACAAATAAGCCTTAACCTCTCTTTATGAAAGAAGACTGCTGAGAAACACAAAAAAAACCCAGAATGGCCCAAAGCACAAGCAGACTGAGCAGGCACTCAAAACATGAGCACAAAACACTAGCTAATGGCACTGCATGTCCTTGAGGAAAACTGTGGGAATTGTAATAAGAGGAGCAATGATGTCCAAGGGAAGCTGGTGGTCTAAGGAGCAGTGAGGAAAGTAGTACGAGGCTGGGTGAGAACAGTGAGAAAAAGAGTGTCTTTTACGCTGATTCGTGATGTGTTGAGTCAAATGTGAGATTGCCCATCTTTTGCAAGCTAAGAGGTACTATATAAAAGAAATACCTGCCATTATCATTATTGATTTAGCCTCAAAAGCAACACAGATGCCATAAATAAGGTCACTTAGTTAAATGAGAAGTTCAGTAAGACCAGACCTCATTACAAGTGTGACTGGTTCCCTGTGGATTTGCAGCTCACAGGTGGCTGATCTAGCTATTGAAGAAAGAGGCCAGCCTCAATTAAACTTCTCTTGTGTCTGAGTTATGGGATTTATCTATTCTTCTTAGTGCTTTTCCAAAACTTTGAAGGACCTATATGACATCTGAGAATTCAACAATCTCTTTGAGATTAGCTGAAATCAACAACGCTCAAAACTGACCTGAGTGTACCCACACACTGTGAATTTTTAACATATCTTTCTTTGACCTTATAAACTTGGCAAGGCTTAAGTGTTTCTGACTGCAAAGAAACACTTAAAAATATTTTAGATTAGGTAAAAATTTACAAGAGGATTAAAACCAAACCTTTCTTGTGATTTTTCACAATTTCTGGAGTCCAATTTTTGCACACTCTCAAGAATATTCATATGCTTCTGCTAAATTAGTGTTATAAGTATCATTGCTAAAGTTACTGATTGATGAAATCTGGCAAACATTACACAGGGTCAGACAAGCCTTTTACCTGAATACGGCAGCTCTTAGATGTTTTTTGCACACCAGAGAAAACACTTATTCAAGCACTATTATGCCTCCCTTTTTCTTTCACTCATCCCCCTTCTTCATGGGACAGACCCCCACACACTGCCCTCTTTTCACTGCCTCCCAAAGACTCAACTTTTAGATCCTCCAAGCTGGCATCTAACACTTGACAAAGCTGAGAAAACTGGCATGTATGACCAGTGCCTATTGCGTTAAGCATAAATATACCCCTGCTACCTCAACCTCTCTGCCTGCCACCTTGTGCTTGTTGTATCCAGCTCTTCTCTCTTTATCTTTAGATTGGAAAACATTTCATGCAGGTACTTTCTTTTCTTCTCTTTGCCTGCACAGCTTTCAGCTCAGTAGGACTAAGTACATGAATGAGTTTTCCAGTGCTACCACAACATAAAATTATAATAATAGTTACTTGCAATTTCAGATCCTGTCTACTTTGAACACAGGCAGGTAGCAATTAGCCTAAATATATTGACCAGAAGTAGTTCTTTCTTTCTTGAACTGTATACAACCATTGGCTGTAAAACATTATGTTACACAAACATCCACTTCATTTGTTTCTTATTTCCTAGGTCACTGTGACAGCAGGTGGCTTTGGTACAGTTATTAACTATAAAGTAACATGCTAAATATGTAAGACTTGTCATCTTTGTCATCTGAGCTATTCTGCAGCCATACAAGCAATACAAAATATAAACAAACACACAGGCAATGGCTAGCTAATTTAGGAAGCACCCAGGCTTTCACAAACTGCAGAGAGTCATGTAACATCCATCTTTTGCCCTGGAAGGAATGCTCCCCTGGCCAGCAGACTCCAAACCATGCCACATGTTTCAGCAGCAGTTGCTGTTGTAAGGCCCTCACAGGCAAAATCCCCCAAATCTCTTTCTACCAGTTTGGCCATGCCCCTGCATGTTTCTGCGTCTGCCAAGGCGTTCAGTGCCACAGCCCTGATTAGCATGGGTCAAAAATCCCCAAGTATTTTTTTTAATACATATTTTTGATCTTCAGTGACTGAAAAAATTAAAATAATTTTTTTTTCAAACAGAAATATTTTAGCTTGGGTTACTGGCGAATTTCCACATTTTTCCTTAAAAAAAAAAAACTAAAAGACAACTAAATGAATAATTTGCAAGGATGTATGCTCTACATAGATCGGGAACTACCTGCACTGTAGCCAAGACTCAACCTGCATTCTGAGAGTGGAAAGGGTTGCTAGATGTAAGGAGTACAATGGGAGGAAAATACTTACAGCTTTGTCAGCTACATAAGGAAATCGGAGACACACTGGCCAAATTATCTGCCTTCTGTACAGAACCTTACTAAGTATATTTCCACTGAGGCTGCTGAATGTGTAAAGTCAGTATTTTCTGAATTGAAAAGGCTTCCACGGACAAAAATAATTAATTTCAGCTGTCCATTTCTTCCCTCCCCTCCTAAAAAGAACACCCCCAAAAACACCAACAGCTAACCAGCTACCATAATGGATTATTATTATTGCCAAAACTAGAATTTTTGGGACCTCATAGTATAGTGGAAAGTTTGAGATCCTTCATGGGAGAAGACAAACCTGTTATCAAATCTAAAAAGAAAAACAGGTTAAGCCAGATGTTCTCTTATAGAATCCATAGGAAATCAGAGTTGGTTTTAACTGGAAGATAAACCAGAGATCTTTTCTCTAAAATATTTTAATCCATATAAATAATTATTTGATCTATAAATTCCACCTGGTCAAGAAGTAGCTGCTGCTTCATCTCTAGAGACAAAACCAACCTTGCTGGGCATAGTTTTCATTTGCCATATCAACAGCTGGCACACAGAGTCTGGCATAATACTGATCTCAGGTGATTTAATGTCAGGAAAAATGTGTTGATTAGAGACTTCAAAGACAAAGCACTCAAGACACACCAGTAGGAGGATATTACTGATGCATGGGTCCTGGGCAAAACTTCAATTAATAGGGTATTTGCCAATACTGTTTGCATGCCTCATCTCTTTATTCTCCTTGTGAGGGTTGAGAAAAACTGCAGTCCTTAAACAAACAAACAAACAAAGAAAACCCACACCCCACAGAATTTGCTCAAGGCAAGAGTACAGTGATTACTGGTCTCTCTGACAGCAGCAGTACAGTGAGACCAACCTAAAACTTTTCCCCTGTACTAGCCAGTGGGAAAGAACATTTCTATCTTGGCATTTAATCTATTATGGGATGTTGCTTGTTCCTGCTGTGTCCTAGACAAAGATATTGAGTTTTGTAAGTCATTCCTGCTTCTCTATTCTTTAGAAAGAAAGGGAAAAAAACGAAGAACAACTGGTCAAATCAAGCAAGTCCTAGTTAGCACTTGTACTTCAACTATTAATCTTGTTACATAAAAGGCAGGTCTGTTTGGCATATAAGCATGTTAAGAGCACACCTGATTAAATGCCTGCAATCACCTAATAGCTCTTATAAAGGTTATAAGCAAGATAAAGGCAGCAAGCATCACATTTTAAAAGAAGCCTCTAAATAGCCTTCATCCTTTGTACTTATAGTTAACTATACCCATCAGTAGCATTATTTTAAAACGCATTTTCCAAAGTAGTCTGTAACTGATAATCAACTTGTTTCTAAACTCATGGTTTTCAGTACACAGGACCAACATTTTGGAGATACGTCAGTACACCATGACTTAAAAAGTGAGTGACCTATCATCAGCAGAGAGGCACCTGAGGATAGATGCCACTTCTCACAAGGGCAGCCTGGAAATGGGACACCAAGTTTCTGCTCCCTGCCCTTACCATTCTGCAGCACCAATCTCTATGATCAGCTACCTGAATCAAGCACAGAGAACAGTCTTTAACTATCTATTATGAACTCTCGGGTAGTAACACATCAGTATTTGCTCAGATGCCCTAATAAGTAGGTCTCCAAACCTTGCCCACAGAAGTCAGCTGTTGACTTCCATCAGGACAGAGGCAGTACCTACATACCAGAAAGCACACTCTGCAAGGGCAGTCCTAAGCGAGAGCTAAATTCATTTTGGAGCTAAATTGAAGGCTTTGGTAAGTGCAAATGACAACTTAATGCCTAACAAAACCTCCATCCATTCCATGACTGCCTCCTTAAATGATACAGTCAAAGGAACCTGCATCAAACATGCTGATTTGTTCCCTCATCTCTTTTAAAACCTATAGGGCTCTGCACTTACAAATGCACGCATACACATGCCATGACAAAAGACTACGCTTTCAGGTCTGATACAAAGAGATACCAGGAATAGTATCGCAGTATGTCCTTTGGGACAAGAACACCTGGATGGGCAGGCACTTCTGATCAGCAAAAATAATTATATTCTACATTCTGTCATCTGTGCTATTGATTTCAATGGTAGAAGATCAACCCAGCAAGAAAGAAAATGAGCCAAGAGACAGCAGATAAAATTACTTCATATAAGAAACAATAACACCTAGAAATCTCTTTGAGCAATTTTACACTTTATAACAGCATAAAGCAAGAATCACAAACCTGGTTTATATACAGAGGATTGAAATCAAACCTGCAGACCATCCTTTGTAGAAACATTTCTGTAGAGGTTACTTCTGGATTTTCTGCAGTAGCAAATAGCAAGATTTTCCTATGTTGTCAAGTTAAATTTAGTCAGATGCACTAACAGTGCAGACTCAACTTGCAAAGTTCACTGTTCCTCAATATGAAAGGAGATATGACTGTCTCTAAAAAGAAAAAAAAAAGATAAACCAACACTCCTGGGATGGCTACTGTGTTAGCAAGAATGTCAAAAGCTAAGTTAGGGCCAATGTTTGGAATGTACTATAGTTTTGAAAAATTGTGTATATATAATGACATATATAACTATATATGTGGTTATTCTTGGCACCTAAGGTCTGCTGAGAGCATGGCCTCTTTTGGACTGTTATTCATTAATTGTAAACTTTAGCCAATACAGATAAACATAGCTAAAGGTACTTTAAACACACAGGTCTTCAAAGCATTCACCATGTAAGGAGGATTCAGCTCTACACAGGCACAGGAATTTCCCATGTATTTTTGCAAAGGCCAGGTAGAACAGCAATGAGCAGAGCTCAATACAGAACCTGTCCTGCACCAATAGCTTGTTACTCACAGTGTACTGTCCTGTGCTTGCACCAACAGGCAAATGAGACAACAATTTCCATGGGAAACCAGACGGGTACTCTGCAGGCAGAACCTATTAATCTTGTCTAAAGAATAGAAGCAGGGTTGTAATATTAAAATTGCCACTATTCCACCCTGCCCTGGTGAGGGTAAGAAGTTTATATGCACTTTGATTTTTCTACAGGGCAGATAAGAAAACAGATTATGCTGCTTGTATATTTAGATCCTAGGCACGTGCTCCTTTTTGTGGAGCTTTAGGAACCAACTAGCAGCTGTAGAAGCCTTTAGTAAGAAGTTTGCTAAATTCCAGTCATGCTTATTTCACAGCTGTGCTTCCGAGTCCCACATTACCCTCACAAGGCAGCTGGGCTTTATTCACACTGCTGCAGATGACAGCCCTTTCAAGGTACAGTTCTCAGTGCTGAGGCACAGCTTTTCTCTTTGGACCAGTTTCCTATCGTGTGGCTATGAGAGCACATGAAAGACTGAGTAAAAGAAAAACAGTAGAACAATACAAGCTTTATTTCACTCCCTTTTAGGTCATTAGGAAATGTTTTAATTGCTTCATCAGGAGCATAGCTAATGCCATAATAAAACAATGGATTTTATACATTTAACACTGCAATTTCCTCACAAAATGGATCCATTACCATCTCAGGGACATGTATTTATGCCGTTTATAATAGCACATAGAATTAATGAGAAGCACTAGTCCTAACATTGCATTTACTATTTAAATTACTGAAAGTCTAAACACAATGCACCTATATCCTGTGACATACTAGAAACTGTGCATAGATGTTTAAAGGGACTGTTGAGTTTGCCATTTCCCCTACCCCAAATAATTTAATTCAATTGCAAGTTGAATAAATTTGTTTGTGTCCATAATTAAATTCTTTAACTGAAGAAGTCTTGAAATTAAGGCATCCATTACAAAAGGGTATAATGCGATCTATGTGAAGCAACTTTGACATCATTCCTAACCATTACTACAACTACTTGACTTAAATTAAAATAACAATAACATTACTACACTTTCTTATAGTCAAAAAAACACAAAGTCTGAGTGCACAGTACAACAGCATCCTAGTGAACCTCCAGAGTCACACTACCACTATCATCTACCACGAGAGGAAAAACATCTAACAGTAAAAAATCCCATGCTCATAACTCAGGGGGAAAAATGGTTATTTGGTTTTTCAGAAACTACTAAAATTTTTGAGCTTATTACTATTCATTAACAAGAAAAACAAAAGTTGAATTGGGACCAATGTTTGGTTATGTACTGTATTTTTTTAAATACTGAAGAAAAAAAAACCCTGGTGAAGTATCTAATGATGCTGAAAGTCCTTAAAAATGGTTTATTACTTTTTTTCTTGAACTGTATGTTCTGGTCTCCATGCACAGATGCAGCTTTTAAAAATTTATGCATGGCTTTGACTTGCAAATACAGTCATTACCTTGTAGTCATTAAAAAAACAGAATCCTAAATATGCAAGCAGTGTGAGTAATGAGGTGTTGATAGTAGTAGGGAATACTTATTTCTCCAGAAGAGCATGCTGAGCTTCCCTGGAAAGCCTGTTTGACATGTCCTAAGAAAATAACCTAGACTAGTCAAAGTTAAGAGCTTCTTCAACTCGAGAGAAAGTTTTGTTTATACGTAGGGTTTGGACTGGTTGCTTTGATTGTTTTGATCTTTCTCTAATAAATTTATTTAGATAGAATATGCAATTGTTAATTACATTAACACATTTCAAAACACTGTAAAGTTTAAGTTCTTCTCAAAAGCCCTTCTTTTCAAAGATAATTTAGTGAAGAATTGACTAACTTCCTAGAAAAATCTTAAAAACAGAACCATTGTGAAAGATTTTTAAAACAGTGAAATACCTTTGCAGCAATCCCTTACAGACTCCTTTCAGCCTTTACATGTTGATGCAGCTCCCAAGCCCATGAGACTGCAGCTGAGCATCTGGCAACCATTTATCTCAGGTTTGAAAAATGGATGTCAAGGAAAATGACAGTCAGTCTCTCCCTACTGCTCATGGCTGAACTTCAGCCAGACAGTCAACTTGCAATTAATATTTTTCAAAGCTTGAAGGGACGGGAGATGAGTCCAATAGTGGGAAAGGGAAGCCCAAACAGAAACACAAACCTTCACCTCCCGGAGAGGAAAGGTCTTAAAGTAAAGGGATAGTAGAAGAGAAAACTGAACATATTGAGAAAGACTTCTCTCACATAGGGTAAAATCCTGCAAGCACATAACAAAGTTCTCATTTACTTTACTAGAGCTGTTTACTTTATGACTAAATGGAAGACAGCAAGCCAAGCTTTGCAAAGACTTTCTGGTATAACAGGGTTTGACTGAGCGTTACACATTTTCAAGCACTCTTCAACACCTCTGTCTAATCTTCTTTTGAATGGACCCAAACTCTGCACCCCACTCTGCAGAGCAGTTCACGGCAGGGTGAGCGCTGCCCTGGCTGCAAGGATGGGTTTCCGTGCCCAGACAGGATGGGTTTCCCTACCCGCCTGCCCTCCCTCCAGCTCCTAATCCATGCTGAGCTGCCCCAGGGAACCGAACCAGCACTGAGAAACCATTTGAGCAGTAACCATTCCAGGGCCAGTTGCCCAGTCTGGTTCACTGCAGAGCCATGGAAATTGCTGTACTGGCACAACAAAGGAGGAAATCAGCAACCAGGAAGAGAGAAGCACAGAACTACCTATTTTATCAGCAGTCTCAGCTTAAGCTGACTGGGATATTATAGAAATATATACAGGAAAAGAAAAGGTCAGACCTAAGATATTCTCTCCCAGGCCTCAGCAAGCCAGGGGAGACTGCTAGCTATAATGTACGTCTAATGGATTTTCTTGCCCAAAAAACTCCTGCTGATTCTACCCACACTACCCTTAGAATAGTCCAGGCTTCAGGAAAAGGAGCCTGTGTTTTAAACCCGCAATGGTTCACAGACTACATGACATGCCAGTCTACAAAACCATTAAGTAAAAGTCTTCATATTTGCTAGAATATTTGTAGATTGCATCCTAACCAAAAATTAACCTTCTTGTTTAAATTGTGGCATGATTGTAGCAAACACTTCCCAGCTAAGTGGTACCATTAAGTCAAATTCTCCAGGAGCCTCTGCCCTAAACCCCTTGCTTTTTGTCCAGGCATGTAAAGGACAGAGGAAAGGAAGAGATACAGGGGACAAATTTATTTTAAATCCTCACAAAACCCACATAGAATAATCCACTAAAACAGCTAAGATAAAACTTAAGATTCTGGTTTACGAGGGATCTGCTTTCACATTTAGGTTCAAAAATATCTTTAATAATCCATCCTTAGTCAGATTCCTCTGAAAAACACTACAAAAAACATAAATTGAAAGAGGCTGGAACAGTCTGTCTTCCCAGTTTGCTTTCACTTTGGTTGGGAAACCTGAAAGGATTAATTTTAATACATTAAAAAAAAAAGAAACCAACAAAAAACCCCCACATGAATATCATAAAGGTTAGAGTTCAGCTGATTTTTATGTCAAATGTACCTCTGAATTTTGTTAGTCATTTGTTTATTTCTCCAGAACTTTAGTAGGAAAAAAATAGCCTAATATAATACTGTGACATTATGCCATTATGTGCCATATTTAAATCAGGTTTACCCCATGACATTAACAAAGGCCATGTCGCAAAACACTATGAACTTCAAGCCTAAATACAAAGAAAAACTCAATTATTCGTCTGTGATCATATACACAACAAATCACAACACAACAGCATTACTTTAAAGCTTCAGAAAGATTATATTATTGAAGCTCAGTTCCAAAATATTGTCAAAACAACAGAGAAGATACCGTGTAACCAGAATAATTAATTCCTAAATTTTCACATCATTATAACAACATTTTCACAAGAGGTCAAATTGGATTTTGAGATATTTTAATACTGGTTCCCTTTACTCATAGGCTGATCAGGTAGAGAAAACAAAGAAGTTTATAGGTTTTGTAAACACCCATCACACTACCAGTCAGCAGTAGGACACTTAGTTGTCTAGGGAACGTTTATAGGCTGCCAGGCTTTTGAGGGATTTTTGTTTGTTCATGTTATGTTTATTTGCTGCCTAACCACTTCTTTTAAAGTTTTCTGCAATTCAGGAATGCTTAGGCATTTTTTCAAAAAGATGCTTCTGAGGTGGTCACATACAGGAGCTACTGAGGGGAAAAAGGCAACGCAGTCAAGGTGAGGTATCTGCCAGGCACGCAGTACTGAGGCTATTTCCCTATAAGCTTCACATTTCAAACAACATGATATGTTCATTCTTTGGAATTACCTTGAAAAACACCTTTGCAACTGTGAGCTGTACATTTTGTACATCTCAGTACTACCACTCATGTGATAACTCTTAAAAATTTATGTTGTTTCATGCTTCTCCTAAATATTGACTTTTGTTAATCATTCTTGGGAGAATTCACAATAGATTCAATTTTTATGAGGTGTCTGGGGAAACAAAACATACTGTCCATAGTTTTCTTAAGGGTTCAGAACTATAAAAAGCAATTATTCTAATCAACCGTTGCAAGAACAGGTACAAAAGCTAAATAAGTGTCTGTGTAAATTCTCAGTTCTGCTGAAGTCAAAAGACCTACACAAGTTTACAACATCTGAGAATCTGAAACACAAGTTTCAACCATTATTTTCAAATAGAGGTGAAGCAGAGAGAGTCTGAAAGTTCTGAGTTCAAAGCATAAAGTACTGCAAAGATTATGAGACTCAATGTATTTTAGTTGGGCATATGCATGTTTATACAGATGGGCTATGGATTCTCAGGCTTCTGAAGTAATAGGAGTTAGGAATTTACTTCAAGCTTGCAAATTGCACTTCTCAACAGTGTTCCTCAGTTTCCTTGGAACACATCTAGAACAGAATTCATCATTGTGAATTTCTCCTATGGAGTTAACCTTTTCTTTTTGCTCCACCAATAAAAACCTAGGCTCATTCAACCAACACAAACAGTATTATCAAGGTGTACACCTGTGTAAACATAATTTAGCCCTTCATACTCCTATGCCAAGATTTTTCTCTTGTAATAATTGACAGATATTTTTTGTTTCTTTATAGCTAAAATCCATTGTAAAATGTATTTCTGAAGTAAGTAGCAGCACAAGCTGGGTCTGGGGACTGACCACCAGTATGATAGACTTAATTACTTCTAGTGAAACAAAAGGAAACAATAGTATATAATTGAAATTTAAGAACAAAGAATGCTAATCTCCAATTCTCTATTATGTGTGTGCTTTTATAAATCTAGATTTCACAATATGATTAAAGAGAACCTAAAATATGAGGGAGCATAGCTTATTATACAAACACATTTTGTCTGTACTTGAATTAAATGGCAGCCTTTGATTCTGATTAATGACAAATCAATTTTAACCGAGAACAAAGAAGTCTAACTGTAATTACCACTTGGACATTGGTGATTTGTTGTAGTAGCTCCTGTCAAAGAACAAAAAATAAATAAATGTAGCAGCTACAGCCTTTTGCAAGGCATTTATGTACTTATGGTGTCACATTTTTAAAAGTCACTTCAGATACTGCAGATAAATGTCCCTATTCTGATTTCCACCAAATAAAGAGATTCGTATAAAATTTATTTGTGAACCAGATTTAATGAATGACGAATGTTCAGCTATTCTTCCCAAACCAGTAAAATCTAACAAATCAAGATTTTTACTGACATTAAAACCATGTTTTTTCAGGCTTATTTCCCCTTTTACACTTCAGAGTTTGGGGTTACATAATCTAAAGTAAAGTACTAGACTTCGGGGCTATGGGAGAAGTTGACTTTTAGTAAATGTCTTTTGGATAATTGAAGAGTGACAAGGATGAATATCAAGGTGACCCTAAACTTCTCTAGCTTTGCTGATAATGCTCTATAGGATATTGTGAAGTTAGGTTAAGTAACCATATCTTTTCCTAACTGCTGAAAATGACTGCTGCTACAATGATTGCAGCATGAGCTCAGATGGTACTGGGACTGCTTGACACAGAGTTAATTTTCTTCACTGCAGCTTGCATGGTGCTGTGTTTTAGATTTGTGACCAAAATAGTGTTGACAACACACCAATGTTTTAGCTATGGCTGAACAGTGCTCCCATAGCATCAAGAACTTGTCTGCTTTTCACTGTGCCCCCCAGCAAGCAGGCAGCAAGAGGGGAAAGTGGTTGGGAGAGGGAACAGCCAGAACAGCTGACCCCAGCTGACCAAAGGAATACTATATGCCATATAATGTCTCTCAGCAATAAAACTTAGGGGGAGTTTCTCCAAAGTAGCCATTACATGGGGACTGGCTGGGCATTAGTCAGCTGGTGGGAGGTGCTAAGTGATTGCCTTGGTGTTTTTTTCTTTATTCCCCCCACACACCCCTTAACTTATTAAACTACCTTCATCTTGACCTGTGAGCTTTTCTCGCTTTTGCTTTTCCAATTCTCTCCCCTATCCCCCTGCAGCATAGGGGTTTAGCTGCCAGCCAGGGTCAACCCACCGTGTATGTTCCTACATAAATGTGACGAAGCAGGAGATATGTGATCTTTAGATACTGGCCAATAGACATTAAACATCAGTAACAAGAGAGTGGCTCTTTAACTTTCTTCTCCAGAAAAAAAACATGAATCTTTAATCAAACTAACCTCGTTGTCTTGAAGAATTACTGTAATTGGCAGTACTTCAAAGTGTTTCCAAACACATACACCCAATTGTGAGAGACAAAAATTAGTACATAGTGCCTGACAGAATAAATATTGCACAATATATGAAAATTACTACAGAAGTCTAGAAATGTCTCAACCATTAATAAACTTTTTGCCATACAGCCATGCTAAGATGCTATACAAAACACTTTTACTGTATCAACCTTTAGTATCTTCCCTCTTTGCCAGAAAGCCAGTCATGCATATTTTTCTCTGCCTTGTGAGCCTCTGAAGTTTGACTGAGTGAAGTAAATCCAAGATTCTTTTTTCGCATTTTCCAATGCCAAAATGCATTTCTGTCAGAAAACTACAAAAAGCCTTCCGATTTCATTCTGCTCAAGTCTGCTACTTTCATTTTAGTCTCATCTAGGACCAATATATGGCAGAAAAAGAGAGACAGTTCTAATACCGTCTACTAAAATAACTATCCCAAAACCCAGAATTCTTTCCAAGAAATTCTTCAAAGAAGCAGCACAGCTGCTATCAGGTAGAGAACATTATGTTTATAGAAGATCAAGATGTCATCTTCCCTGAACACATTTGAATAACATCTTTTAAGCACACTACTTCTGGTCAACAGTGTCAGCAGTACCATTGGAGAAATGGAAAAAGAGAACTGCTGAATCAAAAGGCGTTCCTTTTGACTAAAGTTTATTATGCAAAAGTTTGGCATCTTGTCTAAGCTAGTCACATAATCTCCCTCAATTGTCAGTGAAAGACAATATAATTTTCTGGAGGTGATTTCACTGTCCCTTTTCAAGACCACTGTAGAATGAAGCCTACCACCCTCTTTCGAATGCTAAAGAAGGCTGTCACTCTCCACTGACCGAAGAAGAAACTTAAGTCTAGCTGTGTAAGAACTGGATGTGGGGTTTTTTTTGGAGGGTTGCTTTGTTTGGAAGGAATCCTAATCAAAATCCCCACGGCTGATGGGGGTCCATACATGTCCCTGAAATTGCAGGACTAGAACCATAATATAATCTGCCAATAATTTTTGTTCATTTGCTCTACTCACTCACTTGTCAAAACATTCACCTTGCACCAAAATTAAATCCTGTAGCCACAACACTGAGGTATAATTTGGCCAGTGGGATGCACAGAAAGCTAATGAATTGGGTTTTACTGACGTAGGGCTCTGGGCTCAAAAGGTAGCCTTCAGCTGAGCGGACTCCAGTACTTATTTTAGCGTCACTATCATACTTCCTTAGCTTTTCAAGAAAGAAGACCTTGCAATTACTGGAGGCAATTTCAGGAGCAATACAATTCCCTGACACCACTTCCCAATCTCTCAAACAGATTTTTCTCATCACTTCTTAAGTACCGAGTTCCTGCTGGACTCTCAGATCACCTACTCCAATGGATCTGTAACAGTGGTAGCAATATGACTCTCACATTTGATAAAAGTACTGGAAATTACCCTGTTCTTTAGCTAGCACCATAAATATAACACCCAAGAGAAAAATGCCAACATACATTTCCTGGCCTTCTCATTTTTGAGACTTCTCAGTGGCCAGGTCAGAATCATAGAATGGTTTGGGTTGGAAAGGACCTTAAAGATAATTTAGTTCCAACCTCCCTGCCATATGCAAGGACACCTTCCACCAGACCACATTCCTCAAAGCCTCATCCAGCCCAGCCTGGCCTTGAACACCTCCAGGGATGGGGCATCCACAACTTCCCTGGGCAACCTGTTCCAGTGTCTCACCACCCTCCCAGGAAAAAATGTCTTCCTAATATCTAATCTAAATCTACCCTCTTTGAGCTTAAAACCATTACCCTTCATCGCATCACTACATGCCCTTGTAAAAAGTCCCTCCCCATCTCTCCTGTAGGTCCCCTTCAGGTACTGGTAGGCTGCTATAAGGTCCTCCCAGAGATTTCTCTTCTCCAGGCTGAACAACCCCAACTCTCTCAGCCTGTCCTCATATCGGAGGTGCTCCAGCCCTCTGATCATCTGCGTGGCCTTCCTCTGGACTCATTCCAACAGGTCAATGTCCTGCTTATGTTGGGGACCCCACAGCTGAACACAGTACTCCGAGTGGGGTCTCACAAGATCAGAGGGGAGAATCACCTCCCTCAACCTGCTGGTCACGCTTCTTTTGATGCGGCCCAGGATACAGTTGGCTTTCTGGCCTGCAAGCACACATTGATGGGTCATGTTGATCCCCTACAGATCCTCCAGGATCTTTCTCCATCTCCCACCTTACAAGCTAAAAGATGCTTCTTTGTCTTTGTGGACAGTGCTTACTAATCTTGATGACTAAGTCAGCACTATGTATGGATGAGCTTCTATATGTAGAAAGGAAAAATAAATTGAAATAGAAATACTGGCTTGTTTAGATAAAACACTGTAAAAGACAATCACAATCTTTTTGAAGTTTCCAACAAATAGCAGCATGTGGCAATTTACATTGATCATCATGAACATTAAAACATGGAGACTAGATTGGATGAGACAAGAAAGGAAAGTAAGAAAAAATATAGGAAAACAGGTAGCTACAAAAGAGTGATATCCAACAAAAGTCTGGCTGCAGAACAAGATTTGGAATCACAGGTTTTTAAGGGACTCCCTCTGGAGTCATGCATCAGATTTCCCTTTTTTTTTTTCTTTTTCTTTTCTTTCTCCTGCAGAGTCAGTGGCAGCATTTCCACTTACCAAGCTTGTTTGCAGGCATGCACGCTTCCCTGGACACTACTTTAGGGTTCCAGTTTTGTTTCCAAAACATGGAATCTCTGGCTACTATCACTATCTGCCCTCCGATTCCATGCAGAAGGCCTATCAGTTTTGAGAGCATTTTGAGCTGCAGGCTACAGAAAAGCAGGGCAATGGTTTCCCAGAATTAGCAGAAGGCTCTTCTGTATGCAAAAGACACAGCACAAGCTGAGCTAGTTTTAGAAGTCTGCCCCTCTTTCAGCTTTGCAGCCTTGTGTGAAATTTCTGTTCCATTTTGTGAAGCCTCTGTGCTGCCAGGTGCAAGCCGACATTGAAGTAGAGGGGTCATCCAAGACTTCAGGTAACCATTCACATGTGCATTTACCTTCACTCTTCCACAAAATACATATGTAGATAGGTTATAGACCACATACTTTCCTAGTATTTCAGCTATGTATTGTGTACATTTGGTCAAGCTAGTCACCACTTCATTTGAACATTCATTCAGTCTGCTCCCACTCCTGTAGAATTAAGTAACTTCAGGACCTAATTCCTGCACCAGCCATGCACGTTGGTGGTGTGCTGCTAGAGGCAGGGAATAGTGTTTTCTGGGGCAGTCCTGCTGAAGCACTGAAAACACTACCCTGCTTGAGCTTTACAGGACAACTACAAAGCAGGCAATCAAAAATATAAACATATCATCCCAGAAGGCCACCATCTAAATTGTTCGTCTCCCATAGAAGCATGTGTCAAAAAGCTTCACTCCCCAGCCCTGCCCATCCATCACAACAGCTCATTCCATGCAATTGAGGCAACAATCCAGAAAATTCAGGTGTACCAGTCTCCAAATGAGTGCAGATCATCTGTTCCCAAGAAAGAAATGAGTATTAGACTATGCTATTTTTCGTAAAAAGCTTTTAAACTCTTTAATCTGACTGTGCTTTTAAGAAAAAGTGGGATTAAGTCCAAGAGAAAGCCTTCAAAAGTAAGAGGAGATGGACTGAAGATGGGATGGCAACAGATTCATAGAAATCAACAGCTATTAGAAGCATGTATCCCATCCTCAACTTTATCAGCACTGTGCATAGGTGTTTCTCCTGTCCACTACTTTCTACAAGAACTGCATTTCACAATTACTTTGATTTCACATCAAAACATTCTAATCCATGAGGAGAATCTACATGCCTGAAGGCATGAGAGAAAGTGAGTAAGAGAGACTGTTGAAAACTTGCACAGTCCTGCTAATACACAAGAAAAATCCAGCTGTCTCTCTCTCCCAGTCACAAAGTTGTGTCTAAAAGTCTAAAACTGCCCCAGGCACTAAGTTTGCTACCCACTCTGCCACCACACGCTATAGAAGTCAGTTTGAGCTAAGAGGATGAAAATAAATCAGTTTTGCAAGTTTAGTATAAGAAAACATTTTCCTTTCAAAAAATATAATTTCATGGTGCAGCCTGAAAACCAATGCAACACCAAGTTCTAGATTAAAAACCAACACATTGCATTACAAACACAGCCTGCCAAAAGTATTGATCATAACTAGGGCAACTCAGGAGCTTCTCATGTTCGAGACTGTAGCATTAGCTTTAGCATTGCTTTGGTTTTCAAACTAAAATAGTCATCCTAAGAGATTTCCAAAATAATCCACGTAAAGACAGAAGTACATGTGCAGGTATCATGGCAATCCCACCAAGTCCATGAAGATACTGGCATTGCTTTTACTCAAGTGTTTCATTTTCCTTCAGATCAACGAAACGTCTACAAAATGCTTTTTACTTATCAGGGACTGGACCCCTACCCATTCCCTCCATTATGTTGTTTATCTATGTTTATGTCTCAAACAATAGGCAGAGCATTCACGCAAAACATTTCTAAAGAAGAGGCACCACCATGTCTACAAACAGTTCAGGAAGAGCATGTCGGAAGAAAAGTTCTTTTGGGCACAACTGTTGACATTGCTGGGGCTGGGGTTCGTCTCCCTGGTGGAGAACCAGCTGCCCCTCAAAGGCAACCTGGATGCAGGGCTGTTGCACCCCCCAAAGGTCAACCCTAAAGGTGACCTGGATGCAGGGCATGCCCCTGAAGTGTGGTCCTAGAACCATATAAAAGGTGAGCCCAACCACCTACTCCCTGTTGACCTGTCACCACCTCACGCAAAGAGTTTCTTCCTGAAAAGAAGACACATGCTGGAACAAGGGATTGGTGATGTTCTTTATGTCTCTGAGTTTGTGCATCTTTGTCCCTCTATCTTTCTGCCCTTCTTTCTTACTTTTCAACTCTTTATTACTCTGTCTTCTGTCTTATTTTTACCTCCAAATAATGATTGAGCATTATTTGATGCTTGCTTAATAGATAAGTGATGTTTGGTGACAATTGATAAGTGTGATTTGGTGCTTGACTCTGAGAAGCTGATTTGTGATGTTTTTGCAGTTGCTGAGGTAAATAAAATTGTGTTGTATTGTTCCTTGAGTCATTGTCTGACTCCACCTAGCTGGTGCTCCTTTTTGGGGAACCACAAAAAACCTCTCTCGACCGTCCACGGCAGTGGGGTGAGACACTTTATCACACTAAACATAGACAAATGGAACTCTTGTCAATGATGCATGGTGTGAAGCCTTTACAGAAGGTCCTTTTGAATCATTCTGTAGATCTCTAAAGAAACAGTTTGCTGCCTGACTTAGATGACGTATCACCAGGTTAAATTAAAAAAAAAACCACAAACAAACAACAACACGACAAACCACACCAACCAAACAACAACAAAAAAAACACTCCAAGATCCAAAGGTTCAATTCATAGTTATGAATTATAATGATGCATATTCATACTTGGTCTATTGTACTCAATAAACCACAGCACAGCACTGGTCTTCACCAACAGGCATTCATCTGTTCTCCTGATGAATGCCCAAAATCTGTATCTTTGAAGGTATACACAGCAGTCATCCAGTAGCTGCACTGAGTGATCATGTAACACTCCCTGGTCGGTGGTCCCTTTCTTTCACAGAGTTCAGGTTGCAAATACATGCACACAATGGTGCTTTTCTCAGAACAAATTTCTGATCTACTTCATATTAAAAAGTAGATTTTTAGGTAACGTGCTTATGTTTGACAGATAATAGTAACACAAAATAAATCAACAGTGAAGATGAGGAAAGCTCCATCATGGAGATTTTTATAGTCTCTGAAAAGAGATTGTAAAAAGTCTCTCTTGAGACTTCCACAATCTTTAAAAAGCACCTGCTTATCAACACACACTCTACAGCATACTGTAAGGGCTCTGATACATCACAACAAAGATAATTTTGTTATAAGAACTATTCATTATGAATTCACAGCACCAGATAAAGTCTGCAGGGACAATTTGCAAATCAGATGCTTACTAAATGCAGTTACATTTTTTTAGCCTTCCCTGAAGACTTACTACAGCTAAATGCATCTCTGTCACTTGCTTATTTCTGAGATCAAAAGGTGAGCAGAAAATCTGCTTTTCGTTTTGCAGAGTGGCTCTCATGCATATACTGCACTTCCTTAGTCTGAGAAACATCTTGTCAATGCAGATATTTCACATGCATGATAGTTAATTTGGACAACAGTCAGTTTTATGGACCAGAAAGGGGAATGCTTCTCCACATTACAGAAGAATTAAAACATTGGGTCAAGCCTACAAAGAATACAATGGTTTGCTTCCTTTTCATTTGCCAGCATCTAATAACTTGCATCTAAAATTTAACAAAAACATGGAAAACCCCATAAGTGCACACACCATGTTAAACATTTATATCTGCACTAAATATTTAACAATATTTTAATACAGTTAAAAGCTAGATACATTCCTGTTGACTTATTTTGAAAATTTTTCTGTATTTCATGGGCAAAAATCAATGCCACACTTTTTGCAGGTCTGCTAATATTAGCTCTCAACTCATCTACAACTTAGAAAGTTCTCTACTACTATCTCTGGTCACAATTATACAAAGCTAAAATAGTGTGTTTCTGGGGTCCAGTGCTTTAACACAAGCATGCATGTGTAGAGACATTAGTACACAGCCATACCAGTATGTCTGTTCATGTGTGTTCTACTACAAAGAAGCACAAAGCAGTCAACCAACTCAAGAAGTCTGAGAATTGTACAAAGCAAAAATGAAAGGTAAGCCCATTAAAAATGTTATTGCTCATTCATCTAGTGATATTTTTCAGTAAATAACCCCCATTCCCCAAAATACATGTTCAAAAGAAACAAAAAACTGCTGCCAGTTACTTCAAATGAATTTTTTTCAGTAAGACCCAGATTGTTACAAATCACTAAACGCACAAAACCCACAACACAGTTTTACAATTAAATTTAGCTTGCAGTATTTTTCTTGCCTATGTCAGGGTAGGAATAAAAACATTGACTTTTTACTTTTTCATCTTTCCCCATTTGAGAATAAGCTTCTGCATCACAACAATGAGTAAGGGCTGAATAATGTTATCCAAAATCCAGATGCCATGTGAATAGAAACAAAATAGTCATTACCAAAACATCACAGCATGTAGTAATTTATAGACTCTATTCAGACACAACCACTAGTAAGACAGCACATGCTACAACATTCTTTTTGAATAGCCTTTCAGTGTATTTGAGAGACCTATTTTACAGGTCTGAACCACCATCCAGAGAAGATGGATACATCAGAATAGAAGTAAAATACAACAGACAAACACATACACTTGAAGGAATAAAGGACATCTAATCACTTCTCAAATAAAAGGAGTGTTGAAATGTTTTCCTGTAATGGTGACATTCACTCCAAGAGTACTTCTCATAGAAGATCCATTACCCTCAGAGATGCAGTGCTTTTGAAACATGTGCTACTATTTTTTAAGAGACCACTTGAAGAAAAAGGAAACTGCTTATCCCCAGCTGGCATAACCAGTAGATTGCATGTGTTTTTCTGGCAATAAAGACTCAAAGACAAACTTCATCAAGAAGTGTCACTTTCCCTCTTGACCTAACCAATTAACCTTTTCAGTGTGGCCCTGCCTTCAGGGCAAACTGGTAGAATAATATATTTGCAAATAAGTGGATGTTCTCAAAAAAGAACATACAAAACCCTGTTTCTACAAGCAAGGAGAGAATCAGGCAACAGAGGCTTGTGACCAGTGATCTCCAAAGGCTTCTTCTAGGCTGTTCTTGGTCCAAAATGTTTCCTTCTCATTTTTTTCAAGGTGGGAAGAAAGATGGAGTTGACAGGCAAGCACAGCCTAGCACAGCATCATTCCCTGGAAGCCCATCTGCTTGCACAGCCAGAGCAGCCTGTGCCACGTTGCACCATCACTCCTCTTTCCCTCCCTGTCTCTCATACCGATCTTCTCTCCTTTCTCCTCTTGGTGCACACACACAAACTTGCCTACACAAGCCAGTAGCCAGGGGTACTGGCTGAATTACCTTCAAAGGTAATTCAGGCTCCTGAACTCCATCTAGATATTTACATGCAAAAGAAGTCGCGACTACACCTTGGCTGTTTGTGTTGCTTCTGTTGTCCACAATGAGGTAGATGCATAAACATGTGAAGGCAGGAGCTGACACAACAGCAACAGTTGTAGCATCTCTGTTCAGAGATGAAATGAAGACAAAGAATAATCACTGGTGCTTGACTCTTCCCCATTTTTCTGCTTTTGGAGCAAAGCTTCATTTTGTATGAGCACACCCAAAAAAAGCGGACTGCATACATAACAGCAGGGGTGAAAATACTGAAATGAGAACTGTAGGATCATTTCATAAGAATGATACTGTGTTCTACAACTAGCTAGTTAATGAGCCACACACGAAAAATTTATTAGGGTAACCCCCCCTTTACGATTTTTCTCAGTTGCATGTTTCTACATGCTGTACTTCCACATTTACAATCATCCAATAGTCATTACCAGGTGTGTCTTAAGCAGCATATAAAAAAATATGACTAAAGGTCAGGAGACCAAAAGCAACCAGTTTTTTATTTTATCAATACCTTTTAAAAACATTTTTATGTAATATGTGGTCAGACTTTGACCTAACTTTCACATCCTTGGTTCATTATCAGGTTAGCAATTCTGTCTCATACATAATATACACCGGCAGATTAGTTGAGGGGAGTTTACTATTTACTGGGCAGAATCACTGATGAGACATTATTCACCCAGTAATTTCTCTCCCTGTTATTGGCTGGGCTGCCTCACAGCACTGTCCATTTGTGTCCTTGAACTCAATGTTCACTGAGATTTCAGTTTCATTTCTGCACCTTATACATATTGCTCAAATAATTTATTTATGTTCCACATTAATATCAGTCAACAGGGCTACCAGCTATGGATATGATTTAATGTTTTAGTATTGCACAGTTCTAGCATATACACGACACCTAGAACAATGCTAATAACATCACTATCAAAATGAAAGTTGAATGTGGTATCAACTCTGCACATTTTTCCAGTTCCTCTGCCCTCCTACAGATAAAAATTTCTAATTCGGACACACTGCAGAGAGTTTAAAGGCCAAGTCTTTGTCTTTCGAGTCATTAGATGCATTCCTGAAATGACTGTAAAATTAGAGGTTCTATAAAACCAGTTCTATGCTATTGTTTCCAAAGGAAGTATGTAGCGATATAAATTAAACATTAAATGCAAAGCTGTGCTGTGAGGCACCTGAGTCAGAAACAGAAATGCAGTTAATTAATGAGAATATCTGCCTTTGCATATTCACGTCCCTCGCCAGTAGAAACCATTAATCTTTAAATGCGTTTGAAAAGGACGCACAAGTCAGCACACAAAGAACATGTATTAAGGACACTAAATAAATTAAGGACACCTCACGTGTCAGCATGAGTAACCCATTTTATACTTATCACTCCAGTCCACTTCTACACAGTCCCCTTTCTGCTCCTGTTACAGAGACAAGAAAGGATTCCTAGGACAGAGGAACAAGGAGAATCCCAGACTCTAGACCAAACCATTTCAACGGTTTTTAAGAGTACATTAAGACATCTTTGGTTTTGATTAACCTATAAAACATTTTGTCTTTAGATAAATATGCTTAAACATCACAAAGGAGGAAAATTATAATTATTAATTGAGTCTTGTTAAGGCAACTTGTCTTGCTTCTGGCAGCAAATTCTTAGTCTTTTCTTTCCCACAAAGTGTTTATAGAGAGGAGCCATATCTGTGCTTTGAAGCTAAACAAGGTTTTTTAACAAGACTAATTGCAATCGTAAAAATTAATAGTAAGATGAAGGAATTACAGTATCTAAATGTTCTTACTACTTATCTCCCCAAAGATCTTCAAAACACTTCAAAAACCTGGTAGACTGTCACACTTCAAAACATGCTTTGTGAAGAAGCTTACCAGGACAGCTCATGGGTAGCTGGATATTTGAAATGCCTTAGTTCTTTCTCCATACCAAACAATCATTTTGTGTCAGTATTAAAAAAAAAATAAAAAATAAAAAATAAAAAACCACAAACCACAAAAAACCCCACAACAAACTCAAGCCAAAACTTTTTTCTGAGATCCAAGTCCTTCTGCCTAATTGTGATGGGCTGTGTCTCTTCACCAAAGGGCTAGGCTGCACTTCACACGCTTAGAGTGAAACACAATTGCTCAGTTCTTTTAGTTCATTTCAGGACCCTCACCTGGATTTGGAGAAAACCCCATCACATTTTCATTTGAGATTGCAGTCAGCAAGTTCTGCACTGCAAAGCCAGTCTTTTTCCTCGAGCTGCCAAACTTGTACAGCTTGATAACCACATACATTGTCACTTCCTCCTCTCTTCCTTCTCGACTGCTTTATGAACTTCAACATGACTATTTGCAGGCGCTGGTACCACATCCCCTCTGCAAGAGAATGCTTCTTAATCCTGAAAAGCTTCATACATAACCAGTTTTCTTACTGAACTTCTCCTGTCTGAAAAGAGGAACTATATCTCCCGCATCTTCCCTGGGGTCACACAACTCCAGCAGCCACGTCTCACACAGAAAACTGAGACAGTACTACTAACTTACAGGTTAGAAATTTAAGGCATGAAGAATGAGGTTGATTGGAGACATCTCATCTTAACTGCTTTTCAGTAAAGCTTTTCCGTGAAAAAGTTTTTGAAAAATGTCTGATACTCACGATATTTTGTCTGAAATACTTAAAGTTTATAAGTTTTTCATAAACTTGAAGGTTTGTATTAAGATATCATGAAAACCAGACTGTGGTTGACATTTTCTGTTTGAAAATTTCCACAAGGGGGAAAAAAAATGCCAAATGAGCCTTACACAAAGATCAACCAGTGATAAAGGAAAGCTATCTCAGACCTGGAGGGCAGTCATCACACTTTCAGACTTTACGTTAACCATAAGAGCATCCCAATGGAACCCTTCAGACATGTTAATTTATATATTTGTTTTTTATCTGGGTATAATGCAGTAATATTTGTTACCCTGAAAACTGGAAAGGCATTTCACAACTAAAAAAAAAAAAAATCATCCAGTAAAGATGCGGGGTCTTATGTACTCTAAATTACATTTAATATGTTTATTCAGATGTATGTGAAAACAATACCTGTTCTCCAGAAATATCTTGTCTCAGATAAGACGATCTAGCTCTCTTTTAGTTTTGTTCCACAGAACATTTCATAAGAGCACAGGTTTCCTTTAGTTAATATTTAAGAAAAAAAAGAATCTCTAAAAATTCCAAAGGTATGAAAGCTGATTTCAAGAGCTGAAAGCTCTTTAAGCAGGAACCGATACTCAACAGAAAACACAGCTGCAAAGTTTACATCTCACAGGGCTGTAGAGCGCATCTGCGTTTAAACCATCAGCCAGCAACTGCCCAGAAAAGCAGCTCCAGCTCTTTAAGACCCACATAAAAATATTTTTGGTAAAAGCCTGTTCCTGCTTAACTGAGCTGCCTTTCAGTTATCACCTCCCACTGCCCAAACTACATTTCAGCAATAACCACCACAACTTGCAGCTCAAAAGGATTTGCCCTCATCAGGGAACACCGGTTAAGCAAAGCCTTAACCAGCAAGTGCCAGCTGAGGGATGAGCTTTCACTAGCCCAGCTCAGGCAGTTTCACAGTTTGCAGTAACTGAAGGGGAAGGCACTCTCCCCACTCATGTCCACATGCTCCCTCTTCTTCCTTCACATCAGTTCTGTTGTTTCTCAGATCCCTTTTGTGAATTAAATCAATTTGTTAACCTGGCTCCAAAGTAATCCAAGAAAAAAAAAAAAAAAAAACCAACACACTACACTGGATAGTTTTCTATTGGGCTGCAGAGTTGAGTGGCTTCACAAAGCATGGTATTAGTACCAGAGCCATGAGAGAGTCGGGCATGGGGATCAACCTGCAGAAAAAGGTAAATGTAGCACTGGATCAACTCAGTTCCTGAAACAGCAGCCTAAACCTAATCCTAACCAGATTTTTTTCCTCTGCAAATACACACAGAATTACATTCATAATTCACATTTAGCTGGTCAAGACAAACTTTTATTATATGCTGTCAGATCAATACGTCTGGGAAATATACAGGATTTTTAATGATTCAATTTATCAGTTTCAAATTACTCAAAAGTTAATGGCCTTAAATGGTTACATCCCTTTATGAGACTCCCATTGACTTAAGTTAGGATCAAAGTCTGGAACTTTACCATTCTACTGTAATTACTTCGTCTTAGATACACACCTACAAACATAAAAATAATACCAGTATCTGACACGGAGAAACACCTTTATGCAAGTAAAGTGTTGCTTTCATACGCATTGCTAGTATATTCTTATTTCTTTTGTTATTCTTGCTTCAATCATCATCCCTGGTGGGTTTGACAAAATCAAAACCTAAAGCCATTTGCACTAGACCAGTTATGAACTCAGTTTTATATCCAGTATGGCCACCAAATATTGAATTAGAATATCCTGGTTTTGATGCCAGGTTTACATATTTCAGAAAGGGAAAAGCAAAATTAAACTTTCACTTATAGGTGCGTTTGTATTATCAGTAAACACAATACAGTCATGAAATGTTTCAGAGCAACGAGGCAGGACATAAATGAAATGCAGTACAAACTTTACAAACTGTCACTAACTACAAACGAGAAGCTCTCAGATCCTGCGAAACAGTTAGAGTTATTCTTTTCTTAGATCCCTGAAAGTCATGGTCACAAGACTGTTACAAAAGTCTCAGAATAAGAGTTTTGATGCACTCTCTAAAGCCAGACAGACTATTTTTTTCTTTGACAAAAACTTTATCAAATTTAGGGATTTTTTTTTTTTAGAAATCTTTTAACTATTCCTTCCCTTTATACTGACAAAAATCACATGTATAGTCATGTTGACAAAAAGAACAGGAAAACTCTATCTTTTAAAAAGCAGGTCATTCTTTTTCCCTTTGGTTGTCTCACTGAAGCCCCCCTGAGCCTACTCTTGACCATTCTCTTGGAAAAAACATTGCTGAGCTCACAGTACACCGATTATCCATACTAGAAAAAAGAGTGAATTATTCAGAGACTCAACTTAATGTATTAAGATCTTTAGTGGCTATTAACTGAAAAGGTTATTTGTTAGTTTATTTATTACTATGGTTGTAATTTAAGGGTCCATCCAACCAAACAATCTATGCATTTATGGCCAGTGTTTATAAATAAATACCAGAAAACAATTCCAGCACAATTAACCAGTTGTATCTTCTAATACAACCCAAACCAACAAGTCAGAAAAATGAAAAGCCTATTTCCAGTTTTATTTTGGAGCTGCATGAGCGACTGGTCTTCAATAAACTATGCTTGTCAGACTATGATGGTATGTAATTCAGCACTGTGTTCCTATAGAGTCCCAAATATGCTTTAAATTTACTGTTTTTTCCAGTTCTAATATCACTATTTTTTCCTTTTAACTTTTTTTTTTAAGTTATAACCCAGATCAGGTAAGTCTGGTTGAAAGTACATACATAATATGAAAACTGACTAGAATGAAGAACTTGTGGAATACTAGAAATGTTTCTCCCCTCCCTTTAGTTTACCAGAAAAGTGCTTCTGGAACAGGTAAAGATGCTATTTTAGACTTGGCCAGTTGTGGATTCAGGAAATTAGGTGCTGGTTTATAGTCAGGGCTGGTTTCCCTTCTTGAGCTCCTAGGACATTTGTTAAGCATGTGTATGTGCATATGTTTAGGGCAAATAGATTGTCCTTGCTGTCATATGAATACTGTAGCAAATTATTGGCATAATACTTTAAATGGATCGTGAAAATAGCTATATTTAGTCTGCAGCTCTAAATGCTACATACTTTCCTCACCATAGTAACACATCTTTGAAAGGAAGAAAGGAGAGGAAGGATCTTGAATTCTTGCACTGCAGAGACTAAGAAAGAGCAGGGGGAAGGAAAGGGATGACTTCACATGCTTATGAACTTCAGATAGCAATTAAAAAAGAAATACCATAATTGCATTTATTCTGTTTACTGCTTTGCCAATACAATGTTACAATCTTCTAGACACCTGTTATTGAAAGAGTGAATATTCAAAGAAAAAAGAAAATACCTAATTTTTTTTCTAACCTAAATCAAGTAGGTGAGTTATGGAACTCCAGGGTATCCCAACAGCAGCAGCTAAGGAAGGTTTCATTTTCAGTATATTACCCTTTACAGAGAGCAATTTAGTTATGCTACAATTGGAAGCAGGAAAGAAAACACTTCACTATATCATGGCTATTTAGTGATAGACAACTGGCAGGATATCTGGTACTAGAACAGACAGCTTTTGTTCAGCAGAGTGAAGGTATAATAATGAACAATATTTCCTTCACAACTGCTAGAATAAAAGTTTCTGCTAAAACAAAAAGATGATCTTTTTGTAGCCTTTCAGTGCTGTGATCAGCAAGCATAATTTACATTCTGCTGGCTTTCATTGGCAGATTTCATTTACAGACAGTCAAGACACAGGAAAGAGAATTATGCAACCCAGGCTTAAAGTTAATATTTATGCTGTATCATTAGCAGCCAGGCTGGGACCAAGTCAGCGCCTGGTATTTGCCTACAGTGGCTCTGCCTGTCCACAAAGCTACGGCACAGGCAGCCTGCAGGTCAGTGCACAAGTCCTTGTATGAAGGCAACAGCAGCCAACCCCTTCTGCCCTCCTAGGAGCCAATGGCAATGCTACCAGCCAAGGACACTGATAATTTGCTCTCCTCAGAAGGACCTGGAAGATACATGGGGGTGCTCAGGCTGCAGTAAGACCGAGTTCACAGCTGTGCCCACTTGCGCACCAGTGCTCATCCTGAGCCTGTATGTGAGCATGGGCTTATAGACACATCACATGGATGCTAAGAGAGATCAGACAGACAGTTCAACTGCAGACACCTCCTGTATAGTCATCTGAAATTTAGAGATTAAACCCATGCAGAGTGACTTTAAACTTGTCTTTGAAATGCAGTAATGATCTAGTTTATAGCTTTCATTTAATAGTATTGTTTTAAAAAAATATAAAAGTCAACTGCCTTATTCTTTCACAGGCTTCATGGTTTTAGTAAGTCCAGACTGGCTATGTAAAATTAAAACAAAACAAAAAAACACAAAACAAACCTCAGAGAACACACATCTACTAACTACCACTTCGGAGGAATGTGGTAGAGCTGGCCATTCACATTTGGCACTAGATCCACGCTCTCAACACAAAGCAGCATGACTCCATATGGCCTAAGAGGGGATTAGAGTGTCTCACAGTATTGTATGCTATTATTATAGGATAGACTATGGATATACAAAGAATTGGATCATGACTGCATTACACACCCACTCCCAGTGATTCTTTGTTTACCTGTAGATTATCAGCAATTACCATCTCAAATTCTTTCCAATATGTATGTAGATCCCTTATGGCCTTATCTGTGCAGTCCACATCTCTAATATTTATTGTGGTACCAAGTAGAAGAGTCAAGAGTGGTGAACTCCAATATATCAGGTACTTCAGTTGTACAGATTCCAATTATTTCAACATCTCTTCATTAACACTGCAGGACTAAAAATGCCTCACAGGGGACAGAGCTTTTACATGGTGTAGTGTTATCCTCAACAGGCAAAAGAAAATCATTGTGAGGTATAAAATGGTGAACAGTCATTTAAAACCATGCAGTAATGTAATATGGTTCATTTTGCAAGATTTTGTGGTTGAAAGGGAAATAGGACTAGGAAACAGCTTTATAAGAAGAGAAAAACTCAATCTATTCTTCTTTACTGGATTTCCTGTTAATATTGCTACAGTAATGAGGACAGATACCTCATTCTTAAGTACCACTCCTTTGAAAATAAGACTACGAATACTTTTGGTTTTCCTTTTAATTTCACTGCACTGTAAACTAATCCATGCTTGAAAATACCAGGCATCAAGACAACCTGTGTAGGTGTTTATACTGATGTAGAACTGGTCTAATTAAAACTAAACAAACAAAATAAACACACCTCACAACAATACTCTAGAATAGCACTTGTGTAAGGCAGAGGTTTAGGCACGGCTAGTATAATATTTAATCTCAAGGACACACTGACCTTGAGACTCTTGCTTCTTCTGCTACTCTGCAAAGCACTATGGTAGTTATGTTCATGCAAGCTCAATCACATCCCTTCCTTTCTCATTCAGCCATTCGCCCACAACATTCTCCACACTTCTCTAACCTCATTCTTCCATACACCTGTGGAAGCATAAGACTCTTCCTAGACCTCTACAAATTACAATTTTCCCTTTCTGCAGAAAGGTGTTCTTGGTGTGAAGTCTGCCCTGCTAATCCTATACCCCTCATTCAGAGATTGCAGAGGTTTAAAAAAAAAAAAAAACAACTCTCTTCTTAGCTGAAATATGGCTAATGCAAGCTCGTCACAAGAGTACCTCTACAGGAGTCTTGGGCTATTCCAGTTTCTGCTACAAGGACACTTGTGGTTTGACAACCTGAGTACGGTTTCGTGCCCTTCACTTGGTCACAAAACTGGCACAAGGAGTTGATACTGGTGTACAATGCTTCCTCAGCAGCTGGTGCTCCTCCCTTGTGCAAATCTGTCTTGCTAGCTGATTACTACTTCTGTGGTGATGGTACACTAGCAAACCAAGTTGGAACACTCTTTCTTTAGGATTTTGTGTTACAGCTGTACATGCTACCGTGTCTCTGGAAAATAAAGCAATCAATGCTTACATATCCATTTAACATATTGACTGTTGAAAGAGGCCTTTGTCTTTTGCAAATATGCTTTAACTCGATTGTGTATGTACTATACAACACGTGTTCATATTCTATTCTTGTCAGGAAAAGTTAACCACAGAAAGCCATGTTGGCATAAAGGATAATCACCTTCAGTGACCATTTATCGTTTTCACAATAATAATTCAAAATACTGTTTCTATCCAATCTAAGTACTACTTGGAGAGACAAATTTCCAGAAATTAACTCTGATTGTTCTTCCATGATAAATTACTCTCAACCTTGTTTTTTTTTTTTACTATTCTGCTCTACAGATGTTTCATCATTCTTATTTCTGAGGAAGGCTGGATTGTTTGGGGGTTAAATTTGGTTTTCAAACAGTATAAAATTTAACATTTAGGAAATCTTTACTCTTGTTCACAAAAACACTAGTTCAGCTCTAGTTCTCAATTCTACTGAGAACAGCTGGCTTGAGAAACAAATCCTAAATTTAGCCTACAAGTAGATTACTTGAGAAATAATAATTAGGTATTGTTACATGGGTTGTTTTTTTTAAAAAAAGAAGACTGTCAAAGACTCATCCTACTCTCAGTAGGGATATAGATAATTACATACTCATTGCAAAGTAACAAAATTGGATCAGCCACTGCAATATGCATCATCCTGGAACAAGAGAGATCTGTTTCAAGTAAGAGTAATAGCAAAAAACCAAGACCTCAGCATTTTGGATAACTCTTCAGCCCTCGGAAGACTGGATTTAGTGTTCAATGTATCTTCATCTTGCAAGCTAAATTTCCATTTTCCTCCATTTAAGGTAATCAGCTCAGGTCAATACAGACTTGTCATAGTTTTTCTCTGGGATTTCACAGAATTAAACACGGACACATGCTCTGTATAGCACTGTAAGTCTGAGCTCTCTGAGGCACATATAAACGTATGCATACAGAGCAGATCTGACACAAAGCAGAAGCACAAATTCATTAGAAGAATATAATGAAACCTACCTGTGCACATTCAGTGGGTGTATTTGGATTTCTGCCTGGCTGTATCCCAGTCATGTGTCATTGGCCAGAAATTCCAGCCAATGTACAAAATTCCTGACTCTGCTTAAGCAAAACATCCCACCAGAGAATGAGCAGAGTGTGAGGATAGCTATGGCATATGGGTATCCGTGCATCAACAGTCATATGAACACACATCTAAGGTTTGGTCTCATATAAAGAGTCAAAAACTATTTGGTTATTATCGTATTCCACATATTGACAGTATGATATGTGGAACAGCCTTGACATCTAGAAGTGACTTTATCACGAGAGTTAAATCAGTACATTTAGCAAGCCTGCTGCAAAATTTTCCCATTTTTGAGTTAGTGTAGATTTAAGAAGATGGGATTATATTCCACAACATTACAACAAACATAAAAGAATAAGCTTGCATTTATGCTGGGGGGGAAATAAGCAGCTCATCTAGAAAGACTGTCACTTCTGTGAACACGTCTACCAGGAAAACCCTACCTTTCACAGGCTGTAGAATCTGTATTAGTGTAAAATGGATGTGAAATCAAACAAAATTTTAGTATAAGGTCACAGCAATGTATCAGATATCACTAAATTTTGACCCAAAAGTTAGAATTTATCCAAAATCCACAGTTGCCTTATTATATACACATATCAAATAGTGCTTACAAAATGCAAGTGGTCTCACTGAAACTGAAGTCCAGAAAATACAGCAAGCAGCAAATTACCTCCCATGCAAATACAGATGTCCTCCATTGTTTTTCATTTAAGCGCCTCCATATTCCCAGTCCTTGTTGTTAGCTATACATTTTCCTATAACATTATTATTCATATTAAAAAGCAACTAGATTATTCACATCAGAAACATGTTTCTGGGCCTATCCCCCAAACTACATAAGACACTCATTTCAGATTCGGACTGTCAAATGGTGGGGAAATGAGTCTTCCTGGAAAAGCAGTGAGTCTAAACAGGTACACAGAAATACTGCACAGAAAATTTGTCCTACACAGTTACCGAAGGGCAGGGGCAGGTGTAGCCCCAGTCTACCCCCACGGTAGTAACCATACAGCCCTGGATGAACACCTCTGGAAGGAGGAGTTGAATAATTTAAATGTTATTTCCTGGGGTACAAACATAACAAAATTTTCACTGATTTAAACAAAGGAAAAATAATTGGATCCTTACAGTTTTGTGAAGGGAAGGAAAGGCAGGAGAAGGCCATAAAATTAAAATATTGTTGTGCAGGACTAATGAGGCAATAAAAGTGTTTTAGATCAGTGCATCTGGCATGGAAAAATCTCACCCTGAGTGTCTGTTTCTGATATCTGAACCAACTAACAGATTTTGCAGGTGCATTATTCAAAAAAAAAAAGCAAAGGAGAAGCAAATTCTCCACCCTGGCATTCCTGGTTCCACGTAGTCTCTGACAGATTTATGTAGAATTACAGGTCCTTCACCTTCCCCTATCAAGTTTGATGATTGAGTTTTAAATGTATGTGATTGATAAGATGGGTTACAGCCAGGGCACAAGCTCTGCTCTACCCAGGGTTTGCACCCTCTCTCATCTGTGCCTCTCCACTGGGTGCCAAGGGCATGCTCTTCCGCTTTCTGTCCACTGGGGAGGAGTGGAGCATTCTGCTCCTGAACTGCCCTCCTCAGATAAGCCACTTTCTTCTGCCTCTCTTCCCCATGCTGACGCAATTCAGTGTTTCACTCATACAAAGAAAAAGCAGTGAGAAAAACCAAGGAAATTGGTCTCGCAGGTTCACTAATTATCTACAAAAAGTTTTAAAGACTGAAAAGACTAAAAGTGAATAAGAAGGACTTATCTGTTTCAATTACTTGAAGTCAGATCAGGAATTTTGCAGGTTATGTGCTGTATCAGCTTGGGCAGACGGGTCACTTAAGTTTACCCCTCAACAACATGGGATCATGATGCTAAATTCAAATTTGTACACAGTGCTCCAAGATCTCAGAACCACCAAAGAGGTGGCAAAGTGCAGGTATTCTAGTATTAGATTGATTTAAAACCCAGCAATGCAAAATGCTGACAGGCAATTTCAAATGCTTTCAATTGTAGAGGCTCTATAGCAGCTGTTGAAAAGTGTAAATAAATGCATGCAGCTAAATTTTATCAGCTGAGGTAGTGGTAAGTGCTGTCACTGAGATAATATGGTGTGAGAACAAGAATGCTAAAAAGCACATCAACTAGTAAAGGCCAAATGTAGAATGGATTTTTTTCCCCACATCTGGGAAGTGATTTTGCCAGTTTTTAAAACATTTTAAATAATGTGAGGAGGTTTAGTGCTTGCAGAGAATCAGAATTTTGAAGACTGAGAAAATATTTCCTTTTCTTAAAGGACAAACCTGCACAGGGGTGAAGGAAAGTCCTTTAAAAGAAATCTGGGGAGTTGTTCTGTGATGATCTCAGGAGAGCCTAAGGCCATTCCATTTCAATACACAGGCATGTTGGGTCATATGTCTTACCTGTTTCTGAAATGGTACCTGCTCCTGCTTAACCTCTAATTGTAAGTTTCAGTGAGAGTCTTTACAAACTACATTGCAACTGGCTTGATTTATGCACTGTAAGATTTTAAGTGGTTCAGGAGCTCTGATACATGTGCCTTTTTCTTTAGTATTGATCAGCCTTTCATCTTTGTGAACTTTCTCTTCCTTGATGCCCCTACCTGAATTAAAGCAGGACCAATCCTTCAGAAATTGTTTCCTTCTGTGAGGTACTGCAGCCAGGAGAAACATGATTTGGAGGAATTTAATAAGTAATAAAAGAAATAAAACTACACAAGTTACTAGAGCAAAGTAAACCCAGGGTCCTCCTGCATGATAAGAGGAAGGAACCTACCTCCTTAAAACTGGACATCCAGTTGCTGACCATTTCCCTGAAAGCTGGGTATCACTTTGCTCATAGCTCCAGTTCACCATGCATCATTGTCATCTCAACAATGCAACGTAAGAGCATGTAATTTGATGCAAGAGTTCTGCAACCTAGTTCAAAAGGACAAAGGTTTGCAGGGCTTCTCCACCTGACAGCCTCCCACTCGCAGACACCAGGAGCTTTGAAAATGAAGCAGCTCAGTGTTCAGCTAGAACAAGCTAAACCCCCAGCATTTCATTTATTACTCAAGGGAACAAAGTTCTGGGTTTCACCCCAAAAAAGCAAATTTTCATCAACGTGGTATCAAAGTAGTATTTTGTGATTACAACTGTTAAATGCTAGATGCTCTTGAAATGTATAGAAAAGTAATGCAATAAAATCAGAGTCTGCAAAACCTTGACTGTCAGCTCTTTGAGCTCCTGAGACTGAAAGACTTTATTGGGACAAAGGATGTTTCAAAACACCCTTGTGTACCTGCATATTAAATTCTAATTTGAGGTTTCAAGTAACACTTGCATTTGGCTTGACACTCGTTTCTTACACATGTTCCTCAAATGGAGGACTGCCAATATTCCAATTATAAACAAATGGTTCTGCTTAGGAACAATGGGTCTGGTCTGACACTGGCAAACTTAATGCACTCCCAGGTATCTGTACCATAGTCACAAGTTCATACATGCTCATCCCTTTCTGTGGTTTCCCTATCTTCAGCATTGAAACAAAAGCTAAGCATGGCACACCAGCTCCACTAGAAGGTAGTGCCCCACAGGTGGTGACACAATGACAGTAATTAGAAGGGGTTTGGTAATGTTTTGAAGGCCAGCTGACTTTGCATGAGTCCTTTATAGTAACATCAGTGAATGCAAAAAAAGTTCAAGGCATTCATTTCACTCTTCAGAAAAAAACAAATACTGCAGCCTATTAACTGAGCAGACTATTAACTGAGAATTACCAGAAGAGCTATTTAAATTCACAAATATATGTGTACTTACCTATACAGAGGTACATATATAAATTGCCCTTTCATACAACAAAGGAAAGATTGAGACAGAAAGTTTGTGACCAAGGACAGCAGTTGGCAAGCGCACAAAAGGGATAACAAGCAGCATTCATTTCCCCAGTCTCCTGTCCTGCAGGCACCTATGGAAGGTGGAGAATTAAAGTGTTTGCTAAATTCAAAATAAAGGCCTAGAGAAAGGGTGTTGACTAGAGAAAAACAAAGGAGTTGGGAAAAAAAAATAGCTTGGACTGGAATAAAGAGTGATAATGAGAAAAAGAGAGAGTTCAATATCCAAGTGGAAGTGAAAAGTGGAGCAGGACTAATATAATTAATTACACAGAAGTACAGGGTAGCTTGAAAGCAAGAGGTTACCTTTAAAGGAGAAAGAAAACACAGTGTTTTCCAAACATTGCTTCCAATGCTAAGGTGTTAACCACCAACCCCAGTGAGTGAAGTACCCCATGGTTTCCAAACAGAGCAAATAAACAAAGCACTTCTAGAGTTAAATTGTGGCAAAGAATACATACAAAAAAACATAAGTCAATGATGCTCTGTGTACAACTGATGAAGCAATGGGTGTTCTCATTCATGCATACACAAGAAAACCCAAACATACAAAAAAACCCCACCACCACAGATTTAGGAACTAAGTTTGGATTTAACCTTTCCAAATGTTTTGGGCAAAAGGCAAAATAGCACAAAACAAAACCAAGCTAAAAGGCCATTCCCAGGAAGACCAGCAGCCTAGCAGTTAAGAGACATGTTCAGTTTGCGGTAGACAACTTTAAATTCCCAGTCTGCAGGACAAGTCCTGACATGCCAGCAAGCCATGCTCTCACCTTTTGACTATGGACTTTTCACTCTCTCTCTTTCCTACCCCAAAGTCCAAACAATACTTTGTCAGATTTTATTCCTTTCAAGGAAATACTTGTCTTTCACAAATTAACATGTCAAAACCAACACAAATTTAACCAGAGAATTTCTAACAAGCTCTTTCTCTTATGATGAAATAACCACCATGACAAAGATGAGGGAGACGTTAAGAGACTCAGAAAACAGCTAGTAGTCCAACTTTTATTAACTCTGGTTAATTACACATCTTCCCTTTGAAAATCTCACCTTTGGGGCACACTGCTTTTACTTTTATTTCCTGTTTTTCTCACTTGTCTAGATGTTTTTGTGCCTCCAATTTTTTTTTAAATTGCCCTTTTCAACTTTCATTAATGTTCTCACATCTCCTTTCTTTACTCTTCTCAATATCATTGCCAATTTTTATTTTCACATTGCATGTTCTCTAGCTGTTTGCTGTATTTTCTACCTTCCCCCAGCTCTACATTTCTCTCCTGTTTATTTCCTTCACTAGCTTCAATTTGGAGAACTGGGACAGTTCACCTATCCCACATTATCTTTTAAGGAGCCAGAGCGGGTTTATTGAGGAATAAGTAGCTTTTAATTTCTTACACTTTTGAGAAAAAAAGCAGATGTATGACTAAATGGAAATACAGTGTAACCTCCAACTAATGTACACAGCCCATATCTTTGATTACAGGGCTAAATATTTGTTTTCTTTCTTGCTTTGTGTCTCTAAGTCATTGCCATTTATTTTCTGATTAAAAAATGTTGCTTTGGGTTGTGATATTGTTAAGGTCAATCCATAAACTAGAGGACATTAGAAATACTTCACTTACCTTTTATGGCAGCTTTTTTACCTTTAAATATCAAAGTGGAAACCAAACTAGGTTATTATATGTATGCAATTCAGAATAATCAGCATTTTCAAATACTGGTGGCCATTTCTGAGCAGCCAAATATGCACTGAGACATGGGGTGCCTAGTCTGAAGTTATCTTAAAGTCTTCTATGTACAACTAAAGTAGGAGCCTCAATTACAGCACATCTCAAAACTGGGCGTAGTCCATATAGGACATAAACGCGCCACTGCTGTGGAAACAATGAGCTGGCTGTGATGACCCTCAACAGGGAAGCACTGAGGGCAGCAGTACATAGACGCAGAGAGTATCGCACTGAATGAACCCACCAACTCTCAGTTTCCCCATAGATTTGAGATTCCTGCATCACCTCTGTAGCAAGGTCTCTGCATATTTTTCTGATATTTTAAAATCTTGGCTTGCCCGTTTCCAGAGGCTTGGGCAGGAATTGTCTAATTTGTTCCAAGCTGGTGCCTGACCGAAAAAGGAGTGGCCAGCCCTCTACCCTACACTAGGGAAAGGAACTACGGGAAAGGAACTAAGAGTGGGATTCTTGCAGAAGCTGAGCAATATCTGGCCCTCAATATGGAACGCTCTGGAAACCAAAGTGAGAGACATTTCCTTTCCTGGGGTCTCCATTGGTGCTAAAAATGCAAATAGAGTGAAAAGATCAGCTCAGTTACTACTTGCCATTACATAATTAGTCTGTCTAAAGGCCAGCAGAAGGTGCATTAGGTTTCCAGATACTTTAGAACCCACTGCTCTGCCACCAATTAAGCTAACCCCAGCAAATTTCCTGTTTTTCTTCCTGGGAGCTCTGCAGCGTCAGAGCTTCACAGGAGATGCACTTAATCTCTTCACCATAATGATGGACTTTATTGTATTACCTATGACTTGCTGCTCTATCTATGCCCCTTGGTTTTTGCCTTGGTACTGAGAGAGAGAGACTAATTTTTATACTGGAGCAGTGAAAAGGAAACCCCCGAATAAATGCTGTCAGATACTAAGAGATTTCAGATTTCTAACATTTAGTAATAAATCATCACAGATTAAGAACAGTAAGAAAAGGACAGTAGTCAATGTCTTTTCTCCGGAAAAGCCCTGGGACCTTTTTTTCAATTAGATTATTTCTATTCTTATAATTGCCTGCTGTATAGAGCAGTTCCTTTCCATAAATTTTTGATAGCTGCATAACTGTTGCTAATTTCTACTGTATTATTTCATTTCCCTCTTCTTACATCTTTAGTAGCTTACACAGATAAATTTGTATATTGAAGCTGTCTCCTTTTTTGCCTTCATACTGAGTATATATAGGGCAGAAAACATTTTTAGTGGCTACATGTCAGAAGGTGCAATAAATTATGAGTAATGCAAACGTACAGATTATTCTTTCTGGGACAAAAGAAATTTGCAGAATAACGTCCCAAACCACAGTTTTTAAATGGTGTGTTGAGAAGAATCTTCATGTCAACAAATCACAGACCACAGCTAGTACTTAGAATATCTTTAGTTTAAATGAGAGCACCAAGAACAAATACCTTATTCAAACAGACAAAAATAATTTCCTGTATGATGCAGTCCTGACACTTTAAAACAAGAACATATCAGAATTCAAACTGTACACTCTAGCAGCTTCATTTCTGACTTGCAATTTTCACTCCAGCAATCTGCTTTAGAGTTAATAATTATACTGCACAATGCAGCTTTTCTGTTGTTTTGTTACATGCTTTTGCTCTGCAGGATAACATAGGATCAGCAAAGCAAATTGATTTCTATGATGACAGATCACTAACAATGATAGATTTTTACTGATGTGTCAGTAAGTGTATGACACTGTGGTCAGGAGGTAGCAACTGCCAAAAGAAGCTGCTCTGAATGTCATATGGAGAAGATGTATCACAGTTTCACTTTTGTCACTGACAGCTAATTCTGCTGGTGTACATTTTATATAAAGAAATTTGTCTTTGCCCTGTATAAGGTCAGATGACAATTCAGAGAACTGCTTTGTTTGTTTTTAAATTGTGAATAACATATTTTAAGGAAGTGAGCAGAAACTTCATTTTTTTCCCTAAAATTATAGCAATTAACAAAAAATACAGATTTATAAGATAATTTGGTATGGTTTATGAAGAGAGTAAAGAGTGGACCACTACAGCAAGAAAAGATTGGAACTGAATTTTTGTAAATGGACAAATCTGCACAATTAATACACCAAAATACCACAATGTTCTTTGGTTTATAATAAATAAAACAGTAGAGTGGCTAGAGACACATTGCAGCATCTTTTTATTCTTTAGAATAAAAAAAATAACATGACAGATAAAACACATGCTGGGCAACAACAAAGATTTCCCTCCGCCATCAAAAACTGCACCAGCTGTCTCTTTAGTCCAATTTTACATGTAGCTTGCATGCTATCCTAAAACTACCAGGCCAACATATGCCAGGCTAGAACATTTACCTATCAGGTTATTTAGCTCATTTGCACAAAGAGGCGACAGACACATTTCTCCACAATACACTGAAGAACAGTTCACAGAGGGCACCATTTTCTGAAACACCAGAAATCACATCATTATGTCTCTAAAAGTCTTTGCACCACACGTTGAGAAGCAGAAAAGGTGGAGGAGTACTAACGGGCAGCACTGCTTTCACTACACCTGCTTGCCTGACTCTCCTTACTGTCAGTGCGCTGGCACTCTAACATCACCCCTGTTCTTAAGATAAGGTAATACTGAAGGAGGGCGTGGAGGTTACTGCCTTCTTTTAGATATGCTCCAGAACCCCTATATAGCAAGGATGTAAATATAGTGGCAATTAACAGCTAATTTGGAGCCTTGATACAAGCACATAGGATTTCTAAAAAACTGTCTTCTGTGCTAATACAATTTATCTCAGCTTACAACAGAGAAAATGTCCCTCAATGAACTGCAGATGACAGCTATTTTATCTATTCATATGAAGGGTGTAGTAGGTGGTACCGTTAATGTGCTGGTAGATTAAATGCAGCAACTTCAAGCAGGGAGCAACATGACCTTCCAGTGCATTTTTAAATCATTTGTTATGCCTTTCAGGACAGAGTCGTCTTGATAAAGATTACTGATTATTGCTGCACCAGTACAGGAGATTTAGTCGCATTAAGGCCGTTAAAACTAATGCAGCTAAGTGGCCTGTACTGCTTTAGAAAGCTCCATCAGTAGCAAATTAGCCCTTGCCCTCTTCGGGCATATGCAGTCTTTTCAAAACTCTGCCCTCTCTCAGGTAGCTCAGCTGTTCCCCTGTGAAGAGTCCCGCTTCTCACTACAGCTGCTAAGTGTTGAATTTAAAGAGTAAATACAGTTTTCAGAGGCTTTAATTAAAAAGATTCCTGAAGTGTGAGGATGCACTTGAAACCTAGCAAGCAAGATTTTAATCTCCTCACCTACAGTAATCACTTCACAGCATGGGTGCTAATGAAGGCAGCAAGGAGGGGAGATATACTGATGAACCAATAAAAACCAAGGGGGGAAAAAAAAAGACAGAATACATTCTCTTAAACAAGATTCACCTAAAGATTACCATGAGCAAGCAGCCAAAAGGTTCCTATGGTCATTTTGATATGCCCCAAAGATGTTCACAAAGTATTATTTAGGAGAAAATTTACAAATTTATTACTGTTTAAGACACACATTTCTTAACGGAAGCATTCATACTCAGTGATGGTAAAACTATATGGTGATATATTAATGGCTATATATTAAATATTTAATCACTGTTATATACTAAATATTAAATAAACAGCTGACAAGTTAGGTCAATTTCAATGGATAATAGGTTTCAGTGGCACATTCTAGTTCAAGCAAGAGGGAATTACATTGGTATTTCATATGCGTCTTCTTTCCTTTCCATTTTCAGCTCTGCAAGCCTTTCTATAACACCAGATGATGCTGGGCAGAGAGTAATATAGGCAACTGATTTACATCTTTACACTTCTGTTTACTGAGATAATGTTCTCCTAATGCGAGGTGTTTTGTGTTCCTTTAGATTGTATTTGTAAAGTAAGACTCAGAATTGTAACAAAAACTTAAGAAATTTGGTTCACAAAGTTCATGTATCAACATCTTTAACCTGCAATGAAAAGTTAAGCTGATAAAGCATTTTTGTCACAATTGACAGATCATTCGCTGGAACTTAAGAGTTTTGTCAGGAGACCAGCATTTCTCAGAAGAAAACATGCTGTTAGCAGTTTTCAGAGTCTCTCTCCCTTAACCTAGTTTTTCATTTAGATATTTAAAAGCTTCCAACCTTATCCTGGGTGGTGAAACAGGAAAACTGCAATCACAAAGTACTTTGTAGAATCAGAAAACACTTCCTGCCCAGCTCCTCTGATGTATTTTGAATAGAGGAAAAAAAAAAAAAAAAAGCACGAAAAGCTGAAAAGAGCCATTATCACACAGATCCCACCTGCAGCAGGGAGACAGTTAAGTAGGGGTGCAGATACATCCACATTTGTTACTCAAATCAGGACTGCACTATAGAAACCAATCTACCAGTTATACTCATTTCCTGCATTTTCTCTTGCATTGCAAAACCATCTCAAGAATTAGACATGTTTCTGAGAAAATCAGCTGGAAGATGCTCTCCAGGAAGGGCACCCAATATGCTCCATCATCTACTAGATGTTCAGCCTAAGGGACCAGGCCAGAGCTACCCAACAGCAAGCCATAAAAAATAGGCATTGTGTGGACATCTGTTCCTCACAATCAACTGGTTTGCTATAGATTCACACATTTCACCAAGCTAACTGCTAATGTGAGCATAGATTAGACATAACCTAAACGGTAGGACTTTTCTCCTGAAAATAGCCTGTAACAGGAATACTGGCAACTGTACAGCCCCTAAATACCTTTAGAAGCATTTTAAACAGGGAATCAGGTCTGGGGACCTCCATCTAAAGAATGATGCTGACTGTTATCCAAAGTCAAAAATCCCTATATGCTTACGAAGCAGCACTAATATGCTGACCAAATCCTCATGATCAAAGTAAATTTAACTTCTGTTATTAAATTTGAACTCAAAGACATAACACAAACACAGAAACCTAGAGATGTATCCCTAACATTTCTTCTAGTTAACAACCTACCCTCATTTATACAGTCCTTTAAATTGCTTTCATGCCCTTATTCAATTAAATCATAGTAAAGAGAAGTAAGAAAAAACTGCTAGTACAGATAGTGTGCCTCTTCCCTCCTCTTGACACATTATTCTGATGGAAATATTCCTACTAGCATGGGGTGCATCTGTTATAAAAAAAAAAAAAACACCACACACCACACTGCAGCTGCTCTGTTTTAAATCAGTAAAATTTTCATACATGGTATTTGTGATTCAATAAATAAAATTCTAATCTTGCAATTTATCACATCTTATCTCTGTCACACACATGTATTTGTATAGTTTTATAGATATGTGTATTTAAATATATGTTTATTTGCAACAATCTCATACATCAGTGCTAAAAATCACTGTCTTTCAGAAAACCCAAAGCCTAAGAAAAACTAAGGGTATATTTACAAGGAACATCACAAGCAGATACAGGCATGTGCTCCTGCGGCTCCATGCTGGAGGCACACCAGTCAACCTGGTACAGAAGCTGTCAGCACAGCTCTGTAATCAAACTAGCCACCCCGGGAAAGGCTGATAACCTCCAGGAGTAAGGACTTAATGCTTCAGGGCATAACACTTGTGCACTAAGGTAGGCAGAAGACTTCCAGGCTTAGGGTAGTCCATTCCTGTCCTCATCTGGACATCTTGCATATATTCTAAAGCAACAACTTATGAAGTTATCAAAAGCAACAAGTTTCAGTCTCCCATGTGCTGTAAGTATATGTACAGGAGAAGTTCAGTGCACTGAACAGGGAAAATACTGGGTAACACCCAGAAAACATCACAAATCTTGTTCAGTTGTAAAAGATGTACCTTTCTAAAATTATATGTAATAAAAACTACATCAGACAGAGCTGACTAACACACTTTCTGAGATTCACAACCACATTCCTGAAAAAAGGCTTTGAAAAAAAAAATCAGCTATAAATTTTAAATAAACTAAATCCTCTTAGGGTGAAGATTTGGTAACTTGAATCTCCCACTTACTCGTAGAGCATAGAAAATTAATAACATACATTCCCCTCACTACTTTGCCAATGTATTTTCTTCTGTACTGGAGAAACATCTCTAGGAACTGAAAAGAAAGTTACATGACCTCCAGGCTGTTAATTTGAGGTTTCAAAAGAATGAAGCAAATAAAAAATTATAAGCTATCACACACTTTGTTTTCCTTATTTTATCCCCTCTCATTTCCATTATGAACCAACACCAAGCTGTTCCAGCACTTATTAAATGTCAGACCAAATTCAGACAAACTCAATCTCAAATTTTAAGCAATGCTTCCATTTACAGTCTAAGACAGTTGACACTTACGTTGCTGTAAGGACGTATGGATATGCGCGACATAGGGAAGGGTTTGTGATTGCTGTGCTACCTTCCTGGAGAAAATTCTGTAATGAAATCCATGTCTAAGCTTCCTTTTGCTTCATTGAACATGTTTTGAACTTGGGAATCTGAGGAGACAAAACCATTTATTAATGAAGTCACATCCTTGTAGAGAACTCATTATGCTCATTATTTTCTCTACATTTTAGCTGGAACACTGTTCTTCAGAATTCTTCCTTTAAGGATCGTTAAAAAAAATTCTGTGCTCTATATCAAGTAATTTGCTCTCAATGTGAATGTCTATGGAAACAACTGACACCAGGGACATGCATGAACTACACGTCTTTCCTCCTGGCCTGTACTGTAAAAAGGACTGTGGAGCACAGACCTTGGGACCAGGGACTCTGTTTAAAAGTTCCTTCAAATTACATAGGTAAAATGTTAATCCTAAAGAAAACTAGCTTCGAGGCTTGAGTGTCCTATATTGTTTAGAAGCAGTTGGAACATCTATGAAACGTAGAATTGCCATCAGCCACAGAAGCAATTCAAAGATCCTTTCAAAGGTATACACACTAAGGGTGTGTGCAGACGGAGTTGGTTTTACTCCAGACACTGTACTACAGGTGAAGCTGTACTGTTTCAAGCAGTATTGACAGTAATAGCTTAACATCCTGCAACTGAGGCAGTGCTGGTACAATAACTACCTGATAATTTTTATAAGGTCAAGCAGCCTCATTAAGTAACCATCAAGTTAAGAAGTGCCTTTCATGAAGTACAAAATGAGCTGTCATTTTTTTTTCCCCTACATTTGGCAATAATAATCTTAATTTCCAACTAAGAAAGGCATCCAATTATATTTGGATCTGGCCTTCATGAGCAGTATGATGAAAAATTATTTTTAAAAAACTTTCATATTCTATGAAGATTAAAGGCTCTTTGTGATGGGTTTGCCCAGGTTAACATATGAATAATGGCCATAGTGTTCCATGTTCAAAGAAAAAAGAAGCAATTATGCTTAATTAGCTTGATGAGTAATGCTTACCTAAATTAATGGTGTGATCTGAAGTTCAGCTCACTCAATCTGTCCCAATTTGCGTGTCAATTACTTGTTCTGTGAACATATAGCACCAGGTTTCGACCTTTATAAATTAGGGCAGCAGTACAATGGTTCCTTAGATTATTGTCTGCTGAACAGTGTCTTGGCATAATACATAGGTACAGGCAGCGAAAACTGTTAAACACACACAATTTCATGAGCGCTAAGGTGTAAACAGAAGACAGGCCTGATTCACCAGTGCCTGCACCTTGTTTTAGTGAGAGTAAACAAAGCAGCACTTTGGAAGGCCTCTCAAGTGCCTGAAGATTTTGACAGAAAACTGGAGCTGAGGGATGCTGGCACTTCTGGGAGGACACCAGGTGCTTTAGGTGTGCATCTCTGAGACAAATTGTGGCCTTAGAACGTAATTTCTTACAGCGGTGTTTCACCATTTGCAGATTTATTTTTTTAAAGTAAATAAAGCTCTCTCATTTGCTTCTTTGGTTTTCAATTCTGAAATTATTCAAATAAACATTCTGGCACATTTGCACAAGAAAGTGAACTTTACTGGTGTCACAGTATTTCAAAATTGTTTTCAAGAGTTTCTCACCTATGAAGAAATGAAAAGCTGTTTGAAGCCTATAACTAAATAAAACAAATATATTTACTACTTCTGAGCAAGAAAAGGAGATGCTAATGTTACAAAATAATTTTTATTTAACTTACAAATGGCTCTACTGAACCTCCCCTTTGTTGGCAAAGCCCAATGTGGTGTGACTGCCACATCCTATGGCAGGCATGGTTATGCTTCTCCACACTTTCACTGAATACTGTGGTTTCAATAACTTGTCAGTATTGCACAGTATGCCATGGTCCAAAATAGTTGGCAAGTCACCTTTAGAAAACAGATGCTGTCTTATCAACCCCCTTGCAATGTATAATGCTTTTTCCAGGAAGTCCACCTATTAAAATCAGCATAATAACCCATAGTCAAGCAACAGTTTGTTTGGCAGGACTATGGTTGGCAGAATTTTCAATGTTCAAAACCAAGAACAGTTAGCAGAACTAAACAGAATTTTTTTGGAAGACAGACTTTTTCAATAAGCTTTTTCTTTTTATTTTCATCTTCCTGCCAATACAGAATACCAGAAACCTTGATGAGTTGCCAACTCTTGTAAAATTTGTAGCCAATTTTCAATACAAAAATTTGGTCAGTTCATTTAAGCTGCAGATAGCAAGACAAGCATTTGGTTGCTTATCTGAACAATAATATATAATATTCTTTTGAGATTCCCTTCAAATTATTTCACTAGCAGAAAGCAGAAAAGGATAACAATCTCCTTCTGTCAATAGCCAAGTTTGTATGCTTGGCTTTCACACAAATATAGCATTCCGAAGTAATGTACTTCACAAACAACAATCAACAACGATATATTTGCTTTGTTTCTACACTTTTTTCATTAACATTATGAAGTCAAAGGTTAGCCAACATGCTTGCATACGTTACTGGTGAAATGAATACAGGGAAAAAATCCAGCCTGGTCTGACTGAGAACGTTACGCCTAACACTGGTTCTTCAGAGCATAAGCTGAGAAAGGTCTGCAGTTTTTCTGTAAAAATATTTAAGGCATTAATGAAAATAATTCTATTAGAGTGATGGTTAGTTTCTCCAAGATGATATGGTGAGATATGGGAAAATTCACAGGAAAATAGACCAGTCCCTTTAATCATCAGATATAGAAAGCAAGGTATTTTAAGAGATAAGGAAGCAAAACATCCCTATTAGCATCAGCATATTATTTGCCTACTCTGAGATATTTGTATTTACACATTTCATTTTTGTTGTTGGGTTTATTGGGTTTTTTACCCTTAAACAAAGGGCATGAAAGCAATTTTCAGGATGCAGGCAATCTCCTCACTTTTACAATTAGGAAGGATATAGGGTTGACTAGGCTGCAAGAATGCTCGATCGCTAATGCTGTAATTCCATCGTACTACAATCTAAAGATAACTTATTGTTCACATTTCTCTTAAAGTTTGATATTAATAAATGTATCAGCCAAACTCCAGCTTTGTTATTAACATCTCTATCTACTACTGCATGGAGCTACATAGTGTAACAATGTATTCCTATATGCTTATCTTAGATTACCAGCTACACACACCACAGCTTAAGTCTTGCAATACCACTAAATAAAGGTTATGTCCTCAGTACAGTCCCAAGTGTGACTGCAGCAACAAGAGAGAAAATTTGACTAGTACTAGTACTGGTGGCCCTGAATAGCATGCACTGATGCTTTTGATGCTGTGAATATGCCCCTAACGTAAAGCAAGCTCAAATGCAGAAGTCTAGGGTTGCACCATGTGGTGTTACATCTTACCACCACTGAAAAGTACAGTTCCTCCTGCTTCTTCCCACCTTTCTCTCCTCCACCACTGGATTTGAATCAGCTTATCACACAATCTTTAACAACCATGTTGTTTGCTGCCTTTGTTAAAAAGGTAGAAAGCCTCACAGGCAAAAAAATAAAAAATAAAAAATAAAAAATAAACCACACACCACAAACACCACACACAACCCACCAAACAACTGGCTATTTTAGTGATCTTCTGCTGAGTTAAAGCAGATCAAAGTAGTATCTGAAAATCTTTAGGAAAGCAAACTAGTGGGACCAGAGTTGAGAATCAGGGAGATTAATAGAAGTGTCACGTAATGGGAAATCTCTGGAAAACATTAGCTAAAACTAAGTAAAATGTTCTCCATTACATTTTTCATGGAGAAAGGGAGGTGCACAAGTTTTATGGTATTATTTCAAGTGATGCATAATTAGGATGAAAGCGTTCATGACAACTCAAATCATTATCATGATTTCTTGGAAGTTTCACTCCTCTCTTATAGCTCAGCTAGGTTTGTAGAAACAGCTATTACCTATGTATGGACAGAGTTCCACATGATCCTCGATAATTTATGCTTTGTAAATGGAAAAACATATAAAACTCAGCAATTCCTAAGGTTTTAACACAAATCCAGGGGAACTAATTATTCAAAATACTTCCAGATTAATTTGATCAAAATATCAGGAAATGGAACAAGGCCACAATTAAAACCCGATTATAAATACTGTATTTGGACGTAAGTTAATGTCTCTCAGAAAGAACCTCTGGATAAATCTGGGTATCTAGAGGGTATCCCTGAATAACTCCTGGATAACCTCCTGTATAATTTTACACCACTCATTAATATTTTCTGTGTTTTCCTAATTAAGTCAAAGATGTATTTTAAGTAACTGATAGTGTCAGAAATAAAGTTGCAGTCTGTTAAAAAAGTATATTTTCCAAGAATTTCCAGATACAGATAAATGCTGTTTGCATTTACTAAGAAGAGAAGCCTGAGAACCTTTCTTCCCACTGTATTTTATTCTAGTATTTTAAAGATTTAGTTATATTTTAAACTCACAATATTGAAAAGAAAAATAGCACTTCATATTTCTCTGACCTGTGAGTTTTACCTTTGAGCAAGTGCTCAAAAACCACTATTTTTATATTTGTGCTCTGTAAAGTATGTAACTACACTGCCCATATAGCACCTCTTTCTCTCCTTTGGACTCTGTACTTCACACACCTTTATTCACAGCCTGAAACAGTGACTTCAAAAGGCATGGAGACATACTAAAAGAATTCCAGTTCTCCCCAGCTGGACATAACCAGATACAAGTTGTTTTCTCTCCACCTTCTGAAAACACAAGCATCAAAAAACAGCTTAAATGCCTGAACACAAGCAAGGCAGTGTGCTCCACTCAGAAATCAGGCACATCAGTAAATCCTAACCCTATATGAAACATGATATATAATAATTAGCAATTGATTATTGGGACTGGACAAACACAATAAGTTATTTTCTCTAACAGAAGTGGGTTTCATTCTGTACTTAAGCAAATGTACAAGGGGCCCTAACAATAACAAAAACATGCAGTCTTGAGAGAGAATCAGGACATGCAGGAGAAAAAGTGGCAAAATCAAAGTTCTATGTAAAATATCCATTTGCTCTCTGAAGGATAACAGGGTCACAAAATATGTCTGTAAAGTAAGGTTAGACCAAACTGAAGCACAACTGAAAATAAGGGAGACTTAGTTTTATTCCTTTTCTTTTTTATCACTAATGAAGGCAAATACATTGTGAACAATCAAGAGGAGGAGTTTAGAAGATGGAAATACTCAGGTAATAGTAAAGAAGCCTGTTACCGTCTATTTAAACGAGATAATACAAAAGGAGTCTACTTCTATTAGCTTCAAAAGGCTTTGGGCTGGTTCTTTCTGGAATGCAGATGCATGGACCAACTCAGACATAAACAGCACCATGAGGAATTATCAACCTATTGACAAAAAACCCTTCTCCACTGAGTTGTATCGTGACCACAGAGTACATTTATAAAAAGATGACAGCAAACCTCACAATTGTTTTACTCAATGGTAAAAATAACAACTTAGTGGTCACATACTACAGACTGAGGTAGTTAATCTTCTCAATTTAGCAAACAAACCATTCTGACTGCTGTTCACATAGAAGAGATTTAGTCAAGAATACAAATTAAAAATTACTTTTAAGTTGGCAGAAGGAAAAATACTTAAGAAATAGGAGTAAAAACCGCTTGTTTTTCTCCAATGACTTCTACCAAATTCATTGTCATGCAGTCTTCAAATATCAGCTTCACACATTGAGACGAATATATTTCCAGTCACGAGTAGCAGGGTTTTGGTTTCTTCTAGTTTTAATGAAGTTTTATGTCTCAGTCACACATCACAGAGCTGGAAAATTATAGCACCAAAAAGATCTCAGCTAGCCCCACAGAAGTAAGTTTTTTAATTTCATTAAAATAAGAACTAAAAATATTTTTCTATTTGAGTAATCTTTTCATTTATGGTTTTTCTGCTACTACAAATTAACTTCCTCTGAATACAGCAAGACATAAATCAGGATTCTATAATTGTTTCAGCTGAAAAAAAAAACAAATTTTAAAAATATCTTTAAAAATTTATTTATAAAATGTATAAAGAAAAATCTGCTTCCAAAAATTGCAGAAAACATAGTGATATTCTGGCTCCTACACCTTTAAACCAGCTGCCAGTTTCCTGCTGTTATTGTAGTACCTGTACAGCATTTCTCTGCAATCTTCATTCAACTTCTTACAATTTCCTTTTTGCAATGTCCAGCTCCAACCTAGTTATGGCCCTATCCCTGTTCTTTACCATCATAGGCCCCAGATAATTCTCCAATGTCTGTTGAGCTTCTTTTCAAGCCTTGTAGCCTGCTCAATCTGCTGGTAACAGCATCTACATTTCCATCTACTTGGTTCCCTTTAAGAAACAGGTATTTAAGAAATAGGGATAATGAAGGCAACAACTGTCTTATGAGTTTTACCTAATAGAAGAAATGAGTCTTCTTTCAGTTTGTGTTTTTAAGCTGACCTACTCACATGGCAGCTCAGAATATTCATCTTACAGCATCTCATCTTTCCAGCTAACCAAAGGCGCAAGTTCCCACAACTTTATTTCTAATACTTTCACCAACCCACCTGTTAGTTCTCATGGGTTCTTCAATTGAGACAAATATCTGCTCCAGCCTTCCTCTAGAGTACTACCTCATCTACTGATGCTATGAAAACAGTAGAGAACACTGAATGGCTCTGGGTAGTTTGGTCCTTATAGAAAATGTCTATTTGTATTCAGTATGCTGGTACTGCTTTCTGAGTGCTCCAAACCTCTGAAATATTTATCTTTTGATACCTTTATAAGTGAGTGTGTAATGATTCCTTCATTTTCCTGAGACTTCACAGCTCCAGTTGTCATTTGACTTTCCCTAGGCCTCCAAAGGCAGTAGTTCTGCAGGGGAAAACCTCTCCTTCCTCCTGGAGCTGAGACAGCCCCATCCAGTCTTGATGTGGTGGTGTTAAGTTCAATACGTACAAGTCAAGTTGTTTTGTTGGCTCTAGCCACATCCTCAAGCAAGGAGAGGTGGGACAAAACACAGTGTGGACAGTCACATTAAAGTCTAAGCCTTCCTACCATTTTCACTACCTTTAAAGGTAATGATAGGGCTCAACACATTTCTCATATTTATGTCAATACTACAAAAGTTATTTCCCCAAAGTTATCCAAGACTGAGGCTTCCAACATGACTGCTCCTAAAACAGTTGTTGTCAGTGTTTCTGTCTGTAGCATTACATCACTGAATTTTTTTCTTTCAGAAAGTATTTTTTTCCCTTTCCTTTTTTTATTTTCCACTGGAAAAGCTGTAAGCTTTTTCAAGTTCAATTTGTCCAACTCAAATTCCTTTGGCAGGTTTCCTCAGAGTAATTTTGGAGAAAATACAGAGTTCCTTGCATATGTGCAAAAATGAAGATTACTGGAGCATAGATTATGTTTTCTGGTGGCAGAAATCCCAAACGCAAGGTGATGGTGGTAATCACAATATTTACTTTTTTGATCACACGTAAAGGAACCATATTTGTCATTGCCAGCCATGGTAAAACTACAACACAAACCCTGGATTTGTAGTTGGATCTTGTTGCTGGTCATCATAGTCACCAGAAGGACAAGAGCATACTAGTTCTCACCCCTTTGATCTTGCTCTGGTAAGACAGTAAACTCACCTCCTAGAACCCATCCAAATATTTCTATCCTCACGATGTATGTGTCCAAGTTTGCTGCACTCTAAAAGACAGCCAGAAAAACCGTTGAAATGCCCTGGAGAGCACATCCAGTTGAACACTTGCTACTGATACAGCCCTCTGATTAGTTACAGAATTAGCTTTGGACCATTTGGTGAAGAGGCCCACAGCTATCAACACTGACTGCTGATCTTTGTTTCAGGAAACGACCCAAGCTACTCCCTTTGTGATCACAAAATACAGAGCTGTTCTTCCCCTTTTACAGGAGAGACTTCTTCCATGTCATTAAGATATTTTCTGCACACGTTTACATTCTGCCTTCAGGTTATCACACAGACATTCAGGTCCTACCTTAAACAAGATTAACATTTCCAAGACACACATACCTTTAAGATCATGCCACCTTTAGGACCACCTTTTTCATTTTATCTGGCATAATAATTTGGTATACTGTTTGGAGCTATTGGTGTAATCCAGACAGGAAAGTTGAAAGTCAAGGGGAAAAAAAAAAAAAAGAAAAAAGGAGTCTAAATGGACAGAGAACAGTTCAATTTCTGAATAATGCACTCAAAGCATTGCTTAATTGTCAAAACTAAATTCAAAATTACATTCAAAATTAAACAACTTTCCTGTGAGAAGTCTTAATATGTTCACATTTAAATGAAAAAAAACATACCTCCAGAATTTAAAAAAAAAAGACTGACTACAGAAAAATGTAAATGTCAAATACTGCAACTTTTGACTGTACTTTTTCATTAGGGTGACAGCTCCCAAACAAACGAGATGATACGAAAAACTTAGCTTTTGGTTTTCAAGAGATGCATTCTTAGTCACTTGACTGCGAAGAAAAGACTAAAGATTTGAAGACACAGAGAAGACAGAGCTACTGAATGCCTTCTTTGTCTCTGTCTATACTGCCGGAGGCTTTCCTGGAGAGTCCTGTACCCCTGAAGCCCCAGAGGAAGTCAAGACAAAAGGAGGAGTTTGCTCTGGTAGATGAAGACTGGGTTAAGGACCGGTTAAGTAATCTGGACACCCATAAATCCATGGGTCCTGATGGGATGCACCCACAGGTACAGAGGGAGATGGCAGAAGTCATTGCTAGACCACTCTCCATCATCTTTGGCAAGTCGTGGGAAACAGGGGAGGTGCCTGAGGACTGGAGGAAAGCAAATGTCACAGCAGTCTCCAAAAAGGGCAAGAAGGAGGACCCAGGTAACTATAGACTGGTCAGCCTCACCTCCATCTCTGGAAAGGTGATGGAACAACTTATTCTCGATGCTGTCTCTAGGCATATCAGGGTCAAAAGGGTCATTAGAGGCAGTCAACATGGCTTCACCAAGGGGAAGTCATGCTTGAACAACCTGATAGTCTTTTATGAGGACATTACCAGGTAGATAGATGATGGTAAAGCAGTAGATGTGGTCTATCTTGATTTCAGTAAAGCATTTGACACCATCTCCCACAGTATCCTCGCAGCTAAACTAAGGAAGTGAGATCCAGATGGTCAGGTAGTGAGATGGATTGTGAACTGGCTGGAGAAAAGAAGCCAGAGAGTTGTGGTGAATGGGATGGAGTCTAGCTGGAGGCCTGTATCTAGTGGAATTCCCCAGGGTTCGGTATTGGGACCAGTGCTATTCAATATATTCAACAACTTGGATGATGGAATAGAGTGCACCCTCAGCAAGTTTGCTGATGATACAAAACTGGGAGGAGTGGCTGACACGCCAGAAGGCTGTGCTTCCATTCAGCGAGACCTAGAGAGGCTGGAGATTTGGGCGGGGAAAAATTTAATGCAATTTAACAAGAGCAAGTGTAGAGTCTTGCATCTGGGCAAGAACAACACCAGGTTCCAGTATAAGTTGGGTACTGACCTGTTGGAGAGTAGTGTAGGGGAGAGAGACCTGGGGGTCCTGGTGGACAGCAGGATGACCATGAGCCAGCACTGTGCCCTCGTGGCCAAGAAGGCCAATGGCATCCTGGGGTGTATCAGAAGGGGGGTGGTCAGTAGGTCAAGAGAGGTTCTTCTCCCCCTCTACTCTGACCTGGTGAGATCTGGAATATTGTGTCCAGTTCTGGGCCCCTCAGTTCAAGAGGGACAGGGAACTGCTGGAGAGAGTCCAGCACAGAGCCACGAAGATGATTAAGGGAATGGAGCATCTCCCTTATGAGGAAAGGCTGAGGGAGCTGGGTCTCTTTAGCTCGGAAAAGAGGAGACTGAGGGGTGACCTAATCAATGTTTATAAATATGTGAAGGGTGAGTGTCAGGAGGATGGAGCCAGGCTCTTCTCTGCGACATCCAGTGATAGGACAAGGGGCAATGGGTGCAAGCTGGAACATAGGAGGTTCCACTTGAATATGAGAAAAAACTTCTTTACAGTGAGGGTGACAGAGCACTGGAACAGGCTGCCCAGAGAGGTTGTGGAGTCTCCTTCTCTGGAGACACTCAAAGCCCGCCTGGATGCGTTCCTGTGTGAGCTGATCTAGATGTTCCTGCTCCGGCAGGGGGATTGGACTAGATGATCTTTTGAGGTCCCTTCCAATCTCTAACATTCTGTGATTCTGTGATTTGAACAACTAAAGGCTCAGAAACTAGAAACCAAATAAGAACCCAAACTAACAGCAACAAAAACAGCAAGCAGCTTCACCCTTTGTCAGCTACCTCAAGATTTCTTAATATGCAGTATCAATGACAACGAGGATGATCATGTGATTTTCCTATTACCTAAAATACCCTAAAAAAACCTACAGGTAAGGCTACGGTTATCTCTGTGCAAAATACAGAAAGTGTTATAGCATTATCAGCATACAGATTAACCTGGAAGAAAAATCCCTGAATTAACTGAAAGTCTCATTAGCTATGTTGCTTCAGAACGCATGAAATTACTTTTTATGAATGATCAAATGAGTACAAAATGCACAGTGAGGAGATAACACAGTGATCAGTGAAAACGATTAGTTCCTGTGATCTCTGACACTCACTGCAACTCATGACAGCAAGCTGCACCTGCACAGAGCCCTAGCAATACTCTGATATTTTAATGGGTCTAGTCTAGCTCCAAAAAGCACACACAGAAGAAAAAAAAATTGCCTAAATCAAGATTAAACTGAAAGGATTACTGTCACACTGAAAGATGACAGTGGACCACTCTGTGATTTACCATCTTCTGACATGACAGTTTCTTTCATGTGCAGTTTTATACCCTTTAGAAACTTTACTATTATCAGATTTTGACATTTTTTATCATTTGACATGTAAGATTGAGATAGTTGTACCACTTAAGGACTGCCTGTAATAATGTTTATACTATATTGATCAGCTCAAGCAATGTTACTGACCTGGCCAATAGCTCTAGAAGGGCTATTGGTCCAAATTCTCCCAGGGAAATCTAATAAATGGGAGCATTAACCCCTTCGGGATATTTTGTGGCATTTTAACTCTGTTTATTTTCAAATATTTCACTTCCAAAGGAGTTATACTTTCTTATTTACTGCATTAATCAAACCTATTGAAGCAAAGTATTTGGAATTAGGTAAATTATCCCACATTGGTTATTCAGACAAGATTCAGTTTATTTCCGTCATATCCACACTATATTTAACCTCCCCAACTGGATTTACTAGAATTTCAACATGGAAAGCCTGATTCTTAGGCTCAGTTTCCTATTGAGTTTATACCTACATGAATGATGTTACAACACAGTTCACTATGACCAGATCACTCGACACTTCTTTTTTGCCTCCTTTTTTTGTTTTTTCTCCCCTCAACCACATTCAGTTCTAGCCAGAACAAACATCCTGTATCACAGGCAATTGGTAGACTTGTGGGGGGTTATACACCCCAACCACTTGTTTCAATTAGCCTCATGATTAGGCCATATATTAGAGTACCTCTCTTACTGCATAAGAACATGTTATGTACAACTTTTAATCACTTGCACGAAGGCCTCCTGACATTAAAATTTTGCTTGAACCCCATAAAGACAACCTTCAAAACATAGATTACAATGGTTGCCTCAAGATACAGATCACAAGTGATAGCAGCCTGTCTTCTGCACCCAGTATTTGAGTAAACCGGGACACCACAAAGAGTTCAAGCAGATTAATTGCAACAGATAAGAAGCAACTATGAGACTAAGCAGAATTGCTGAGACTCTACAAGCATTACACAAGTCTGACCTGGTAAAAATAGGCCTTGTTCTCCTCTTACATGGCTGACTATGCTGGAGTTACCCTGCTTTACAGAATAGTTGTACAAGTCTAAAACAAGTGCCAGCTAGATCAGAATCTGGCCAAATGCCTACAAATACAGTCACTTCAGATGCTGGCTTAAATGGAAACAACAGATGTACTATCACATGGCAATCAGGAAATTTGTTCTGCTTTCTTTCCCAAATTGCTACTGACCCCAGCCATATCCTTATGTCAATAAGGAGGTGTGAAAACAGGAATCTGGGGAAAGAGTAGACTACTAAACAGCTTAGAAATGTCTTTTAAAATTGGGTTTGTTCCAGCAAGACTTAAATATCTTGAAGCCTTACTTTAATACTATTGTTACATTGCTAAAAGCAGTTACCTAAATTCCTGGTCTCTTTCCCCTGGCAGCTCCCTCTATTTTTTATTTTAATTATATAAAAACTGAACAGAAATCTTTTCAGACAAAAAAAAAAGGAAAGCTGAATACACTGTAAATAACTGACCCATTTTAGGCTCTCTCTTCTTTTTTGGCTAATTCCATCTTCCAGGATAAATAGAGAAAAGAGTAACTAATCAGAGAAGCTTTTTAAATTACAATGGGCTTTTATGACAGTTACCATGTATTGGTGCTTCTGTAATGGAAGTGGTTCAGGACAGCACTCAAAGTACCTTGCTTCTTTCCCGGATGATGTAACTCATTGAACACACTGGCAGAGGAACTAGAGCAGAGCAAGGCATGCCTTTTGAAAAGTGTCCCTTTGATGGTAAGAGCAAATGCAGAAATAAGTGAAAGGAAGGGTTTACAACCTTAAGACCAGGAGTACAGGGGAACTGCTTTAACAGGTGATATTGTTGCATAATTCCAAGCATCTCAGTATGAATGCAACTAACAACAGAAACCTGCAGCCTGGCTCAGGTTACTCTGTATGGTGGCTAATTCTGCCTTTTGAAGATTTCTTTCCCAGGCAAGAAACCACAGTCATTAAAACAATGGTTTTGGCAAAACAGTTTTACCTGTCCCAAGTTCTTTCATTTGAAGAAAGATTTTGTCCTTAAATATTCCTGACTAACATTCCCACAGCCAAAAATCTTTGTTTTCTATAGCAAAGACAGGTCTTGACTGGTCCAAGGTCATTGTTGAGCTTCAAGCAAGCTAGAGAAATTGAAATTTTTTAAGCATTGTTTGTACTACATAGACAAGACACCTTGGAGCAGAAGCACGAACATGTCTCAGCTGAAATATGTGAATCAAATAAACAAGATTAGCTACACCTTTGCATGCTTCACAAAGAGCCATTGCCAATGGCTCCATATTGAGCTTCCACTGCTGAAGGGCAGTTACAGATGACAACAACAAAGTCAAACTCTTGTGCAAGGTGGTAAGCAAGCTAGATATGGGCTATTGGACTAACTATGGACAAGCTGCACATTGGGACACTAGGAAACACTTTAAAAACACACACCAAAAAACCCCAAATCAAACAAAAAAACCACACAATAACACCACAAAACCCCACCACATCCAAAAAACCTAAAAGGACTCTGCAGCACCAGGGCAGGTTACCTAGGGTACCCAGAAGGACTGTGAAATATCTATCCTTAGCAGTTTTCAAAATCAGAACTAGCGGTGGCAATAATCCCCCTTTGAGGAAAAGGCTGGGCTTCAGGAGCTCACTTCTAGCCACCTTTGATTGGATTCTGGGAGAATGAAGTGCTGGGCAGCCTGGTTCAGAGATGGTTAAAGAGCTTTATTAACCTGTTCTCAGAGCCAGGCAAAGCAATGAGGAGCAAGCCACACCCTAAGGTGGATGGGCAATGGCAGTGTTTCTGCCAGGCTAGGGAAAGGCAGACTCCAGGGAGGCACAGTGGCCCACAAGAGTATCTTAAAAGAGGGGTAGTGAGACATGAGCTAGTGGGGCAAAGTAAAAGACCAGTGACAAGTAGAAAGGGTTAGGCTTAGTGAGAGGAGCAACATAATGAATTCTTCCAGGTCCACTTGAAAAAGGAGTGAAATACACAAGCCTGTTACTGAGGTGCAGCATACTGACCAGTACAGAAGCTGTGTTCCTGAATGGAAGATTTGTTCAGTACCGATGGAAGATCTGTTTAGTATCATCTGTAGGAACTGTTGGTTAGAAGAACTATACATGACATCTTGCTTTCCAGAGTTGTGGCTTAAGAAGACAAAAGACTTCAAGACGAATAGGTAAAAGAACATGAAATGAGTTGAATACCACCAATAAGGGTAGGTACGAGTCACATTCAGAAAGACTTTTTATATTTTTAATATTCTAAGTTATAAGTTAGGAATAGTAAAGAAAAAAGTAGAATATCCTTTACTTGTTTAAACTGTTTGTATGCAAGGCCTGTTTCAGGTAACAAAATTAAATTTATAGACACATAAAACAGTCATTTTCTTTAGAGAAGTCATGGCTCATTGGAATTAGTTCCCTGTCTTGCTGCAAATCATGGAGGTATCATGCTTACCCCGCTATTCAAATAGATATCAATAACTAATTGCGTATCCAAAGTTAAGGCCAGATTCCCCCTCTTTGTTTCAAACAATTTACACTATATCACCCAGACTGAATGTTCTAACACGTGTGACAGGACCTCTGAGATTCAGTCTGGCATCAAGGGATCTTCCAATGACACAAAGCAGTCACATCAGCCAACGTCTGATTTAGCTGAGCAAATGCTCCATTAGGTTGTCCCTATTTCCTAACCATCTCTTCCAGACCTGGCAACTGTCCTACAGTGGGGGCAGGAAGAGCAAAATACCCTCAGGGACAATTTTACTGGAAAATACAAGACCTCTCACTCAGCTTTAGTGATTGTAAACAAGGGATAGGAGACGTCACTCCAATGAACTTAGACTGCTGTAAGAATCAGTGCAGTTGGATCCAATCCAAGATGCTTTACAGTCAACAGTACAAGCTGATTTTTTTGTATTACATCAATGTTTTTGTCTCATACAATTGTTACTAGCCCATGACATCCTAATTATTATAATTTACGAAAATGAAAAACAATAAGCGAAGCAGAGGTCCATCCTAAGAGAACTGGATGTACTGTGCTAAACTTCCTGCATGCAGGGAAAGGGGAAGGGCAGGGAAATTATTTCCAGCTAACTGTTTATGTCCTACTCTTTGTCAGCTATGCCAATAAAAGCACTGAATAATGATCCTAAAAGGATCAAAACAGGAGAAATTACATGTTCAGCAGTTTTTTGTTATTTGTGTGTTTTAGTTACTTTTCAGCTGTACTTTGGTGTGGCCTTTCAAAAGGAAATAATCCTGTGAACAAAGTATCTGGCTGAGAAACAAACGGGCTGCCAAGTCTGACCCACAGGTGATGAGCACTTGGCCAGCAACCAAACTTAGGCTAAATTAAAGACAATTAAAACAGACAAAATTGTCCATCTGCTTGTACAGTTAATACAGACAGTGTTAAAACGTGCTAATAATTTCTAAAGTGAAATTACATGGTGAAGACCAAATGTCCAGCAAAATATTCTGCTGTACAAGACAAGCCAAAGCTAGAAGTCTGTACAAATAAAATTTAGCACAACGCTTACATGAGGAACTCCCTAATGTTTTCATGTTTAGACAAATTGTTCAGATCCACTGTGAACTACAGAATTTGATCCTCAAATCTAGTATCTTTTGCATTTTAACTGTAGTAGATAAAAGGGATATATAGGAAACTCCTAGAAATATAAAACAACCTGAGACTAGAGTGTGTACTGAAATAATGTGTGCAAGCATCTTCCAAGTCTTACACATGGGGCATGCATAAATGGAAGTCTGTAAAAAAAAGCTATATATTAAGGATGGATATGAATAATAAAACACCATAACCACTTAACTATGACATTTTATATAACAGAGATTCAATCTCTGCCAAAAATATAGCACAGTTAAAACCAAATTGCCCCCCCACACCCCCTCAGTTTTCAGCCACATGCTTTTTCAACCAACTCATTCTTCAAATTAGCAAATACTTAGAAAGCTGAGTTCATTAACAACAAGAGGACACCCAAATTCAATTTCTTGCTTGGACTCAAACCCAGAGAGCTAACCCCTCTATCTGGATTTTACTCTACAGCTAAATATCTCAGTTTTCTGCTGCCCATAATTAATCCACGTGTCCCATGCAGCATGTGTGTACTCCCTGCTTCCCCCTGCACCCATAACACACTGGCTCAGGAAATCAAAGGAAGAGACCATTCATCTTCCTGCAGGTGTTATATGTCCTTGCTGAGCGAGATGCCTGAACAGGTCCACAGTGGGGTCAGCTAAGTGCTAGTGCTGGAATGAGGGAAGCAGCTGAGCACGACACAGCAAGAAACAGCAGGGAAGAAGCAGCCTGTGGTTACATCTCCTTAGTGCTATCCTAAAGCTATACCTTCAGTTTCATAACCATTTTAAATGAGTGGGTTGTGGAGTTTTGTGAGTTGACGCCAAAAACAGTGGTCCCGCCCTTGCTCTCTTAACTGTTCATACCTTCACTTACCCCATCATCCCTTCTGCCAGCACTAACATTCAGGCAGCCATGCAATGAGCCACATTTGGAAACTCACTCGGGTTTGGTTACATTTTTTTTCCTGTTAAAAACATAGTTATAAAGACAGAAAGAATGGAAATTCTTTTCAGATAATCAGGAATCTTCAAAGTGATATTACTACATTTTCTTGCAAAGAAGAAATGTACATTTTTAGCATGTACTCAATGCCTCACTAGCGAATATTCATAGCTTCAAGCACATTCTGGTCTCTTTTAGAAAAGCTTCTTTTTTGTGATTTAAAATATTTGTAATAGCTCCTTTCCCCTCTCCTTTTTTTTTTCCTTGCCTCCCCTCCATACAGGAGCTACTAATTTGAGCCTGGACAAATACCACAGGATGAAAATATATTACCACCTGTAAGAGGACCACTGATAGGAATTGTGGAGTTTATCCTACCAAGTGCCATACAGACACCTTAAATCACTCCTAATGTCAATTGAAGTTCAAAACACCCAACTTGTCACAAAAAAACAACCATTACTAAGACCATTGGTTTTGTCTCAAAATAATTAAATGGAAATAGATGAATCTAAGGAAAGGACATTTTGGCAGGCATGTTTAACTTGGTCTGCCACAGTCACTGAGCAGACAGCATCAGCTCTCCACTTACTGAACTGAGTGCTACTCTGGTCAGAGTCATGCTCCATAGCGCAGCAGGAGCCAAACTCACTTCCAGACCAGCAGCACCATGGGTTTGGGCAATCCAGCCCTAAACTCTCCAAAACCACCTTTAACCCACCGGTCTTTTAGTTCTTGATCTTTATCAACTATTTCTCTATAACTCAGTGGGAAGTAGGCAAAAGAAGAAAGGAAAAGGGAAGAACTGCTCTTGTTCCCCAAGTAACCAAGCCCAAACATGGTAGCAAGTGTTTCATTAGACAGGGTCAATATTTTATACCCTTTTAAACAATTATCCTGAAACAGAGTAGCAAAAAATGCTCATCATGAACAGCAATTCATTTATATTACACAAATATCACTCATTTCACTAAAAACATGCAAGGCAATCACTCAGGTAGCTCTTTTCTCTGGTTATGTGCACAAGCTGTATCTACTCCTCAGAGATTAGGCAAGATAAGATCAGGTGAAAGAAAGCAGTAGGACAACATAATGGGAAAAGAAAATTTTAGAAAGTTTATGTTTCTGGAAAATGCATCATCTGAGTGCAAAGTTTAAATACACTTCCTCCTATGCCCAACCTTAGTGGAGACAGACACATTTCCTGGATAATTTTTAAAAGATTTATACTGAATCTCTGGAAAAGATTTCTGATTAACCTTTCTACTTTATCAAGTGCTCTCGTAACATAAAGGTATAACTCCTGACTCTACTGATCAAGAGCACGTGCTTAAAGTGTAATTTCACTAAAAAAGCGGTTGAGTCTGAGAACTCCAGTACTCTCAGAGAACACACACAAAAAGCAGCAAGTATACAACATTTTGTTTCCTTAAAAACAGACAATTTATAATACTATCCATCCCTCAGGCTTGCTATTAACCCTAATTTTTAGAAGAGTGAGGTTCTTATCTATAGATATGCTCCAGGGAGGAGGAAGGCAAGGTCAGTCAGGTTTTTCCGAGCTTTTTCTAAATGCGCCTATCTTCATGCACATGACTAGCTTACCAGAGGATTTAATGCATTCACTTAACATCAGAAAGTCTAGGCTTACACAGACAGCTGCTCCTTAACTCCATCTTTGTAGCTATGAAAATGCAGAGCAAACATATGAATCATATCCTTATCAGCCCTAGCCTCACAGCTGTGCATTGTTCATTTTTATTGCTGAACAGTTTGAGCTTTTTTTTTCTTTTTTAGCCACACTAATTAACAGAATCCAATGAAGTATGTTGTAAGATTTCTTCAGCAGAAACCCAAGGGCTACTATTCCAACTAGGAGGCAATCTTAACAGCAGAGTTTTTATTGGTAGGGAGAGATTAGTGTGCCTCCAGTACCACTGGAGTACCGATAGCCAGAGGTACATGCATAGTGAGCACATGACGATGGTATGAGAAACCAGCCAGCATTGCAAACAAAGCTGTGCTGCTAATGAGGGAGTGGAGGAATCTGAGCATGAGGAACTGCCAATTTAAGATGCCCTCCTGTCTCAGCACTGCTCAATTTAACTGTCTCAAAAGGACAAGTACCTTCAAGTACCACCCCCATCAACAGCATTAAACTTACTTCAAATCTTACCAGAAACTTTCTGCCCTCAAACCTGACTTCACTACCTTTTTAATTTGTCTCAATGGCTATAAGAGCAGATGCTTTTATTTCACATTAAAATGCATTTAAAAAAAATAAGTACTCTGCTTGCAATATATTCTCATAGCAAAGGCCTGGGTGAGCTATGTACTGATCTTCTCAATTAACCACAAAATGTAATACTACACATTCAGACAATAAAAATCATTAAATGCCAGAATTAACCTAATATTTGAAACTTCTTTGCTCTTTCTTCTCCACAGAAAGGAATATGATTAACTGGGGGAAAAAAACATTAACAGTAAAACTCAAAACCAATAAGCCTTTAAACATACATAAACTATGTTTTACATCCTCTCCACCACAGAACCTCCAAGAATGCTTCTAGTGAAGGAAAAGAACAATGTGCCAAGAAGAAGAAACAGCAGGTTTTTGCCTCAGGGTTGTCCAACATAGCCTACCTGGTGAGACTATATCTCAATTTATGTTTCATTTTTATTTGGTGTTAATTTGGGATCCCCGAAGTTATTAAATGCTGAAGTCTACACTGTTAGACCTTAAATTAATAATCACAATCTGAGGTAGTAACTAGAGGGGCAGATGCACATTATGGAGAGTGGCCTTGAACTTTCTGCAGAGCGTATCGCTTGCTGGAGCAAGCAGGCAAAAAAAAAGGACACATGCTTGGATCTCTGTTCACAATTTGTCACTTGCTGCAATGCTGTCTTCATTTGCAGCCCTCACCTACCAGCCAGGCTGTGACCTGTGGTATTGCAGAAACCATGCATGTGCTCTCCCTCCTCCTTTGTTAAGTTTCCCCAGGAGGAGTAACATCTTCCACTGCTATAGGTAAACACCCATCAGAGCCCCCTACTAAAATATTAATGTAATGTTATGAAGAAACTGATGGAAAGACAGAAACTATTAGAGATTACAATAGGACTAACCAGTATTTATTACTTCTCTGTAGGCTTCAGATGAAACCACGCTGAACAAGGAAACTCCCTCCCCACCCTCCACTATCTAATAGTGTCTTACTTCAAGCACCCACGTCATCTAACAAAGCTCCGTGTCAATCTAAATGCTTTCATAACCCTGATCTGGCCAGAGCTTCAACCTGCTTTTACTTTTGCAATAGGAACAATGGACAGATAAAGAGCCCATGAGCAACCTCAGTGTCTTTTCAGAGTGAGGGAAGAAAAGGTTTCCCAGTGAATGAGCACAAAGACTGTATTTGAACAGTTTAACTGGAAGGCCAGGCCAGTCTGTATAGTTAAGCAAAAAGCAGGCTACCAATATTGTTGAACAAGGCCTAAAATCTGAACTCATGGAAAGCACTTTCTTTTTCCCCAACATATGTGAATTCTGTGAATACACTTTGAATCGCTCACCTTAATTTGCTATTTACCAAACTGGTCAAACACCATTTGAATACATAATTTTAGGAAATGTTAATGAGTTATACTCTTATTAGAGTTACAGCTGGTCAAATATCAGTCTCCAATGAAAACAGAAGATATTCCTTTGATGCAAACTGGCTTGGCTGCCTTCGAACACATGAAGCAACATGGATTTATCCAAGCCAGGGATCTTTGTAGAGTTCAGCCTTATTTACCAGCTTTCTGCTGTTTCTATCTTTTTCCTTAAGCCAATATTTTAATAATTACAAATATGTTTCCGCTAGTAGATAATTCAGTAAATATTAATAATTAATATTTTTTTATATTAGCTACTGAATGACCACAAGAGAAGCAGTTTTGTCCTATTTCCCAATGGGAAGACTTTCAAGTTCAAAAAGCTTTCAGGAATCTGACTTGAACCAAGTCCAAGCACTTATGCAAGTATTTGCACAAAGCTATACATGCATACTAATGTACTGATCAGAATTTTCACAACCAGTTTTACTGACAAAGTTTTATTAAATAAAAAAATTACTGAAAGCTAATCTGATCACTATGATTACTCCCAGAACAAATTCAACATACAAGAAATATATTTGCTAATGCTTTCTGCAGCAACTACCAAATACTGTTTCTAAGACAGAGGCTGAATAATAGGCATAAAAGAAATTAAACCCATGAAGCAAGAGATAATAGGCGATCCTTCTATGATCTCATTTTTTCTGTCTAAAGCTGCAACTAAGCTAGGAACCAAATAAAAAAAAGCATTAGTCAGTTATTTTTGTCCTAGGGCATCCTATGCTAATTACATAATACTGAACTGAACAAGTCTAACATCTCAAGGCTGCAGAAAGAGGGATGTCTTCCCTTCACATTTCCATCCCCTCACTTCCGGGTATATGTTCTCATTGTGCCTGCCCTGGAACAAATACACCTAGCCAAGCAAAGTGTTTCAACTCCCTAGTCCTGTTGGGGTGGGGAATCACAGAAAAAAGCCAAGTGAATAGCTTTTTGTTGGGATAGTGAACTTAAGCACCAGCCTGGTGAGCCCCAGAGCAAGGGCAAAGCAGAGCAAGATGATAGGTCCTTGAGGCTTGGAGCAGGGAACAGACAGAAAAAAAGGGAAGAAGCACGGACAACCTTTTAGTAACAGCCACCGAACTGGTTTAACATGCATGTCATCTTCCCATTCTATCAGAAAGGGGTGCAGTCTTCTTACTTATGCATACACTATCAGGAGCTGTGGTCCATACACCTGCAGCATAGTCTACCTAGCAAATATTAAATAGATACTCACAAGACATTTGGGAGATACGCTTCTAAAATAGAGACATCCATGCTCATCCAACAAAATCTTTTCACTGGAAATAAGACTACCTCTTTCAGTTAAAATTAGCTATGCTTCAGTATTTCTAGTGCCACTTTGATATGTGAGTACATGCAAGACACACATATACATCAAAAACTATAATGCAAGTGTTGCCTAGACTAGGAAAACATTTTTCTCCTCTCCCCACTTCCGTAGCCAAGAGAAAACATTTGTCAAAGCATCATTGTTTTGCTTGCTTTCAAGCAGGTCAAAACTAGGCTCCCTTCACTCTGAGAGTCACATTTACTTAGAATCATTATGTTGCACCTGAAAAGCCTTTTGAAAAAAACATCTTCAATGCTCAAATTGTCCAGGGGCACAAAGCTGAGGAGCTGACTGAGTGCAGTATGGAAGTCTAGGAGACACAACAGCAAATTACTTTTTTTTTTTTTGTAATTTTCCCTTCTTAAATTTGCCCTATGAAGCAGAAAATTGTTTACAACAAAGGTACAAGGCACTCGTATAAGCCCAGTGCACACCATTCCTGTAGGAAATAAACAGCCAAGAGGAGTCAAACAATAGGAGAGAGATCAATGAGCCAAACCCTCAACAACCTAAGCCATGTGATTTACCTTGGCCAAGATATTAATTTTGCTGGTCTACATCAGCAGTTTTACAAACACCATCAGGGTCAGTGGCCCAGTTGGAGCATGGAGCTACCCCCTTCTGCTCCTCCCCAACCTCATACCACAGCACTTCCCTTTTGACCTTTGGAAGAGCCACCTGTGAAGCCATAATGATATATCAAGTGATGTTTATTGATCCACTGCCAATTGCACTGGCGCAACTGATACAGAAATATGCTTCAAGGTTAGGAAACTAATAGTTAGGATTGGCCAGTAACTTGCTTAAACTATTTTTCTCATCTAAGTTGTTACATGACATTGCAGCCTGCACTGGGGATGTACATTTCTACTGCCATATACCTCTCTTACTGACTTAGGCCTTTGCAAAGCTGTTGTAATATGTTACTGTTTTGACCATGAGAATACTCCCAGTTTACAAGCTTAATTTTTTTTTCTGCTTTCTCACAGAAGCATTTCACAAAAGCTTTCAGATTACCTCACAAAATGGAAGAGCCTTGGAGGATGAGTAAAATATTTTAGGGACAATCATCCTTTCTTATTCTTTCTAAGGTAATCTTACTGATATGACAGAGCTTCTCATCAAGATCCCATGGCAATGAAATTTCAGCCAGGGTTTCTTTCCAAAATGGATTCTAATCTTCTGTTGGGGAGTGGGAGGTCACCAACTGCAATGTTTTCCAGTGGGATTACACCAGGAAATTTTTCCTCTAGCACTAGTAAAGGAGCCGAGAGCTTTCTTGAGGCACAGCATGTAGTCCGTGGGTATCACACCACTACAGTTTGCTCCTAGTTTCATTAAAGTAACTCCACCCTGTTCCAGCAAAATAGAGCTACACTTGATCCTGAAAGTACCACAAACAAATTCCTTAGCACAAATCACATCAGGAGAAATCTGTCCTTAAGGACTTCATAACAACTCAGTCTGAAGTACTTTCTTATAACAAAACCCTTGGTTTTTCCTCTTTGTAATGAGGAAAACATTTGTCTGCACTATTTAAAGTTTTGAAGACAGGGCTTAATAGTTCTTCCACCATTAGAGGTTGGTTATTGCTTCCTTCAACATCTTCATGGCATGGGAAGGCAACTAGCACTTGATAACCAGACATCTGACAGATGTCAGGTGAGGAGTCTGGAAAAGGTGAACTTGAGTTTCCTTAATTAAAGAGATGCTACTCAGCACACAGAGAGCCTTGAAGCTTGGTGATTGCTATGAGACCTGTATAATGTAAAAACTAGAGGATTTTTATGGTTAACTGTTCAGTCTTTAAGTGTTCATTGCGTTTATCTAGAAAGTCTCATCCTGGATTTCATTTGACAAAGAAACTGACACTGCTTCTCAGGTTATTTTTGTCACTGATGTGACAAAATAATTCATGAGGGGATTTTAAACTGTTTCCGATTTCCCTCCAGCTAACTGTAGACTTTAGCAGTTAGGGAATAGCAGTATGGAAGTACTTGAGGCAGAAAATAAACGTGGTTTAGTAACAATAATATTATAAAAGAAATCACCACCTTATCTTGGAGCTTTTAAAATTAAGTCTGTGTGGAAGCACAGTATTTCTAGAAGAAATTTGGACGAAGTACAATTCTACCTGTATTAATCAAGGAAACTAGCAAAACTCAAATTTCTGTGGGTTAGAAGAGTCAGGTAAGACATATTAACAGAATGAGAAAAATTTTTTAAAAATCAGTCCAAATTTTGAACTGAAAAATGTGAAAATGACCTGTAGCATACCAAATTTATAGGCATATTTAAATTCAGCTAGATACGCAACTGCAATCTTAATCTGAAAAATACTTTAAAAAACACTTCCAAAAATGTCTTTAAAGCTATCTTCCAATAAAGAATCTAGGTGGAAAGGAAACACCTGAAATCCAAAGCTGTAAACCAGACCATAACCCAAACTGGCCACTGCCTAATCTCACTAGGTGCCCCACACACTGCCCCTGCCCAGGCGCAGGACTGCTCTGGGCTGAGCCGCCAAGTACCAGGCTCCCAGCCAGGCTGCACAGGGATCTGGAACTCCTCCACATAAACTCCCAAAGCACCAGGCCCAGTAGGCCATCTCCGAGAATGCTCATCTCTTTTTGACAGGCTGAATTTTCCCTCCAAAAAAAAAAGTTCCCTAAAGAAAGCATCTACAACTTTGAGGCTCTTATATTTGACACAAAGTCAGGGACTTGCATGCCAACTGAAAGACAATCAGAGGAGCTAACACCCATGTACCTGTTTCTCAGGAGAGTGCTTTTCTAAAAAAGACCATTTTGTAACAGGCCTGGTGAAGTTATCCTCTCATTCTGAATAAATAAATAAATAGATGGAAAATCCATGGGAGCAAGAGGACCAGACTAATTCTGTAAGATGTCAGCAGCCACTCCTCCAGAAGAAGGGAGGCTCCTGGCCAACCTTTATTCCTAGAACAGTATATGCATTTTACATGGGTTTCACAGACATTGGATAAAATGACTGAGCTATCCCTGAAAAATTAATTTCCTAATTTTCAGGTCAAGATTAGCCAGAACATTCCTCTCTTGGACTGACAGAGAGGGAAGGGCAAGGGGACTGTAGCCCCCTCCAGCTCCTGGGCAATTATTCCCAGCCACATGACATACTCCTCATCATCCAACTATTACATAGGGAAGTTTAATGGAAAGAAGTTACAACCTAAAACTCCCAGATCCAGCAATCAGTTATGTACTGGCCCTTACAAGGCTATTCAGCAATCCTTGATCATAAATGTTTCCAGCAAGGTAGAATGAAACCTGCTCAGTTTACAGTTCTTATGCCTACATATGATACTTAAGTATTGTGTGTGTACTTGTCAGGAACAAAGACACAGCTATAATTGTTTTAATAGAATGACTTGAATTAAACTCCCTTTTTTACTTCTCATTTATGGCAAAAAAAAAAACCCCAAAACTGATAATATTTTTGCCTCCTATTGTTAATATTTCATGCTAGAACACTTAAATATTTATGTATGTTGTGAAAAGTAAAAGTTATTTTCTGTCAAAATGGAGTCCTTTCAGAAGAACGGTGTGGTCTTCATAGTTACTTCCAAAAAAACTAGATTTAATACTTTCTTTTTACTGCAAAACCTGTTCTTGAGCCTTATTTCTACTAGCAGATATAAGACCACAGGGTTAATTCATAGAATCATAGAATGGTTTGGGTTGGAAGGGACCTTAAAGATCATAAAGTTCCAACCCCCCCGCCATGGGCAGGGACACCCTCCACTAGACCAGGTTGCTCAAAGCCTCATCCAGCCCGGCCTTGAACACCTCCAGGGATGAGGCATCCACAACCTCCCTGGGCAACCTGTTCCAGTGTCTCACCACCCTCATAGTGAAAAATTTCTTCCTAATGTCTAGTCTAAACCTACCCTCTTCCAGCTTATACCCATTACCCCTCGTCCTCTCACTACACTCCCTGATAAAGAGTGCCTCCCCATCTCTCCTGTAGGCCCCCTTCAGGTACTGGAAGGCTGCTATTAAGTCTCCTTGGAGCCTTCTCTTCTCCAGGCTGCCCAAGACATTTTTGATTGCTCCTTTTCTTTAATCATTAAATCAATTTAGTTACATTTTGATGCAAAATTAAGTACTGATCAAAAGAACCATACCATTAAAACAGACCAGTACAGAGACATTGGTCTGAAAACTAAAGATTTTTCTGTTGTTGGTCAATAAGAGTTTATATACTACGTATCCAAGCATAAACATTGTGAACCAACACAAAATGTTAGTAGAGCTTTAAGTACAGTGAAAATGACAGTAAAGAGAAGGATCAAGTTCTCCACCTGTATTTTGCCAGGTAGCACCAACCCATACTGCTTTGGTACAACTCTATGAGTATAATCATGTTATTCACGAGCAGCCAAGTAGATTGCTGAAGCAGGTTGTCTTTCTCTGAAGTCTTGAAGGAAAAGAACAACTCCAAACTGAAGGACTTCAGCAGAAATTAGGTTGTAGGGTTGCAGATTGTCACCTTGAAACTTCTTAGACTTAGCAGACATGTGACCAGCTGCACTCAGTTTCCTCTTCCTCAGCATTACACGATGAGTTTTAAGGAGTTCAGCACTGGTGACTTTAGACAACTGCCCCATGCCACAGCTACTTGTGGCCTTCTGAGACACCTAGAAATGCCACAAACCAACCCTTGCTGAACCTTGCTGTCACAGTTACATAATTTGCCTCTTGCCTTCCCTCTTGCATACCCTATTTATTCTACATCTCCGATGAAAGGTTACCTTCCCAAAGAAACTCTGGCAGACAGGAACGTGTGCCGGCACCACAGACACAGTGCTGTATTGTCTGACACAGCATGACTCCAGCTCCTTTTCTTGGGCAGGTTTAGCCAGGCCAGCTAACAGTGATATCTCCCGTTGCTCAACACTTTCCTCTACTAAGGCTGTTGCCTTGTAACAAGGGTGGCTGCAGAGGACGTGTATCCACATCTCAGCTGCCAGATGTTATCGGTGTAAAGCGAGACAGTTCAGAAGTAATTAAGAGTCCTGTTCAGCTCTCCCTACCAACGTTTTGTATGGGGACATGGCAGACTGTTTAGCAGCAGTAACTAAGTCTCCCTGTAAACATATCAGAGCCAGTAGCTCTGGTGTGGGTACATACTGCCTTTGCCAGCTCTCGTATGGAGACTAGAAACTCCTACAGAAGGGCAGAATAGACAGTTGCAGGTAACTTCTTTACATTGCTGCACCACATTCTTCAAAAATCATCTGTAGCACCCTTTGTCTTCTATATATCGGTCCTAGACAAACGATGCGTAATGCTCTGGACTGCATTCAAGAGAAGATATCTAAAACTCAGTTACTATAGCAGCTAAATGTATTTTCTTTTTTAATCCAAGTCAAGTTGATTGCAGTAACAGTACAGCCCAGAATCCAGCATCATTAATACTACATAAGTTGGAATTTTACTTTTGCCATGCCACCCCTAACATTACAGGCTTGCACACAAAGACCAAAGTTGTAACTACACCCTGTGTAGGCTTGCCTGAGTGAGCCTGAAACCACCTCAAAGCACTGTTGCACTGATGCCTTAAGACCACACTGCTGTGAGAAGGGGCAAGCCACCCTCCCTGCTACCAATCTAAAGTCAACATGGCTTCACCAAAGGGAAGTCATGCTTGACCAACCTGATAGCCTTTTATGAGGATATTACCAGGTGGATAGATGATGGCAAAGCAGTAGATGTCGTCTATCTCGATTTCAGAAAAGCATTTGACACTGTCTCCCACAGTACCCTTGCGGCTAAACTGAGGAAGTGTGATCTGGATGATCGGGTAGTGAGATGGATTGTGAACTGGCTGAAGAAAAGAAGCCAGAGAGTTGTTGTGAATGGGATGGAGTCTAGTTGGAGGCCTGTATCTAGTGGAGTCCCCCAGGGTTCAGTATTGGGAC